>JABFEA020000043.1:30303000-30315520 GCA_019775915.2 Cyphomyrus plagiostoma
AGTTCTGAAGGCGAAAGGGGGTCAAACACCGTATTAGTATGGTGTTCCTAATAATCCTTTAGGTGAGTGTATATTATATGATATAGTGATTAACTGCTTTGCAGCCTGAGTCTATCAGACATACTGCAATTACATCAGTCCTTGAGCTGCATTGATCAAACATTCTGTCTCTTGGCTTGCAGACTCCAAATTGAATCAAACAGACACACTGAGCAGGTGTAAGTCCCTGAGCTGAATTGACCAAACACACTGACATTGCGCCAGCCTGTAGCTGCCCTACAGTCCCTGAACCAAGATGAAACTGGTTATGCATTGCAATCATGGATATCTATTACTCCTGTGCGACATCATATTACACAAGATGAACAAACTTAGTGTCCGGACCTGCCCTGTCAGTCCATCATGTTCCCGTTTGGCCAGCAGAGGTCGCTGGCCATCCCAGAATCACCTCACAGGTTTTTTAGCCTAATGTGCTAACGATCCACTTCTGTCTTTAGTTTGGTCCTTGTTAACTATGCTTATATGTAACTGCCCTTGCTTGATGCCCCAGTTTGTTCATTGTGGTTGTAGATGCTTCTGTGTTATGAAGTTTTTCCACCACACCAGGTGCAGTACTTTTGGTACTTTGCGAAAGTATCAAAAGTACGGGACTGCAACGTGCTGGTTTTCCACTGGTGTCAAAACTGGTACTGGTGCCAAATGATAGCACAGTGTGAGGTGGGTTATTTTGTACTGAATTGGAAAAATGGCTGTAGTATACTATATGGCTTGGCAACGTGCAATATTAATTCAAACATTGCATGTTATGCACATACAATTCTTACATCACTAGTCAGCTATATTAAAATAAGGCTTTTTCTTACTTTTAATTCTGTATGGACATTACAGCGCAGGGGGTTAAAGTTTTGCTAAAACATTTTTACTCTGATACTACGGAAAAAAACTGGGCTTTGCAATTTGAATTATTATTCCTTTTATAGATTCTTATATGTTTAAAAATCTGTTTAAAGTTTTACCGCCGCTGCTTTTCATGTGTTTCTGCATGTGATCTCTGAGATAATCATAATCATTTTCATCTTTGCTGTTCAAATCATTTAAAGACGTATATCTCGTAAGAAATTTATTAACTCCTTTTTAATATTTATTACAACAAAATCACATTGCTTTATTTATAACAAAATCACATCACTAGGACAGCATGCTATATGCATATATTCAACAAAATACTTTTTAATTCCTTGTCTTGCCATCTGGATCTTTTTGTTGTATATGTTCTTACGACCAAATCGCATTTTGTTTATTGTTATTTTCTGTTTGTTTGTTCTGATTTTAAGGCAGCGTTGTATTGTGTTTCAGCTGCATGCTATTTGCATAACCAATCGACGAAGAAAGTGTCAAGTCCCATCCAAAGTAGCAAAGTACCCCAGCTGGTCTGGCACTTTTGTTACTGGAACTTTTGGTACTGGTCAATAAATGGAAATCGATGGAAAAGAGAAAGTACCAAATGTACTGTACCAAAAGTCAGATAATCATAAATTAGCTAGTGATCACGACTAAAGTGCTCTAAAATAATTCTTGAAATAATCTGAAGTCAGATTTAATTCAGTTTAATTTGCACCTTAAGCTCCCAGAAACACAGGGCCTTCTGTTGTCCCATAGGATTCCATCGTTGGGCCAGTGGGCAGTTTCTAACAATGTGGAAACTCCTCATACACACAGAACTGGAAGGAAGTCAAACAATGCTGAAGATGCAATGCTACAAATGCTACCCATCGAGCCCCCGATTTTAAACAAACAAACAAACGAATGAATGAATGAACGAATGTTCCTCTGGACATGAGACAAGCTAATGTACAAAAGTTATGCCCAAATGGTGGCTTGAACATTTAACAACAGTTAAATGGATTAATTAAGCTTCAGGGGACCAGCACATAACATCCTGACATGATGTAGCATACCAAGCTGTGGTCTCAGACTGGGCCTTTGCTGGTATCATTTCTGAGGGTAAAAACGATTCAACTTCTCAATGTTTCATCTATTTTTGCCAGTGGGAGAGCTGATAACCAGTGCTGTCCTCCGTAAACATTTTTGCCTCATTAGAATTGGCTTGATCATTAAGTAATGCTTTTTTTTCTTCCCAGTGGCTTTGCAAATGAGAAGGGGAGGTGATTCTGGATGAGGACACCCCAGAGAGTCTCCTCACCCAGCTAGAGTGAAATTAATGAGCCTGATCTTTGGTATCCAGTTTATTCTGCTCTTTCTAAAAGCCAAGCCTCAGGCTACAATGAAAGTTCTCCACTTAGAAAGGGTCACTGTTTATCATTACCTGAAGAAGAAAATGAATAGTGGTACATGTTTCATCTCCTTATCCTGGTCAAGATCTTAAAATACAAATAATATATAATTTTATTGAGTTCAAAGAACATAAAAACTGGTGGACAGACTGCACAGACGCAAAATACCAGGACTACTGCTTATCAGACCTTTCCTTCTTTGACAGGCTGGTCTCCAAGGATACTGTGGTGAAAGACCTATGGCTGCTGACTCAGTGAGCTGAGTCAAGGCAAGTTTGGAGCATGGTTAAGATGGTAGCAAATCTAGTATCCAGAGTACTGGGCTAAACCAGTGAGCAACCCACAATATAGGTTCAAGTCACTAATTAGGAAGAACCAGGAACTGGCTTAGGGCTACAGACATCCAAGAGTATATGTCAACAAACTAAGCAAAGTAATCACTAGGCTCAATTTAAACAGTCTGACAGATTGATAGATTAACAGCAAGCATGTTCAGGGTCATTAGCTTGTAACATGAAGGCAGTTGCCTCAAATTCTCAGCATGACATTGTTACAGCTCCCTTAAGATGTGTGCTGGTCTGTAGCAAAATGGGTGCTCCAGAAGAAAATATGTAAAATTTCCTGTTGGCAGCCACATCATATTCCCTAGTGGAACCTGCACTGGTGCCTGTCTATAGATGGCATCTCCAGATCCTCCTAATATTTTGTGCTTGGTGGTTCTCATATGTAACCTTGTGATGTCATCTCAATGATTATAGCGCTTCAAAATGCAGTGATTCCAGTTTACAAGCCATTTATTAGGAACAGATTAGGCAGGTATGAAGGGGGTGTACTGTAAATGCATATATATATGTGTTATAAGTAAAAGACATTAGATTTTTAAAGACTTTAGTTCAACACAGCCAGGCTAAATAACATAATACTACCTCCTTTGCTTGTGAGGTGTGGTGATTGCTGATGGTCTACATCAGACTACGCAGAGCAATCCTTCCTCATTAATGGCGGTCTCTTCATTTTATCTTGTTATTATAATTAGTTGCAGGAACATGGTATGAGCAAGGGCACCGAGGTTAATCAAACAATGTTTCATGTAAGAAACCCACTTGACGAATATAAAACCAGCATTTAATGAGCAAACATTTAAATGCATACAGTAGCTTTCTTACATGTTAATTTAATAATCCTGGAAGGCTGGACAGCTGCTAGAAATTGTGGTGCAGTTTATGAAGACTGTTACTAAGTGCTGTGGCACCTGCATGCAACCTATGGGATGAACGTAATTTAAGTGGTTCAGTATAGTAGCATTAAAATAGTATTGTGCACTAGTTTTAGAGGTGTTTCAGGTTATTTCATGTCCATTCTGCTAGCAACACACACTCACAACACACATAAGTCAAAGAGAATACTATACAGACCAAATCCAAAGCTTGTGCTGTGCTTATATGAGGTTTATGCATATAGTAATGGTAGATAATTGTAACAAATTATAAGTAAAAGATAATGAACTGAAATATTTAGTATAAGCATGGAAGACTTGCTCGTGGCAAGATGTTATACAGGGATGGGAAGAAGGAGACTTTATTTATAGATGTGTGTGGAGATGAGTTTGACAGATTGATGGAGAGGAAGAAAAGAGGGCCAACAAACAAATTACAAGCAAGAAGATCCCTAGGTGCGCAAGGCAAATCAGAGGCCCAAAGCCAACTGAACAGCATGTCTTCAGATTTGCAGAGGAACCCTGAAGGTGTTGTAGACACTCCTGCAGAGAACATACTAACTCAGAGGTATAAATCATGTTAAGCCCAAGAATGTCAAAGGTTTACCTTCAAGCTATTGTTTTTCACAAAGAGTATTATCTAGTCCTCATTTTTCTACTTTCATTGCCTGCCCCAGTTAATCTGATCACATATTATAGCATAGTTACACAGGAAAATCAGATATCAGTTTAGGACACATTGTTTCAGAAACTGGAAAGATGGAACAAGTTTCCGCATGACCCTGTTCATAAACATTCTCATCTGGCACTTGTAGGCGATGTGTAGTGTAATATCCTTGTGTTTTACTTCAAATTATCTGTACTTTCTGTTCCTGACACAGTCATGTTATTTTCACCGTGTGTGGTGCTGTCACATCACGGGCAAGGATGGAGGTGGAACAAGGTAGGGAAAATCAGGTGAGTGTACAGAACACAAAGTACATTGGAGAGCACATGCAGGCAACAACATCAATGACTGGACTGGGGAGCTGGAGACAAGGAAGCACTACATACATCACTGATGAGGGAGCAGACGAGAGGCACCTGGGGTGATTCACACAAGGACTGTGATGAGAGGAAGGGTTAAACAAGTAACAGAAGAGAATGAGGGGAAAGGAATGCAGGGCGTAACAGGTCCCGTGTATGCCACACTGCTGTCCTTTTTTGCAAATTACACCATGATCATGGAGGTACATATTCGAGTCCTATATGTTTGTAAATATATGGGATAACAATGAAGTAAGCGTGACTTGAAACACACATGCAAACTGAGGATTTATGAGTGATATTTCATTATTATCTATTAGAAATGATCAGGTGTGGATGATCACAGTTTATTTAGTTTTTATTTCACTCATCAGGGTCACAGGAGAACCTGGAACCTATCACAGGCACCACAGGGCGCAAGACAGGTGCATTCTGGATGCGTCACCAGTCCAACAGAGGCCTCAAACTCTTGCATACAACAGGCCATTTAGAGACACAAATAAAGCTAATCGTATGTATGTGGACTGCGGGAGGAAACTAAAATACCCTGAGGACATCCACACTACAAGGAGAGATGCAAACTCCACATACAGGGCACAATTCCAGGCTTCGTTCCTGGAGGTGTGAGGAAACAGTGCTCACAGAGCCACTGGGCCGCGTTTTTAATTAATCCACATGTCTAAAATGTCTTGTTAATGCTAGAACTCCAAGCTGTCTCAGTTTTAGATTTGACAGTGTGGTTGTTATGCAACTGACTGCAGTGTTTAATATGCCACTGTAAGCAGCAAGGGGGCTTGGCTGAATAATAAGACGTTGGCTCTCTCTCCAAACCTGTTGCACTTCGAGTCCTTATTAACCTTTGCCCAACAGAGGTTATAACACAGAGTCAAATGCAAATAGCACCGTGATGGAGCAGCTACAGTAATTAACAGAAGTTCAGTGTCTCTTCACAGTCCGCGCTGTGGTGGTTTGGTACTGAATTCTACAGAACGCTAATTCACTATGGAATCTCCACTGATTGTATCAGGCATGGGGAACAGCTGCCTCAATTTATAGTCTGTTGTTTTTCATATGTTTTGCACTTGGCTGTCCAGTATATAGTCTACCTGACAATCAAAGGAGGATTTAAATAAATACACTGAACAGAAGTGACTTCAAATGGCTTTGTGAAAGAAAGTTCATATGTAATGTGAAAGGAAAGTCAGCAAACACAGACTTGATTAGAGTTACCTGAGCTCCTGGATGAGGGTTTACTGTGTCCAACACCTCGATCTGCCTGATGAACTGATTAAATCACTGATTACGGTTCCAAGAACATCTATTACATGGATTTAATCAAGTCAACATAATTATTTTTTAAATCTTATTTATTTATTTGCAGGAACATGTTGATTGCATTAAAAGCATGCAAGATTCCATTCATTATAATGTTTGATTGACAACATGTACAGGAGTATTATTGTAAATTAAAATTACACTGCTTCATGTAAAAATGAAATTGGATAGTACAACTTTACAGAAAGAAAATTATAGTTATGTAATGGCACCCATTGCATAGGTTGATTTTTTTAAAAAAACAAAATGAAGCAAGTAACTAGTACTGGGCGGTATTATATAAAGGGTATAAATATTAGCCTATACGATATTAATTTGGCCAATGGGAGAGCTTTTGATTATACCGCTCTACCGCAGAAATTTCCACTCCTTGCCTGCAAAAATTACGCAATAAAGTCGTGTCAAATAATTAAAAAATATTTTTTATGTGATTTATATGAAAATAATTTATATGATTATTACTGCACCCGGCAGCAGAGTCCTGCACGGGTCTGATTTTGACAAACCGCACCCGCCCGTACCCGTCATACTTAAACCCGTATCCGAACCGTTATCCGGCAGAAATAAAATAAAATTCTGCACCCGATCCGACCCGCTATAGTTAAATGCTGACACCCGACCCGCACCCGATCCGACCCGCTATAGTTAAATGCTGACACCCGACCCGCACCCGAATGAAAATCAGAGAGCCAAAATTAAAGACAAAAGGTTATTGCCACCAGTGACATGTGTAACATCAACTGAAAAGGCATTGCCAAACGAAAATGCTACTTAATAGCAGCCTAATAATCAGCAAAACAAATGGTAGTAGCCAACCTCAAAACTCAAATAATGGTTGATATTGCCATGACCACACATAGCCTTATCAGCTTACAATCAAGGCATAGACTAGTGTTTGGTGTGGTGCTTTATATTACTGTGTAAAAAAGGATATTATCCACATGCAGTCGATGGCCTCAGTTGACTCCCTTGCTCCTGGATGACATATCCGGCGCATAAGAAATCTCGCTTACTTGCGGCGCTGGATGCCGGGATGGCGAGAATAGATCTCGCAATATGAGCAATATTGGGAAACAAACGCTCATGCTCTCTCTACCAAGACATGATGTCAAAAGAGTTCTTGTCATTATCTGAGATTACTTCCGCACGTCGGACTTGATTTTATTGGAGGCATTGGCCACAACTTTAAACGCTCCACTTGTTAGTTTTCTTTTCAACTCCTCAGCATCCATTCTGAACAGCTGCAGGAGATCACATGTGTTTTTTGAAAATGAAAGTGGAGGAGAGATTTCCGTGTGCAGGCATAAACTGACATGGATTTTACATTTTATAGGGTTTTTTTGTGTCTCACTACAATATAGCCCTAAGGTATTTTTTTGCTGGCATATGATGTTTTAAAACTCGCAATTTAGACCCGCGCTCTCCTGCGTCCGACCCCAACACAGTAGAAAATTTTTCACCCGTTTCATCAAAATTTGCGGGTCACCCGTCGGGTACCCGAACCCGTGCAGGACTCTGCCTGGCAGGACCTTTATGGGAGAGATGGTCATACATACTAATATACTGTAGATGGAGTTATGACAGTAGTCTACCTTTATTAGTTTTGTAGCTTTTGGTTATGTGTCTTGTTTTCTGCTTACCTACAGTTTACAAAACCAACCTGTGTTTTTAATATAAGATAAAACCAGGAAAGTTACCTAAACTGTTTTCATATTTTTTCTATAATTATAGATTTGCACAATACATATTCTATGTTCTCGACTACTTTGAAATGTGTTAACAGTTTATTATACAACTTCCGGCAATGCCTTTGCTACGGACATATGTTACCGTTTTAAAAACAGTTATATTGAAATTTACAGATCAAATCATATACCGCAATATATACCGTCTATGGTTCAAATTATACCGCAATATTAATTTTATGCCATATCACACAGCCCTACAAGTAACAATCACCCTCTATCTGCTCCCTCAATCAGGATCCCCATGAGACATTAAATGACAGTTTGGATTTTAGCTGTGAATTCTGGGACCCAAGATTATAGCCAAAGCTCTTACATTGTTTACAGCCAAGGAATACTTTCTGTCTCTATTTAAATCTTTGCTCATACTTTTTTTAATGCACAATAAAAGTATATCAATACAAACAGCATTGTGGCATCCTATATCTCGTTGGAAAATATGTCATCATAATAAAAAAATTCAATATGCCGCCCAATCCTGTTGCAAGGTGAACACAGAGGAAAATACCAAATCCTTGGCACAGTCCCAAAACATAGCAAGAATAAGGAAAAGCTAAGTCCCTTAGGAAAAGCTAAGTCCCAAAATGCAGTTACAACACAAGCAGTGTATTGCAGGGTCAACACCAAACACAGAATATTGCACAGAGTCACAGATCAGGCAGTTGTACAGGGTTAGGGTTATGAATTAGGGTTACTATTACAGAGCTGCTGGAGATGAAATCTCTCCCCATTCCCATCCGTCCCCACAAACTGTCTAAACCATCCCTACCCTGTCGCCTCATTCACTAACACACCAACAGTGCAGTTGTCAAGTTAAACGTGCCCATATTTGCCTTTAAATATCTTACTTATTACATTACTCACTTGAAACTACCACCAGGTTGTGGCAGAATGATAACTGGAGGATTTATAATTAATATAGTAGATTTAAGAAAATGCACATATATGAGCAATTTCAATACCATTACCGTGGTATCATGCATTTTATTAAAATCCCTGAAGGAATAGCATAAACATCATATCCAGTACCAGTGTTCCCACAGGAATATTTCGATTTTTTCCTCCATTCCCACAGATTACTACAGATATCCATGGTATTACCTCTATTCCCATTCCCGTAGATTACCACAAATATCCACAGTATTACCGCGATCCCATTCCCGCAGATTACCGTAGAAATCCATGATATTACCGCTATCCCCATTCCAGCAGATTACCACCGAAATCCATGGTATTACCGCTATCCCCATTCCCATGCAGCCCTCGAGCTACTGTACTGTCTATGGTGGAAACACACTCATCAAGAGATGACTGAGAGCTAGGACCTAATTTCTATGACTGTAAAATACTCATATATATATATATAGAATTGTACCTTATGCTCTCATTAATGTTCAACAAAGGTTTGGTTCAAAATTGCAGGCTTTCAAAAAATATAGTCCCTCTACAGAAGCTTTTTAATGAACACTGGACAACGACATGCCCGTTTTTACCTTGCGCTGTGAGTGTTTTTTAACTGAAAATTCAAAAGGTCTGTTACAGTTTCTTTTTTCAGACTGAAGCTCCAGATCCAGAGCCAGACAAAATAAATCAATTTCTATCAGCTACTGCTGTTCCTTGTGTGCTGGCATCTCAAAATTAAAACGAATGGTCACTTTGCCTGGCCACCTTTCCCCTCTCCGCTGTATTAGACGGTGTAAAAAGTCTTCGCTCCCCACAGTATTTCAAAGTGGACTGTAAACGTATAAGGCCCCATTTTATTCCTATTAGTGACTTTTTCAATAAGGCTGAGACTTAGATAGATAACGTTTTTATTTTTTCATTTGTATACTATATATTGAAGGGATGAGAACCATGGGAAATGAAACAGTCTGTAATTGCTCCAGAGGCAGCATGTTTAGGAAAGAGGCCACATTACACCTTTACAATGAGCACACACACATATTCGGGATGTTTCTAGAAACTGCCTGTCTACAAATCCAAGGTACGCCAATAAGATCTCAGGCACTTGACTGCATTGGACTGTATGTTCATGTTTAAGAAGTTCCTTTTAAGAAACCCTTCTCATTGGAAAATTCCCTGTGGGGAACTTGGAAGGCAAATTATCATTTGTACAAACTGGAGTTGAGGCAAATTACTGAGAAACACTCAGAATTCTGTCGCCTTTGGTGGTTGAGAGGGGCACACGGCAGGTTGGCAATCATAGACTTGTCGGAGGGGGGGTGCTGGAGAATGGTGGTGGGGGCTGAAGCCAACAAAAGGAAAAGAAACACACAGTGAATCACAGGAACACCCAGACACTATAATCAGAGAGATACTGGCTTCCACCCCACTGGTTTTAAAGGCCCATTAACAAATATTTTGGAAAAATAAAGCAGAATATACTTTTGGAAGGGCTGTTTTCTGCTGAACTTAAGAGAACTTTTTTAAGAGGGATGAACTTAAGAGCACTTTTCTCTGGTATAAAATGTCCAGGTATTGCCAGATGGATTCTTGGCAAGTCAAATAGTTTAACTTTTAACAAAAAAATTGAAATTACTGAAGAAAGAGGAACATTGCTTCATTGTATCTGGCAGTGTAGAGTGATTAATATGTTCTGGGAGGAGCTAAGAGTCACAATTGAAAAGATAGTTTCAAACCCAATCTTTTCTGCTGGGTATATATCCAGAGAAACATAACTACAATAAATATAAACAGGCATTTATAAACCTCAGCTTGCTTAATGCCAAGAAATGTATTGCATTATTATGGAAAAGGATTCATAAACCAAATATCACTCAATGGTTGAGACAGATGATGACAAGCCTACCATTAGAAAGGATAACTTGCATATTGAAGGCTAAGCAGCATATATTTGAACGTATATGGAGGCCCTTTATTAAATATGTTGAGGAATTGAATTTGACAAACAACTAATTCAATAACAGATTGATATGGGTACTGCAGTTTCCAGAACTGCGATTATTATTAATTCTTTTATTTATGCATTTATTTTATTTTTTTATTCTCTCCCAAAAACCTGTAATTTTTTCTATATATTATTTAATAGGATCTAACAATTTAAAAAGTAGGAGAAGCATGTTGGTTGAGGTTGGTTGATGTTCTGTATGTGATTTTGTGTTGCTCTAATTGTAATAAGGCAACAAATCTTTGTTATATGACACATCGCAGGAATATCTAAGGATGTATCTTATCACTGCAAAAAAAATCAAATAAAGATATTGTAGAAAAAAAAATTGAAATTAGTATACTTTAAAGCATCTAAAATATATTCTCCATATTAAATGCTTACTTAAATGCATTTTTATAAAACAATCCAATTGTATTTATAGTTTAACGGAGGTGCAGTGTTAGGGTTCTGGGCGGGCTTGGTGCGGGATCGCGGCATGGTGCAGACACAAAGGGGGTGGACGACCCACTGGCAGCTCCAATAACACAAACACGGGGTTTATTAAATAAAACAGAAAACACTACAAACAAAACCAAATGGACCACAAGGGGTCAAAAACTAAAGGGGATAAATAAAGACTACAAATCACAACTAAACATAAACTGGGCAGGTACATCCAACACGGGGAATACAACAGAACCTTCAGGCATCTAGCAGCAACACTTACAACAATGAACCACTCGGGAACTGAACAGAAGCAGGAACTAAAATACTAGAGCGGTGACGAGACTAACACAGGACAGGTGAGGCTAATTAAAAAAGACCAGGAAAACAGGGAACAGATGAAACTAATAAACACAAAAGGAACTAAACATGGAAACTAAGAACTAACCAAGGACACAGAAACAAACACTGGGGAATGACAGACAGGTAAAGACACAAGCATGGGCACAAGAAACAAAACCAAAAACTAAATTCAAAATCAGATACAAGAATTAAAAACTCAAATGAAACACTAGACAGCAACAGAGGAGGCAGGATTCGAACACAGATCACAAGCAATTATATGCTCAACACACTGAGCCATGTGACGAGCCGGGAAAGAGGAGCAGAATAAAGAATAACACGAAGAACGCTGTCGCTGCACACTTTTGGGGCCTGGGTTTGAGTCCCCACCCTGACTCCACGTGTCAGTGGGGGGTTTCCCTCAGGTTACTCCAGTTATCCCCCACTGTCCCAAAACATGCTAATTACAGGTGCGTGCATGTGCTCTGCGATGGATTGGTGCCCCATTCTGGATTGTTCCCTGCTTTACACACGTGGCTCTTGACCCCCTGTGACACTGAACAGGACATGCAGTTACAGAAAATAGATGGATGATTGTAGTCAATAATATTGACAGTGAAGTGAGGTACAGCACCTTCTATTGATACACTGGATGAGTTGGGGAAGGCATGGATTGTGATTCTGGTTAGATAACACAGAAAAAGAGAGGGGAACTGGTGTTGACGGTTTCATATAAACCTAGTATGCTGTTATCTGTGGCCTAGAACAGAAAAGAAAAAACAAATTTCTACCCTGCTAGGTATTCCACAGTCAACTGTAAGTGATATTATTGCAAAATGGAAGTGTTTAGGAACAACAGAAACTCAGCCAAGAACTGTCAGCCCACGAAAAGTAACAGAGCAGGGTCACTGAGTACTGAGGTGCATAGTGCGTAAAGGTCACTAACACTCTGTTGAGTTCCAAACTTCCTCTGGCATTAATTCCAGTGCAAAAACTGTGCACCTGGAGCTTTCATGGCTGTATGCAAACCTCACATCACCACGTGCAATGGCAAGTGTCTGATGGAGTGGTATAAAGCACACAGCCACTGGACTCTGGGATTGGTGTAAAACACATTGCCACTGGACTCAGGGATTGGTGTAAAGCACACAGCCACTGGACTCTGGGATTGGTGTAAAGCACACTGCCACTGGACTCTGGGAGTGGTATAAAGCACACTGCCACTGGA
>JABFEA020000043.1:30323010-30336996 GCA_019775915.2 Cyphomyrus plagiostoma
TATATATTTGTGTGTGTGTCTGACACTTCATCCGCTTTTGTGGGGGGGATCTTTTATTATTTCTGCAAACCAACAAAACTTGCTCACTCATAAATGTCATCTTCATCAATCACACTGAAGGCGAAGCATAAGCACGGTGATCTATGTTTAATTGTTAATTAGTATGGTAATAGATTCATTTTGATTTAGCCAAAATGCAAATTGCTTTTCATTTACTGAGCAACGTGTCAGCCTCTGAAGATGAGACCAGGGTAGCTGAGATAAATATGGAGTCAGTTCCTGGGAAAAAGAAATGCCACTGACTGGGGTCTCATTTATGAGTTAAAATAATTTTATGCTGAAAAAGTTTTGATAAGGAAAAAGTCTTGACTTAAGGGCTGAGGTAAGATGTGTGCAATGGAGACTTAAAATTGCAGCCCCCGTGTTCAGACAGATTTCCTCTGAGGATTCTGAATTCCTCCTAAAATCTGAAAACATAGTATTCAGTTGGGTGGGTGGTTCTTTGTAGGATTATTGGAGCGCCTTGGTGTCCAACTAAAGACAGTTATAAGAAATAAAGGCTGCCAGAACGTTGGAGAATATTCCCAGTTGGTGGTCATTTTGTAGTTACATGGCGTTAACTATCATCTCATAGCACTATAATGAACACACATCAGAAGTGTATCCGGATACCCATGTTGGTTACACTGGCACCTATTATCTCTGGGAGTACGTGCCTGAAACCAGATCCAGCAGTGAGTCTGATTAAATGTGTATGTGTCTGAGTGGGCTGGTGTCATACGCAGAGTACAACCTGCCTCACACAGTCAGCTTCCCGGGAGAATCTCTACTTCACTGTAATCCAGACTGCATAGACACCTACAAATTCACAGATTCACACAAACAGCCCCCTCCCCCACACATCTGTAAAATCCTTACCAAATTATTACTATGATATATAATATATGCAAAATGTAATGCTATGTCCCATTATTTTGTTTTTGGGTGTACGAACAGGCTGTCTATCCTCGTTAGCTGGAGGGTTTGCCCCCATCTCGGGCTGGGCCCTGCTCGGCACTGCCTGTTTACACGTTGTCAGATTTTTTGCCATCAGTCTATAAACTCCTCATGTGGCGATGATTAATCCCATGTGTTACCAAGTGGGCCGTCTGCCGAAGTGCTGAGATTCGCAGATTTCACAGCAGGAATCAGGAATGTTTGGGCCTAAGAGAGATGCTCGCAGCCTCTGTTTTGATGCCTCTGACAGAAATGCGGCTGTATACACATGTGCCGGCACGTCACCGTCCAACCTCATCCATCTCTATCTGCAGTTTTATAGATCCATATGCCTTTGTGCAATGAGGGATATGTGGTAAATGTCATCGATCTGGTGAATCTGTGGACTTAATAAAGCGTAGTGTATAGGCACGAAGGCTATGGTATGATGCAATAACGACATAAACGCCCTGATCTGCCATGTTTGTTTGCACCTAATTGGTAAATCCGTCTCTGGCACGCTAAAGGCGATGAAACTTGTCCCATTCAGCCCGGGAGTGAGGAGTGGTTACTGTAGGGAAATTGCCACAATGCCTCAGAGTGCCAGCACGAATTCCTGCACGTTTGATGAAGAGGTGAGATATTTACGGCTGCTGGAAGGACAGCAGAAAAACACATCCAGTACGGTGCCCCAGGGAATATGTGGCGTGTGTGTTGGGAAGGGGGGTGGTTTTATCTGAAATGCCACTGGAGTAGTATCTAAATCCAGCCAGAGATCTCTGGAGAATACACAGCTTAGGCTCAAACGGCGTTCCTTCTGACAGCAGTATCACGGGGCTTTCCCCCTCTGTATAACACATACTTTTGGAAATATTAATCTCCCTGTCGCCTTTGGTATCATGCACTCAGATGCGGAGAATTTAGAAACCCTTTTGGCTCTGAAGCACCATAATCTGCTCTGAACCTGTCCTTAATGACTTTCATACTGGTTTTTAATTATTTTTAGTAAACCCACAAGCTCAAGTGCTTTAGCCTGTCTTTGTGTGCCGTTCACTATCTAAAGGATGTTGAAAAAGTTCCATGACAGATTCGCTTCTCAGGGTTTTTTTTTATGCTTGTCATCGCTGATAAACTGGCTGGTGAATGGATAGATTGTGACCATTACCTCTGGTGAGTCCACCACTGACCACCAATAGACTAGTGTGGGGTATTTAACTGTTTGAAAAACAAAGCTCTCCATTAATTGAGATCACTGGGGGAAGACCGAGAGGCGAACGTACGCAGCACTCATATGTGCTAACAGCTGTGTCAGACTTCGTCAACGAAAGTAGGACAAGAGTTTTAACTTTGATTCAAGCAGACACCAAGCAAAACGGGATCCCACAAAATGTAGGAGCAGGGTGTGCGTGTGGAGCTGCATGTCATTCGATTGTCTGTGATGTTTATGGTTTATCGTCATTTTCCCCAAACTACAATATCTGTCCTTTATATCACTGGCTACAAATCAGATCTTTAACAGTAGGGATAAGACATTAATATCTGGCCAGAAATTGACTTTCACCATTGACTTTCACAAATCACATCCAAGATGTGGAAGAGTGAAATGGTCTGAAGACATGTAGTCCACACGTTTCGGGTAAAAAGGCCAAATGTGCTTTGACTTCTGATACGAAGCTCCTAAATTAAAGCAGACACTCCGAATGAGGCTCGTGGCTTGAATATGCGTTTTTTTTTTTATTTTTTGTGTTTTCTTTTTTATCCGGCTGACCCGTATGCCTCTTGTCATTCTCTGTTTTTATCGCAGCTCAGGATGTGCCTTATCTCCCCATGGGAGTGGGTGATCTTTTTAGTAAATTCAGTCCAGCTTGACTCCAGTGGGGCCAAGCAGACCTGTGGGCTGACTGGGAGGCGGCAGGTGCTGGGATACATGAACATGTCTCTCTGACATGTCTCCATCAGCGTCACCTTCTGCCCCAAATGTCCTCTCTGCTGTCACTGAGATGTGATTTTTTTTCTTCATTGCAACACTGACCCCACAGCCCTTGGAGAATTTATTACCTCACGTTGTGAAGCAGCTGAGCAGTGAAGGACGTTTTCAGCATCCTTTGAAATACTGAAAATGAACAGACCCGAAAATGAACAGATCCGTGATGCGGTGTTAGACGTCATGACGTAGCTTATCTGCGATCTCTGACCAGGAATGCTTTAGCTTAATGAATTAGTAGGTTTTGGTGAGTACAGTTTTTTACATTATAATTAGGGCTGTCAAAATTAACGAGTTAATCACTGCAATTAATTTAAAATATTTAATGCATTAAAATAAATTAACGCAATTAATGCACATGCATTTCGCTTGCTGCTTTTTTTTTGGTTGACCTATGAAATAGATGCCATGAAACTCGTCCTAGTCAGAGACTATAAAACTTGCCAACTGGTCGTGACGTACATTATGGGGCAACCAATGTCACTGTGTGCTGCATCATGGGGCAACCAATGTCACTGTGTGCTGCATCATGGGGCAACCAATGTCATTGTGTGCTGCATTATGGGCAGAACCGCTATATTGTGTAGCTACAAACCAAAATAAATCAGCAGACTTGTCTCATTGCTATTCGTCGTGCAGTGCATATTTTCAAGCTTGTTTAAAATTTGTCAAAAATGAACCAAATGAACTCTAAGCACACCTTACTAGTCCTGGCATGTAGTCTGGATGATGTGCCATCTGAAAATGTACCTACTACAAGTAACATATCAAGTTGTTCTAAAACCTGCATGACGTTTTTTTTAAATATACATCCTTTGTGATTATTCCACTGTAATTTGATGATTGCTTTTACATTTAACTATACATTAAACTACTTTTTAATTGCAATTAATCGTGATCAATTTTTTGCAAATGGTGTGATTAATTGCTTACATTTTTTATAAATTGACAACCCTAATTATGATACTACTTAACATTTAGACAAATTTACTGCCATTATTTTACTCCAGTAAAAAAAAAAAAAAAAAACCTATCCTTAACTGACATTTATATGCAAAGGTAATATAAGAGGGAGGAAAACAGGAGTTTTATTTTAAAGTTTTATGTTAAAATATAATAATGATAGAGGACAGACATGGATTTCTGCATTACTTACTCACTCAGTTTTCATTATGGACTTTTTATATCTATACACACAAATTTATGGCATGAAAGGATAGGTATAAATGAACTGGTTAAAAAAACACTAAGCAGATGAAACTGAACTGAAAACGACAAGTACCTCAAGTGCGCGCCATGGGCTTTTTCTCCTGTGTTTCACCGCATTTCCTTTCTTTGCACGAAGTTCAGTGGTGTCCCCAGAAACCACCTCTGAGGTGATTTTGGGGGTGGCTGCAGTGTGTCTGTGAAAAATAAATGATAAAAAATTTAAAAAATTAATTATGCATATTTTATGCATATTTAATTTCTATTATTTTGATGTATGGTGGCAACCGGGATGGCTGTAAATTTACTTGGGGTGACCATGGCGACCCCTGGCCCCGCCCTTCGATCTGATAGGTAGGGAACAGCCTGGATGCACTGACTGTCTGCTGCAGGGTATTTTATCAATGAAATATTCATTTGAATTCATTTGATGGTTGTAACTTTCCAAAGAAATATGACTCGCAATGCAAAACATGTAGTCACAGCATCTCTACTATTTATTTGTTTATTTGTTATTCAAAAACCAGAAAACTCATCAATATGCGAGAGCTGCTGCAGCATTTATTGCACAGGATGCATCATTTATTTTCAATTACAACACACACTGTAGGGAAAAAACACGAGCGGCCAATTTTACATTTGATAAATGTTAACCCCTTTGTAAAGAGCACAGCCAGACTCCATATCGATAATCAATATACCATCTCATATATCGCGAACAAGGGTAACCTGCAGCTGGTTTGTCTCTAGTGATGAAAAGTAGGCATATAGAAACACTGTTATAAGGCTCTCCTCACGAACTGGGAATCAAATAAATCCATGGGCATCCACAGCATCTTATTCCCCAACTTTCAGCCTCGCTTATCTCCATAGCTGGAGTGTCACCTTCGGAGAGGCTATTAACTCGCAGTCAAGGTGGAGAAGTGGAGCTAGACGCCGCCATCAGGATGAAAGAGATTGGCTGAGCATGTCTGATACTGTGTGGAAGGATTAGAACCACTTAACGCTACAAATAAAATAAAAAATACATTGTAAATTAAATAAAGACGTGGAAGAAGAGCACTGCTCATATGTTTGGAGAATTTTCTCTGAAGAAAATCCTGTTACCCTTTGCTTTAAGAATGCATACCATTTTGCTTTTTTTGTTCACGAAATGTTTTACACCCTGTCATTTTGGTGTATTTCCCAAAGTCTTTTGCTAAATCTGCTGGCAGTTACACTGAATTTGCATTCTGATCTATTTTACTAGAAGACTTTCAATCCATTTTCTGTAATTTTTCGCTCATCTTATTTAAGGCCACAGGGGGTCTGGAGCTTATCCCAGAGGCTATGAGCAACCCAGGATGGGGCACCAACCCATCACAGGGCACACTCACACACCACTCACACGTATGGGTAACTTGGTAACTCCAATCAGCTTTTGGACCACGGGGTGTTGGGGGGGGGGGGACCTAGAGGAAACCCCATGACAACAGAGAGAGAATATGCATGCTCCACACAAAGAACCCTAGCAGAAAAAGCTCCTAGGTGTGAGAGAATAGTGCTAACCACAGCACCACCATACCACCCCTACAAGACAATCACCTCTTATCTCTCTTACATGTGTCTGGCCCGATTGAACTCCCTATGTGTTTAATCTTCCCAAGCTCTGACACGGTTCCCGCTGCAACATGTGTCATGAGGACCATGGAATCTTATACTTGTCCTTCCATCAAGCTCACTTGAAAAATCCAACACTGATCATATATAACCCTAATACAAATACTTCAGGGTATTATGGGTAATTCTTGCACAATTATGACACTGCATCTGTTGTCACTTTAGCTAAATACTAAAACAAAGTCAAGACCTGGATGACTGAGAACCATTTATCACTAAATGCTCAGAAACCCTACATTCTGTTGTTTGGTGGCAAGTCCACACTCCACTCCAAAGGGCTGAATTTCCCTCAACAGCTCAGCTCTTATCACATGAATTGATACATGCCTTTTTATACATTAGGTTAGTCTGTAATGCTCTGTTATCTGGGAGCCCACACTACACACTAAACACTTTGCAGCGATTTCAAAATGCAGCAGCATGAATCGTCACCATGAGTAGAAAGTTTCAACACATAACCCCTGTTCTTAGTTCCTCGCATTGGTTTCCTGTTAGGTTTAGAGCTGACTTCAAACTGCTCCACTTAACGGTCTAGCTCCTACCTACCTGACAAAATTACTTCAAGTTTACAAGCCGTACTGTCCGATCAGATCACAGAATGCAGGTTTCCATGTCATTTCACATATAAATAAAGTGACAGTGGGCGGTAAAATATTCTGCTACCGGGTCCCTATATTGTGGAGTGGTTTACCAGCTTATCTTTGGGATGCCGATTTGGTCTCACTCTTTAAATCTCCACTGAAAACCTATTCCTAGCTTTAGCTTACCTGCGACCTAACACATTGTAACTATGGGTGCAGGTGCTGTTATACACGTAATATTATCTACTATGCCTGTCCATTTATATGTCAATGCATGTTCCCTGCTCTCTGCTTTCCTTCTCACATGTCTAGATGGTGCCCTGAGGGGGAAACATCTGAGGTGGAGTCCTGGTTCAGTCCCATGGAAGGGTGACATGTTATGCTGGATCTAAGTAAATGGAGCAGGGGAAACACAAGGTAGGGAACAGCCTGAATACACTAGCAGTCTGCTGCAAGGCATTTTATTAATGAAGTATTCACGGGAATTCATTTGAAGGCTGTAACTTTCAGAAGAAATGTAACGTTTTCAAAAGAAATAATAACAAGCAGCTTTCTGTGTTCTGCTCCGGCCATTATTACGAAAGCTGAGCTGATCCCATGGCAGGATGAGCTCCCTCTATCGCCTGGAAAAATAGATGTTGTTTATTAAGTCAAATTAACCTTTTTTGGAGAGGAGGTTGAACCAGGCTTTTAATTTATTCAAGTGAAAACTTCATTAATTTAGGTCGGAAGGCCTTTGTAGAAGAAGCTAAACTCAGATGGCAGAAGTACAGTACACTTACAGTCAGTGGTGGTTTGTAAATGTAGGGCACAGGAGTGCTACCCCCTCCAAATATATAGAGAAGTAAGTGTTTGATTGTAAGTGTCCTTCCTGAGTGTAAGGTGCCAGCCAGGGGAGAATCTGTAGTTGTGTCCTAATTCAGGGGCTACATCCTTTGAGTGGCATGGTCTATGAGATAGGTGGGGTTGCAAAGGATCCGGTTGATGATCCGGCCCAGAAAAAGATGGAGCCATATTTTGCCTGCATTTGAAGGAGCCATTGAACTGGGACAACATGATTGTCATACCACTGTGATATATTCAGTCTTGGAATGCAGTCTTAGAAGGCTGCAGCCCCTGAATTGGGACACAGCCCACGTAAGTCCTTCAACTTTTGGCAAGCAGGTGACCTGAGCCTGCTCTCTAAATGGTTTTTTCAGATGTTCCACAGGGCGCAGCTCTCCGTGCCCCAGACACTCCCATTGTTATTGGCGGTGAATTGGAATCGTCTCTCCTGCTCCTGCATTTGCAGGAGATGGTGACTTCAAGTGAAACCACGGAAATAAGAGAAAACTTGGTTATTTCCTTGCTAAAACAGCCTTTCGCAAGACGTTCACTGGATGAAATAAAGCCTTGACCGGACTGACCCTATTTGCAAATTCAGCAGCTGCCAAGTAAACAAGAACGAACTTGCATACAGGGATTTGTGTTTAAATAGTGCTGCTGGCCAGTGGTTAGGCAACATTGCAGTGTGTTGTGTGGTTTTTAGATTTGTTTCTGTTTGCTGAGCTATGAAGCTCTGCTACACAGGGTCAGTGTTATGAAGGGGCATCCATGGGCCAGGGCCCCCCGAATGAGTCATTGTGTACGTGCACAAGCATAGATGGTATAACCTTCTACACATCTACACTATGGTTAACTCTTGTTTTTTAAGTAGAAAGAGTACATTCTAAAATAACAATAAAAAGTACTGTATAGTAAATGGGTCAATGACATGATGACAAAATGACATTTTTTGTGTCCAAATGCTTTAGGTAAATTTAAAAGTGTTTTAAAAAGTAAAAAATTTGAAAATATGAGTTATAAGTTATATATTCCTTACATACATTTTTTTTGAGGACCTATTCTAAAATTTGGTCAATTTTGAGGGAATATTTTGGGAGATGATGGCAAAAGTGTCAAGTGTTACCACCTCACAATTGCGGAGAGGTGGTAACTTAAGTGAGTGCCTTGCTGAAGACGTCCCTATAGTCTGAATAGTCCTTAGGGATATGACACTGGTTCTCAGGCTTGGGGCTCTCTATCAAGGAAGTCTGGCAAAGAATGGTTAGGCACTGACCTAGACAACAGGTAGACCAGGTAGTGAGCTCATTAGTCCCCCACTCTATGACTGGATTACACCTCCTCAACCAGGGGAGACCGAGGATGATGGGGTCCCTAGCCTTAGGAAGACCCAGGATCTCACGATGCAACACACCTACACTGGAGTGTAACTGGACCTTGCGGTGACTTACCTTGCCTCCAGGGAGGGGCGTTCCGCTAACCCCAAGCACCGTGACAAGGTTAGAAAAACCTGCAGGGGAATTCTGCTCTTGAGTGCCGACAAAAGGCTAATATAGTTCCCCACAGGCCCAGAGTCAACCAGTGCTCTAGTGTGGTGCCCCCCCTCAGGGCTGTTAATCAGGACTGGGACAGTAATTGGAACCAGGGAGACCCCGAGAAACATGGATATGCCTACCTTGGTGTGAGGGGCTAGACACGATGGCCAAATGGGGCAAGTGCACAGCACATGTCCAGTTTCTGCACAGTACAAGCACAGCCCTTGGGAAGCACGTCGGTGCCTTTCATTGGAGGAGAGCGAGGCGCATCCGAGCTGCATGGGCTCCGTCGGTTCCTCTGTGCTGGTGGACCGGACTGAAGCTGCCAGCGGGCGAGGGCGACGATGACGGCATTCATGAATAGTGACCGAGAGCCCGATGAAATCCTCAAAGGATAGTGTCGATCAACGCGACGTCAGCTCATCTTGCACTTCTGGGTTAAGTGTGCAACGGTATAGGATCCTAAGCACCTCCCATGGGCAGCGAAGTCCTGTGTTGCTCCACAAACAAACAAACACCAGTGTTCCTCCACAAACAAACTGCATTGCATCAAGAACGCCTGGCATTGATCTGGGTTGCCGTCATACTTCTCTGGCAAAGTGATGGGTACAGTCGCGGAAGCTCTGGGCGGCGAGTCAGGTTAGGTGATCGTGGCAGCTTGGCCTTCCATGAGTTGGGAGACCAGGTGCAGCCTTTCATCTGACGGCCTCCCTTACTGGTATTATTTGGTCCTCTGGGATTATAAAGACAAGGGACGGCATATTTTCTGGAATCCTTTATTGTTACTGTACAATAAAACTACACACACATTCCGCATTCAAGTAAAAAAGAATCAAGTGAGGAATAAAACTAAAAGAATAGGAGTAAAACTATACAGAATAACATTCAGAAATACAAGATGCAAATACAAAAATAAACAATTAGTTTTCAATTGATGGATATTGATGACAGACAGATTTCAAACTTCGCACTCAGTATTGCACGTTGAGAAAAATACTGCCGTCTCACTGGAGACAGGAAACAAATGCTTGGGAGACTTACGCACTGGTCTTGGATTGGGCCGCCTGTGTTTCAGGAGGGGAACTTGACCTATAAAAACTTGCAATTTAGTGCACAGATTCCATGATAAGCAGAACAACTTTAATTACAGCTAAAAACAACACTGGAGATGTTCATGTGCACCAAATATAGCAGCCCATTCAGACCATCACAGGCCACAAGCTAACACGTCTGGCAGGCAGCAGGAAGCCCTTCTTGCCAGATGAACTGAATGACTTCTTTGCAAATTCTGAGTCAGAAAACAGGGCACCGGCGAGGAAGATGGCCCCCTCCTCTAATGACCAGATACTTCAGTTTTCCATAGCAAATGCCTGGATGACCCTCTGCAGAGTGAACCCGCGAAAGGCTCCAGGGCCTGACAACATACCTGTCCGGGTGCTTCGGAAGTGTGCTGATCAGCTTGCAGACATCTTCGCCGACATCATCTACCCGTAATATCATCACTGCGCTCAGCTGTGGTACCAGCATGCCTCACCCACCAAAATCATCCCAGCGCCAAAGAAGTCTACTGTGTCCTGCCTCGATGACTCCCGGCCCATAGCAGTCATGCCCACCGTCACCAAGTGCTTTGAGAGGCTGATACCGAGGCACTGAGGCCCCGGCAGAACCTGGACCTGCTCCAGTTTGCCTACTGCCCAGGCCGCTCCACAGATGATGCCATTTAATCGCCTCTTCACCTGTCCCTCTCTCACCTTGACAAAAAGGACACTCACGTCAGGATGCTGTTTGTTGACTTCAGCTCAGCATTTAACACAGTCATTCCCTAGAAGCTGGTAAAATTTGGACCTACTAAGGATAAACACCCCTCTCTCTGTGACTGGATCCTGGACTTCCTGACTGACAGGCTCCAGCCTGTCTCCATAGGATATAACACTTCCAGGCTTCTCAAACTGAGCACAGGCTCCCCGCAGGGCTGTGTGCTTAGTTCACTGCTGTTCTCTCTGCTGACACATGTCTGTGCTGCTCAGTACAGTTCAAATCACAATTGGAGATGACACAACTGTAGTAGGTCTCATCACCAATAATGATGAGTCTGCGTACAGAGAGGAGGTAAAACACCTGGTGGACTGGTGTCAAAATAACAACCTGTCTCTTAATGTTCGGAAGACTAAAGAGATGGTTGTTAACTTCAGGAAGAGCCCTGCAGCCCACATCCTACTGCACATCAATGATTTCGCTGTCGAAATAGTCAGCAGTCTGAAGTCCCTGGGTTTGCACATGGCAGATGACCTTTCCTGGAACCTGAACACCACCACCATCACAAAGAAAGCCCAACGTCTTCACTTCCTTCGAAAGCTGAAGAAGGCCTGCCTCCCTCCTCTCATCCTCGAGTCATTCAACCAGGGGACCATCGAGAGTGTTCTCTGCTGCTACATCACTGTCTGGTATAGAAACCTCACCACCGCTGAAAAGAAGTCCCTGCCACGGATAGTGAGAACAGCAGAGAGTATCATGGCGCTTCCTCTCCCAGCCATCTCCCACCTGTACGAAAAGCACATAATCTGTCGTGCAAACAGCATAATCAACACTTTTCACTCCTCATATGCACTATTCTCTTTCCTTCTGTCTGCTAGACAGTTCCGCAGCATCAGAACTGTAACTGCCAGACACTGCAAAAGCTTCTTTCCTCAAGCAGTCAGAGCTCTCAACTCACTGCCACCAAAGTAATGTTAAACCCACATCACAGAAACACTACAAACTGGACTTTCACACTATGCTTATTTGCACACCTCAATTGAATATTTGCTTAAATATGTCTACCTCACGCCAAATTTGCACTTGTTACAACAGGCACATCTTGCTCTTGTATTGTCAACAATATCCTGACCATAACTTGAACCTGGTACTTTAAATACAGTGGTACCTCAGTTCTCTATCTTATTAGATCTCAAATTTCTTTTTTTTGAAAAAACAATGACCTAGAACTCGACCTGAATCTCTGAAATCAAACCGTGAAGGCCAAGATAACTTGTACTCACAGGAAAATGAGTCGAGTCATGCGGCACGTCTTTCAGCAGAATCAAAGGGTAACACTTCAGTCTCAGCCTTGCATTCGCTGTGACAGCATTGTGCATGTTTACACTAACGGAATACATATATTTAGACAGTAAAAATGCATTTACACAATGATAGACAGTAACAGTAGTTATTATTATATAATAAAATGCATTTAAAAATAAAGATTTCTTATTAATTATTTTAATATTAATAATAAACCATTCATATATTTAATTATAATAATATTGTTGTGCTGAGCGGGGACAGAACAGAGACAAAGGCACAGACGTCAGGGTATCGGGGAATACAGGGTTTAATTACAGGAAAGGCAGGCAAAACGCAGACGGACAATACAATGACCGGACTGGGGAAAGAAACTGAAACACGGACTAAATACAGAGGGCTAATGACAACAACCAGAAACAGCTGATCACATGGGGATTCCAAACGGGGTTAACGAGGGGGTGTGGCACACGGAAGGAGCGGACAATCGGGGCAGGACACATTGTTTGGATACATTTATTTTCTTACTATATAAATTACTGTTTTGATAAATGTGCTTTGATGTGTTTAGTACAGTATATACTTCTTGTTTTATCCAGTTCATTTTGTGTTTAAATGCTAAAAAAAAATTGCCCGGGAACCAATTAGTTGGTTTTCCATTATTTCTTATGGGGAAAATTCGATCACAACTCGAACTTTTCAGGATTCGATCCAAAGTTCTGAACAGAATAAGTTCGAGTTCTGAGGTATTGTACTATCTGCACGTTTCACTTGAACTCTAATTGCATATAACCACTTTGTATTGTCTCTGTCCTGTTTACTGTACATAGATAGTTCGTTAGAACTAGTTCGTTTCTATTCATGAAAATGTAGTTAGATTTATTATTTATGTGAAATTTTTGTTTTATATTTTATATTTTTATAATGCACCATGGGGGGCATGAGTAGAACGACATTTCAATACACTGTATACTGTGTATATTGTTTTATTGACAATAAACCAATCTTGAATCTTGGAGTTTCCCTAGTCTTTTGTTTATTAGTATAAGTCACTGCACCTGTTGCCTGATTTCCCTGTGCCATTGTTATCGGACCGTAAGTGGATCGTCACCCTCATTTCCCGTCTACACCATGCCCCGCCTCCATAACAATATGGGGGCATATTCACCTGTTGTCTTACCATTTGATGATGATTTTTTGTAATATTTTATTGCATACCTGACCTTTAAAATGCATAGTTATATTACTAAGCAGATTTTACTGATATCATTATGTAATGCAGTAGACATGTAGAAAAGAGCTGCATATGTTTACTTTTTCAGGGCATTGTTTGTCTAAAGATGAACCTTTATTACATTTTTGTTGCTTGTTAAAATAATATTTTTATCTGGGAGGGAGAGAGCTGGGGTACCTGGAGGACACTCCACAGGGAGAATGTGCAGACTCCACAGAGGTGGGGCCATGAACCCCGATCCCAACAGTGGGAGCTGGGGGTGCTGACCACTGGATCACCACCTCCCTTAATATCCCGAGACGTACACTCCCAAAATAAGATACTTATCAAAGAATACAAGATTTATCAAGACCAGGCAGCCCGATTAAGATGATCAATCTTCACGTACTGAGTTGTTCCAGGCAGCCCTTTGCCATCCTTACCGTGGCTAATGGAACCAGGGCTGTTTTTTTGGAGGAATCCGGACGCTCACTGCCTCATCTGGCAGGATCCCGTCGATTTCCCTGTCATTTGGAAGAGAGAATTCACATCCTCCCTGTGACTGGGAAACTGCAGAACTGAACTCCTCTTAATGTTTAACTCAAAACTAAATGCAGATAGAATTGCTATGATGTGGTTGCTAGGGTACGGTGGCTAATTAGTGTCAATGCGCTACAAATTCGTCCAACACTTATGAAATGACAACACGTGACCAAAATTTACATGAATGTGGTAAACTGACATGTTGCAATTCCAGAAAACACACGTAAACCTTTTATATGTGTAATACATTCAAACGTTGAAGTGACGTGCAATCATGCATGCAAAACTGTTTTTGTTGGTGTGTGGGCGGTGGGCTTTTTGGGTTTTTTTGCGCCCTCGCCCGCCACCACCACTATTCTCTATGACGGTTGGTACAAGTTGTCCAAGGGAGAGGGAAGTTAGCTGAAG
>JABFEA020000043.1:30344944-30363955 GCA_019775915.2 Cyphomyrus plagiostoma
ACTGCTAGGACAGTTCATATCAGGCTCCTAGAAGCAGGACTGAAGACCCATAAAGCAAGGAAGAAGCCCTTCATTAATGAGAAAAAGAGAAGAACCAGGCTGTAGTTTGCAAATATATGTGTGTAGTCTCTTAATTCTTCCCAGAGCTGTATATAAACAGTATTCACAAGGTATTTTGTGGAAGAAAAAATATATCATTTGAAGCAGGATAATTTCTTGCCAGGGACACAATAAACAAGAAAGCATTTGAAGTGAGTTGCAGTAAGTTTTGTCATGTCCGGGTGCTCATGTGAGTCATATAAATACACTGTACTATGGAAAGAGACGTCGTCCTCATGAGGTTTTTGCTAATAGTCTGATCATTCTATTACAACTTTAGGTTTCCTTTTGTTTATTGTGACTAATATGACTTGTGGAAATTTCAGTGCGGAAACATGTTAAAATTGGCTTATGAAGTTTTCTAACTAAATGTTACATATCCAGTGAAACTTTGTGCATACCAGATGTCATGGTGACCTGTTTGGACTTAAAAGCTTTATAAATTAAGAAATGTAGTAATGTAAATGAAGATTGTTATAAATGATAATTTTTATTTTAACTTTTAGAGACCACCTCTTCTCCAAGTTACAATGTAAATAAAACAAGATCATCTGCATATTTTTATTTAAATTGCCAGTTGCTAACTGATGCTTTAATTTCCAAAACTTTCCATAGTGTTCCTTAATTTTATTTTTCCTCTTTCTTCTTTGTAGACTTTTAATTACCTTGCTTATCCAGCCTTGATACTGCGTACTACTACATCAGGATATATTTGTGTCTTTCTTGTGTAAAAATCACCAGCCAGCCAACCAAGCCTTGTCACCAAAAGAAGGGCTGCCAGCAAATCAGCGATTCGCCACCGCTAGCTGACGTGGGGCAGCTGTGAAGAGCTGCACTCTAATTGTTGAAGCTATAAGAAGTTCCAGCCATGACTGTTAAGGCCAGGCATTTCCAGTCATTACCAGAGCCCCTCTGGCCATGATAAATGGCAGCCAGCCTGCACAGTGATATTTATTAACTCCCAGGACCTCATTTTCTGCTCCTTCCAGCGCAATAACATTAGGACAGGACAAAGTCTGAGTCACTGTGGCGCCTGAATACGAATCCCACCACACCTGGGATGAGGACTCATAGCATCACAGCCAGACAGCAAACTAGCCAGAGTTATTGCCCATGTCTTACAAGAGAGGAATTCTACCATAATCTTATAGTTTTAATCTACATACTTCGATGCACTTTAATAGGTCACGCTGCACAGACTCCCTGTTCATCAGCATTGTTTGTTCTGTTATTCCAATAGCCACAAAGGCAGTCAATAACATTTCAGCCCTTTATTCAATATGCTGATTTTGAGTTTCAATATTTTAGACGTCTTATCTTCAGAGTATATTTAAAGAGATCATACGCTGTTTATTTTAACTGCCTGTTGCCGTTATGAATTTTTACTGTTCAAGTATCGCTACATCGGCCTCTTGGCAGTGGAAATACAAGGTTCCACGTAGCAGTCATGATTTCATCATATCTTCTCTTTGTCCAGTGTGTGACGGGTATCCCTCTGTGTCTGTCACTGCTTATCACCCCAACGGGCTGATAACACAAAAGCCAGAAGCTTTAACAAAGCACTCGGCCGGTCCAGGCCCTTGTGGCTTGGTGGCATCTCCTTGTGGATCATCACGTCCCTGAAGCCACTTCAGACTGGATGTCACTGCGTAGATTGTGAGTAAGGAGGTTTGGGTTACCTGGCCGTGGTCGAACACCTCTACTACTCAGCGTACTACTCATAATTTCTCAGCGTAGTGGAAAACCATGGGCCCAAGCTCATTCCCCCTCCCTCCCCCATTTTTAATGAACAACATTAGAAAATTAACATTTTTTTAAACAAGGTACTCTGGAGATATAACAATGAAGAATGATGGGGCGGAGGTTCTCGTTAAATTATGCTTCGCTAAAATGTTTCTCCTTCAGGTGAATTCACA
This sequence comes from Cyphomyrus plagiostoma, assembly GCA_019775915.2. Classification (NCBI taxonomy): domain Eukaryota; kingdom Metazoa; phylum Chordata; class Actinopteri; order Osteoglossiformes; family Mormyridae; genus Cyphomyrus; species Cyphomyrus plagiostoma. The sequence goes on from JABFEA020000043.1 coordinate 30,346,960, forward strand.
TGAGGTCTTCAACCTGCGGAGAGCGTTCATCTGCCTTTTGAACATCGGATGCAGGAGATCCTTATTTCCAGCCTGCATCATAATCTGATGTGCAAACTTGGATTTGAAACCGCGTGTTCTGGCTCTGCCGATCACAGCAAGTTTAAAAGAAACCACGTCACCTGGAAGATAAACCATGACTCTATTGCCTATTTCACACGGGCTGACGCATGCATCTGCTGCATCTCTTAGCCTGGCTTCATGCCCCGCACCCACCTCCGCTGATATACGGCTAGAAGAAAATGTCCCTTTTACGGAGTTGCTGTAACAAACCGGATTGTTTACGCGTCAACTAGGCTGGAATTTCATGACATGGGTTGTGAGAAAAACTTCTATCCACTTTAAAGGTGCAAATTAAGTCATGTGTTGTTTCAGCACGTACCATGGCCTACCAAGCCCAAAGCAATTGAATCTCTGGCCATGGATCATAGAAAACATACCAGCTCTTTAGCCTTCGGCCATAGAGGTGTGGAGCGACCTTGTCACCCTTAGCATGCAACAAATTAATATCACACTGCCATCCCGACAAGAATGTCTCCCGTTTTGTGAAATATGCTCGTTGGGATGGACTTCAACCTGACCATGGCCCACAGCTGTACAAGCAGTATGAAAGATGGATGGATCTATATTAAACAGTAAGTTGTCCAGTAAGTTGGCATCATTGACTGAGCTTTGAAGAAAGTTATTCATAGCTTCATCATTGTATAAAAGGTTTCCATCCTTCTTTGTCTACAGGAGAGGGTGCGTCCCGCCTAGATTTTGTAATGTTCTTCCTGGCAATTATTGCTCAGTTTAACGTCAGTTATTGATAGAAATTAGATGCTGGAACCACCACTGGTTGGGGCTGTTCAGCGCTGTCAGTCATTTTAACCTACTTTCAGTTGCTGACATCATTGATTTTCATTCAGTTAAATCAAGCAGTGATTGACAGCACATGTTAATCCATGTTAAAAAATGGGCTCCACTCATCACTGTCAAACAAATAGTCATGTAAAATTATGGGTTTGAACCCCACCTTAAATTTTTTTGTTCCCAACTAAGCACATAGCCAGGTAGTAAAACAACGACTTTGAACACCCCTTGAAATGTGCTGGACCTCCCCGGAAATAAATTTCCGGATACATGTCTGCTGTTAAACAGACATCAGAAGATGGAGTGAGAAAGTCATCCTCAGATGCTGGAGCTGATGTTCCTGTACTGTAGGGCAGTGTTTCCTAATCCAGTCCTTGGGGACCCACAAGTCGGTCCATGTTTTTGCTCCCTCCCAGCTCCCTGCTAGACAGCGCACGTTTTTGTTCTCTCTACCTGGAGCTGGTTTTGGTTCTGCTCCTATCAATCACACTTCACCCAGCAAAGTCAGGCGTGACATAAACCTACGTTAAATAATGTCTAACTTTAACTTTTATTAAGACTATAAGGTCTGGATCTTGGTAATCAAGCATTAATTACACAATTAGATGCAATACTGCCGGTTTGATTACATAAAAAATATATATATTCTTGGCAGTGTTTATTTATAGGCTTTATATACACTGGGGGTAGGTTAATAAGAGCAAAGGGACAGTAAATGTGTGTTTTGCTGCATGGGCAGTGGGTGTAGCATCAGTGGGTGAGGGTTAGGGATGGTAATTATGTAAATGACTGGCTGCAAACAACGTAATTAACGTAAAGGATGGTGAGTTGACCAGATTTCCCTACTCACACTCAGACGTCTCCTGGCTGCTGGATTCGGGAACTTCATGGAATTCCACCTCATTCCTGTGATTATGTTTCAAAAAGTAAGTAAGAAAATAAATTTTGAACTGAGATTTCTTTCTGTTTACCTACAATTAAGAAGAAGTTATGTCCTTCTAAAGGTTTTTAAGGCATCACCAATCGTGGCTTAATCTTGTAAGTCAGTTATACTCTCATCATGTTTGGTTATTTAAAATAAATTGGCAATAGGTCATACAGGTCATACAGTGAAGGAAGACAAGGGCTTGTAAAGGTTGGGGCTTTTCTGTGTGGTTCTGCTCGATGTGGCTTAATGGGTTAGTTCTCGTGCTTGTAACCAGAAGGTTGCTTGTTTGAGCCTCGGCAGAATAACCATGTCTCTGTTGGGCCCTTATCCCCCCAAAATGCCCCAGGGCTGCTGGATAAATGGCCTTGCCTTGCACTCAGACCTTTTACTCTCAACTGTATACATACATGTATGTTTCAAAGGAGCGCAAGGTGGAATATGTGAAATGAGAGATTCCACTGTGCTTTTATAAATGGCAAATAAAGCATCATTTTCATTAGTACTCTTAAGCAAGGTACATTGGGCCTGGAACAATTTAACATAAGATCTGGTTTTGAAAAGAGGAACAAAACCGAAATCAGAAAAAGAAGTGCAAACATTGTGCATATCGTTTGCTGGTCCCTTGCTGTCCTTCTCCCTTAAAGACCAGCAATCTTTGAGATTTGTTGGAGTTGAGTGTGCCTTCTTGTGCGATTTCCTCACCCAGAACTCCTAGTGAGTGTAGCATCTTCTAAGACACAAGTACCACAGCTTAAATAGTTGTCACCTTTTTTGGAAAACATGGTCAATTTCATCATGCAAAAACCTTACAGATTTAATTGGTTAAAGGCACGTGTTAGTGTCTCACACGCTGCCCAATGGCAGGGAAAATTCTACTAAATTCCATAAGTAAAGTGACCACTGAAATCCTTGCCAATGTCTTTCTAAGTCTTGGGATGATCCTGAGAAAATGGAATTGGCTACTGGTCCTGCTTAAACACCCAAACTGAGTCTGGATCTTATTAGTTGTGCTGCTGCGAGATCTTGCAATAAAACCCTTGGTAAATAGTGAGCTGTTTGGGATAAATCTGTGTAATAGATATAATAGATGGCATTTTAAATGTAGGCATTGACTGTAGTAGCCGGAGCCTGAGCTGGTTGTGAGAATGTTTTTGTTATGACAGAACCACAGGGAGTTTTCAACAATGAGTCTAGTTCACAGCCAACACCTCAGTCTTCCCCCCAGCAAGGACCAGTGCCCCCTCCCCCCCCAGTCAAAATGTCATTCCATAATTTCAGAGTTTCTGCCCAGTAAAATTCCAACGCTAAAAAAAGCTGTTTTTGTGCTCCCCCAGACACGCTAGTCTGACAACCAACCATAGATGAGTTTTACCATCATAGCAGTAACTGTCATTGTAAAATGTAAGATTACAGCGTGGGAAGTCCTTTCATTAACATTAAATACCATTAAATCACAAAAGGCCTTTCTCCTCCAGCAAACACTCTGCAGTGTTTAATAGGCCGATAATCAAATGGCATATCTTAGCCCAGGGAACCTCATGAATCATATCTAATCCGCTACTCTTCCTTCTTTTATGAGGAGAAAGAATTCGACAAACCCAATACATAAATCATGCTCAGTCGCTCAAATAAGATTACCTGGTTGTTTCTGGTTTCTCCTTATACATACATCAAACTGCTCTCATTGGACAATGTGTGGGGTGTGGCCTCCTGCCACCCTACCAGATCACCCAATCAAAACATTCATCCATGACCTCAAAAATTATTGTTAAAAATACTTGGATTTCAGAAGCATTAACTAAATTGGCTTCTTGTGTCTTAAGTTGCATGATGGACGAACTCAACCAATCCATATTCATCACAGACTTTAATATTGAACTTTTTTTGCCTCACTGTAGATATATTCACTGGAGGAACACCTACCAGTTGCCCACCATCTCAAAGAAATATAAGATTTATTACAATAAGCTGTATCTTTCTGGCAAACCATAACAGCAATTTTGTTATGCCTGACGCGTTTCATCGGGTGGCGTCTCTACAGCATCATGCTTACCGTTCTGTGATCTCCTCCTGAAATGTTAGAATCCCCTCTTCACTGGAATCAAAGCATCCTCGCTATTCTTACCTAAGACGGATTTTTCACGGTAGCAGATTACAAAACCGAGCATCTTCCACAAGACAATATACAGCCTATATTCAGAGAAACACAAAGCTTTCCAAGTTTTATTGCACAAACAAAGCATTTACTTGTTATCACTCATAGCTTCCTCCTCAAATTTCTGTTAATGAAAGTAGAGTGTTTGGCTGCCAGTGCATCTTTTGAATTTTAATAATCTTAAAAGCACAGGTGTCCCGGATTGATTGAGCACTGCCGCCTTCTCTGCTGGGGACAAATACATTGGCTTCGACCGGTCCTCAATTCTTCCACCTTAATGCAGCCCCCCCTCCACCCACACACCTCCCCCCATTTTTTCCATCATGAGCTTTGCCTGTAAGGCTTCAAAACCAGGTGTGGAAGCAAAGAAAGGGCACCCAGATAGCCGACACCCAATACGGAGGGCAGGTCCAACACATGGCCACCACATCCATCAGACTGACGATAATCGCTTCCTTTATGATTCCTCTCACCCAAGGTTCTGCTGTTCAGTTGTTGTCAAAATTATTGATTCATCCCCAAGAGCCCAACAGTAGGTATCACAAGTAGAAAGTTTCCTGCCTAGAAATCTCATCTTACAAAAGTTCTGTTGTACTTTACCCATTTTATGTCAAATAGGTCTCAGACTACATTGTACATAGGTGTTCAGTTACACCATTGCGTGAAATATTAAAGGCATTCACTCTGTGTTTTGGGTAGGGTTAACTGTGAAAATGGCACAAGGGCTGCTGTGTTGCCGGAGGATGCCAATCCATTGAAGGCACAAGTGCATATGCACAGAAACACACACTGAGGGCAATTTAGGATGCCCTATCCACCTCACCCATGTGTATATGGACTACGTGAGGAAATTCACAGAAACATGGAGCAGAAACAATAATGTAATTCGCAGTGAGGCCACAGTGCTACCCACTGAGATGCAGCCTTGCTTAGATGGTTAATGCAGTAGTTAATAATGGTGTCTGCACCGCAATACTGCAGCAAGAACCTGCAGGATGCCGGCTGAATGCGAATCTCCTGAACGCATTTCATTCAGCAGCTTCCTGAACTGGTCAATCAACTGATTAGATCATGTGAGCCAGGGAGGCTTCATTTAAAAAAGCCTGCACCGAATCAATCTTTCTCTGCATTCTGACTGACTGAAACGACTCGTTAAACAAAAAAGAATAATTGGACTGTACAGCCCAGTACAGGAGACGACAGTGTCTGAAGTACATTAATAAAGCCATGTAACCATGTTTGTAATAACAAATCACAAGGTTTTTATTTTTATTCATGGTGGTCTACATAGAACACTAACAGTTGTTTTCCATATAACCTCATGTTGCTTGAATGTTTGCTTGGAGATATCTGGGATCTAATTACTTTCAATGTTTTTAAACTTATCTTTTACTCCATTGAGTGTCAGCTCTTGTGTACTTAACATCTGAGTTGAGTGCAGTTCCCTCAAATTATAACAGTAATGTGAATCCATTGTCTTTTGTGCTTAAGACTTATGATAGCTGTAAGCTCACAAACACCATGCTTCACATTCCAGGATTCGCATTTTATAAACATTACTAAAGTATTAACTTTCTTGCATATTGGTCCAGAATAAATTTGGCAAAATCACAAACAATATAGAATTACTATTATGATTAGCTGTAGCCTGCTCATACTGGAAGGGGCTGTATAGCAGGAGAACTATTCGAGACGTGAATCTGTGTTTAATTACATCATAAATAGGCACCTGTCTGACAGCGTTTTTAATTACTGAGGTCCAAGCAGTAGCATGAAGTATGAATGCAATTCATGTAGACAAAGAGGCCATGGAGGGCAATCAATACAGAGCGGGATTGTTGTGAGGTGATGGATACTGTACACAAAACATTTGGGATCTCTGTGTAATATTGACACTGAACAATTATCTCAGTATATTTAGGATTAAAATCTGTCTGATGGCTCTTGTTGTTCACTTGTTGAAGGTGTGTTTTTCTACACAGGACCTTCCACTGATATTCAATGATAGTGATATGGTTTGATACTTCTGTCTTTGTCAGTTTTGCAAAATTTCTTTTGCGATGAAACGGTTTTCAGAATAGGCTGCCTCTGACATGATTGTTATGGAAGGTAAATTAATTCTGTGGGTCAGTTCCAGTTTCAGGGTTTTAAAGACTCGATCTGAGTGTTAAAAAGGACAAAAGGAAATTCTTTTTTATATAGGGAATAAACTTGCTCTCCAATGAAGTTTCATTATATCTAGCTGTAATTGTAGGTATGTCTGTGTGTGTGTGTGTGTGTGTGTATGTATATGTAAGCCACATAGAATGTTTACTTAAAAACAATTTAATTAGTTACACAAAATGTAACGCAATAGTTATAGGAAATATAATTGTACATTTTAATTATGTTAAATGTTAGAAGAAATAGTATAAATTACACAGGCATAAATATTTTTTGCAAAATATTTGAACAATACTACAGTGGTCAGCTCAGTCACTTCATGCCTCTGGGCCCTGGGTTCGAATCTCCACTGGGGATCCATGTGTGTGGAGCATGTTCTGCCCGTGTCATTGTGGGGTTTCCTCTAGGTACTCTGGTTTCCCCCCACCAGTCTAAAAACATGTGGAGGTTAATTGGAGTTACCAAATTGCCCATAGGTGTGTGTGTGTGTGTGCCCTGTGATGGCTTGGCCTCCCATCCTGGGTCATTCCCTGCCTCGAGCCCATAGGCTCTGGACCCCCCGCAACCCTACATAGGACAAGAGGTTACAGAAAATGGATGGATGGATTTTGTAAAAATTCTGAAACAGTTTAGTGGGGATATAGATTATATTAAATAAAACAATATAAGACTTATTTTAGAAAGAAGATTCAACAGAGGAGGGAGATAATCTCTAAAATGTTATATTTTCTCATTTTCTATAAAATGTCTCAGAAGAAAGACACTTAATATGTTATTCACATTTGCATAATTGGTGTTCGTTAAATTATGGAATGTCCCATATCAGGAACAATAGACACCTGTAATTAGAACCTCCTGGATGATAATGTGGTCTGTATTATTTGCCATAGCATTTCAGGGAGGATAATTTAATTCTCATGGGGATCTCAGAAAAAGCATTAATTGATGTGAAATTAGCACGCCTGCCTTCAACTTGCAGTCTATGATTAATTACATAATTACTTTACTGAAGTAAATTGACCTTACATTCGAAAACGCATACATTCCCTCTCGATAAATGACAGGAGCGTGACATTTCGGGGTAGAAGTCTATCTAAAATTACAGTACAACATTTACATATGCATAATATGCAAATCAGCACTGACGTGGCTCCCATTTCATGTAAAATATATAACAGAGTATAAGTATGTGGATTATTCAAATAATATACCTGGCAACATTTGGCAAGTATGCATGAGGTGTGTAGTAAGAAGTGTGGCCTCATGTCATGTGACGACTTCTCTATAAATAAACACAAAACTCACTATGAAACCCATTGAGCCAAATGGATCTTTGCCATCACATGACCATCCAATCAATTTTCAGCACTTGGAGATTCTCCTACATCAAAGGCTGACTGTAGCCATTCAGATTGAGTATAATACTGACCATGAGGACCATGAAAGGACCTCAGATCAGCAGCGTTTGATTTGCGTGACGGTTTCCTTAAACACTCCACTTTCTGAAACTTTAAGACATGCTGTTAATACATGCAAATGAGCACTGACCCCTGGCAGGGTAGCCTACATTTATCAAACCACCCTGCACACCTGCCCCACTACTTAGACAAATGCAAAAATGTTAGAGGTAAAGTCTTATTTGACCTCATAAAAATGGCACGTACCACAAGCCGATAGTAGAGGGGTGTTCACATCCCTATTTCAGAAAAAAAACTTCATCAGCTCCCTAGATGCTGTGAGGTCTGTTGTGATAAAAATCAGTAGACTAAAGTGTGATTTCTCAATTTATTAACTGTTAATTAATTATAACATTTGGGGAAAAAATTACAAAGTAAACTCCATTGTCCATAATTAAAGTTCTCATGAATAAAAAAATGAAATTTCATTATTAATTTGTAAAAATGAATAAAATAAAATCAGGCCCTTAACTTTGATCACATGACTGGCATTCAATATTGAATATTGCTGACATTTTCTCCAGATCCTCTCTATGAATATGATATTGCTAAACTAGCTTCTCATTAGCCCCAAACCCTTAATAGCTAAGTCTTTTGTTGTTTGCTTCGCTTACTTTAAGGCCACATCGTTAGCAGGGGACGCTAGCTTTTTCAGATTAATGTTAAACTTCTTTGTGATAAACTGCCATTATGTTTGTTGCAGGCATATTAGGGGCGAATATCTGTATTAATTACTGCAAATAATTTAAACTTTCCATCTGCCTGTTTCGTGTAGAGAGAGCTGTTAGTTGTGCATTTTTAAATCTGTTTAAATATGGATTATTATTACTGATTGCGTTACGACATGTGGATGCAGGACACACATATGCATGCAGCCTTTGATGTCTGGAGCTGTATAAATTGACACAATGGTGAATGTGCCTGGCACACAGCAAAGGGAATACATAACAATTCATAAACTCTGTGATCCAGCCGCCTGACTGTCGTTCTCCTGTGCAGAGCTCTTTTCTACCGCCTGCTTTTGTCCTGTAATCAAACAAAGGTCACTGAAGGGTATTTTTGCTCCTTAAATATTGTCCACTCTATAATGCAGATATTTGTATGCCAACATTGCAACGATGCACCTTTCCAGTATGAAGTAACTTTTAAATTTTAAAAAAATTTTAAAAATTTGATATTTTGAGCAGTGATTTTACACAGACACTAAAGAGATTTACTAATTTACTAATGAGACATCAGCGGTGTTAATGTGATAAATATGCAACTGAGTCACTGAGGGCTTTGCTGGCTGCTGCATTCACCTGGACGATAACTATCTGCTTTAGAGATTACAGTTATGACCAATTTACAATCCAATATGTTTCCTAGGGATCGCTGATAAATTCCAAGTCAGAAAGCCAGCAGGATAAAAGGAGGGATGTTTGCACTACAGTGGTCCTGAGATGAGACCACTCTTATCATTTAAATTCAGAGGTGACAGTCTGCTTCTCTAAATGGAAAATTATCAGCTACCATTTTGTAAATTTAACCTTGTTTGGAACATTCTATATTTCAGTGCAGAGTAATATAAGATTTCAATATGCTGAAAAAAATCTAGCTTTTGACACAAACCACATTTTCCCAACCTATTTTTTTTTTATTATTCATTATATCTTTATTTAGAAAATCAATTGTTCTTATTTAGTGGGAGGGAATCGATATTCTCTATTCTACATTAGGATACTGGACATAAATCTGTACCCAGGAGGCTGAATTTCTTTTCTCTGTTATAATTTGGAACTATAATTTGAAATATTTAAAAATGTGTTATATGAGCAAATCAAATCAAGTCAAATCAAATTGACCGGAAACATATACATATTGTTTGCACGTCACATGATGCGTAGAATGACTCAGAATTCTAGAGAAAATGACGCCTTTCTAAATTGCAAAGGTAGAAATGCGCTGTACTAACATCACATGTGAGCGAAATGCAATTACGTTTTTAGATTTCTGGCCCGTTGTCAATTAACTTTTTGTGGGATTGTCTGAGATATCACAACCACATGTAGAGCTGTGAAAATCGATGCCTTTCGGGAAAATACTCAGTGGAGATATTTTTTTTAATTCTTGTAACTCTTTCGATGTTACTTTCTTTGTTATTATTACTAACCACATTTCAAGAGCGTTTAAAAAACACAAACTTTAGTAAATTTCACTCTTGGAAACATGGGGTAATGTTTTTTGTAAAGATCTCCCGTTTTTGCCGTATTTTACCCCTTTCCCGCCGTCTTCCCGTATTAGTATTTTCCCGTAAATCTCCCGTAGTATCATTTAAAAATTTTCCTCTGCCTCTGGTTGTCATTAGCCCTTTGTATTTAGTCCACGTTTCAGTTTTTTTTTTTTCCCCAGTCCGGTCACTGTATTGTCTGTCTACGTTTTTCCTGCCTTACCTGTAAATAAACCCCGTATTCCGAGAGACCCTGACGTCTGCGCCATTGTCTCTGTTCTGTTACCGCTCGGCGCAACAGTATTACTATAATTAAATGTATGGATGGCTTATTATAATTTAATAAAATAAATCATAAATCTTTATTTTAAGTCATTTTATTATATAATAATTAGTCTATCATTGTCTAAATGTATTTTTACTGTCCAAATATACGTACTCGGTTAGTGTAAACATGCATCACAGCAAATGCGAGGCTGAGACTAAAGTGTTACCCCTTGATTCCGCTGAGAGACATGCCACCTGACAAGTTATCTTGGCTTTCACGGTTTGACTTCTGAGATTCAGATCAAGTTCCAGGTAACTTTTTTAACTGGTTGGTTTTGAATTTTAAGAAATTCGAGTTCTAATGAGTTCAAGAATTGAGGTACCACTGTACACATGCGCACACGCGCGCGCACACACATATAGAGAGAGAGCATGTAGATATACAGTACTGTGTGTAACATGCAATACATACAGAGAAATGGCGTGGTTAAAATCATCTTGCATTTAAGAGGTTAAACTCAATTTGCGTGCGTGCAGCCCTGGCCACTCATCAATGGAGAACTGGAATGTTCTGGTTTTTCCCAGGTTACCAAAAAGAAGTAAGTCACGTAGGTTTCTCAGACTGTGAACAAGTTGGTTTGAAAAGGGGAATTTTTTTTTTTTTTTTCTCCTCAAATACACTAAAACAAAAGAATATCTAGAGAGCAAGACATCAGTTGTGATTGCCAAGCTTTTTCTTTCCTGCTACTAGTCATGCGCGAGGCCCGGAGCAACCGCATGTGCACATTTTGACCAGAAGTTCTTTACAGGTTCTTTAGAGGGAATCAACTTTCTGGAACTGCATTTGGATGTCGATGGCGAGCCACCCAAGGAATTGAACTGACTTTCGTGTTGACAACTCAAGTTCAATTAACTACCGGAACTGTGAACGCGGGACTGTCAAATTGTTTATGCTGTTTTGTGACTGAGATTGTATTTCATTTTTCTAAATTATCATATTCCTTTATCCCAGTGGGACTGAACCCGAAAGGATAAAGGTAACTTAAAATCTAAAAGTAACCTAAGCCCAATTACAATTAATCTCAATGTAATTAGCAGTTGATTCTAAATTTAGCTATGAAAGTTAAACCTAACTAAACTTCAAATAGTTCTAAATTGGTTGAATAGGAATTAAAATCTAGTCTCAATCAATTAAAGGTAAAAAAAACTAAAGGTCACACTTAGTTAATGTGTATTTTTATATGGGTTGTATATTTTATTTTCTGTGTATGTTATACCATTTTTCATCCCTATCAATAAAGCTGATGATTATCTGCCTTGTGTCTTCTCTGTCTGCTGCCACCGGCACCTCACCTCCGGACCGAACCTAGACATACTGGTCCTAGATTTTCCCAAGATTGGCCATATCCAAAGACAAATCAGCCATGTTACCCCAGCCAATCCGAAGCAAGCAGACTCTACATGTGCCAAAGTCGTAGGCAGTCCAAAGAAATGTTTAAAGCTATTTATCTGGGTAGAAATGCACTTTTTCTCAGAGCAAAAACACAGTTTGACATTACAACATATGCAAATTAAAAATAACACAATAAAAACTAGTAAGAATTTCTTGTGTTCTCCAGAAATTTGATAATCTATTTACTGAAATTTACTGGATGAGCACTGCTTCACTTCCCATACCTCTCATTAAGGGCACCCCAGCATGTAGTTCTCAAATTTCACCACCAGCTCAATTAATTTATTAATTAAATCAGTTTTTTTTTTTTTTAATCTATTACAAGGTGTGCTGGTGATGGAGTTAAGGAACACCTGGGTGTGTGAATGATTGCAGGAAATACAGGGTTGATTTAAACTAAGGGTTTGAAATGCTACCACACTTTAACAGGAATACTATCATAGTTCTACACCAACATGAAGATCATTTAAGCATCATTTTCTTTGGCTGCCTAAGGCTTCTGCAGTACTGTATGCTGAGGCTGGTTTAACGTGGCAGCGTTGGGAATTTGAATTCTGTCTTCAGTCTGTTTTTCCTCCAGGAACTACTGTTACTTCTTGTAGTCCATATACTTACAATTAGGTGAATCTGTGTTTTTAAATTAAAGTCATAGCTCATCGCTGCGTATGTGTCCTGTCATCCAGAGTGCCTTCAAGCCTCACTACAATACTGTACTGGAGAGCAAGACAGATTGATTTGGATATTGACATATTGAGACAGGCCCTGGAGCTGTTTTTATTACTTTAATAACAGTTCAGCATATTGAAACAGTCAAGGAAATTTATTGAAAATCAGAGCAACCACTGACAGCTAACAATACAGAAGATCAAAGGTATGTTTCCAGTTTGCCAGTGCATTGACTCTGAGCTTCAAAACCCAGTGTGTCATGGCATCCTCTGAAAGAATGCCGAGAGGCTGCCGGGGGGGGTGCCCTTTATGAGAATGCCATGGCACAGAGGTCACACCGGCGCAGATGTGGGTGCAGATCACAAAGTCACAACAGATGCTAAATGGCTTTGGATGGGATGATACAACTGTATGCACTCTGAAGTAGTTTCAAACATGAAAGGTCTTCAAAATTCTCATGTTAAAATGTAATAAAGATATGTAGATTGGGAAATTTAGGATAGAAAAAGTTTATTACAGATTCTTGTGTCAAAATCAGAAGATGTCCATCTTTACAATAAATCTGTAATTACATATTTCTCAAATGCTTTGTACAAAGCAACATACAAATCTTCCAAGAGAAAATAAGGCTAAGGACCTAACTGAAGGCTCTGTGATGCCATCACACTGCCAGGCCCCATAAAACACTCACACCTATCAGTATGGATACAGCAATAATATTAATGCTGCCTGCAGCTCATATGAAAATGGCTAAAATAAAAAACAATGTACCAAAGAAAAGCCCTGATGTTATGCACGAGGGATTGAAATGTATTACATGTTCCAGGCTTGTCCAACAGCATCAGAACCCCCCCCTCCCAGAAAGATTCACCATGCTTTGCAGAAAGATCAGCCAACTGTAAAGATCTTCATCTTGAGAGAAACAAATACAGGCATACAAATAACATCTTTTACAACATCTCTCCCTTATTAACTGATGACATAATAAATGAATACTATCTTTTGCCCCTACTGAAATCTCTCAGAACTGCTTAATCATATTAAGACCTGCTTCCTTACTCTGGCGATCTTTCCATGACAATCAAATGACCTTGCAAGATTGGCCTGTTGGACACTAGGCTCCGAGGTGTCCCCTGTGAGCTAATTATTTTGCCAGATTAAACTTGATGATCTTAATTTAAGTTTCACTTTGGCCCACACACCAAGAAATAATGACCTTTTTTGGCCGATAATCATGGTGCAGCTGGCTGAAGGCTTCAAGTGTCTCCAAACATTGCTAGGAGCTGTTGTTTCACTGTTATTAAAGCACTTAAAATCTCAACAACTTAAACATTCTTGAAAATAAATACTCGCAATGCCTGTGAACTCCTACAATTCCCGTTTTTTCCCCTCCAAACCAATCATGACCTGCCGTAATCTCATAAATTTCTATCAAAAAAGATCTACTATCAATGATATTTGGCCGATTTTATTCTAAGAGGTCCATAAATGTAGCTCATGAGCCCAAGACCTAAGTTATATTATTTCAACCTATAATTCTCTTTGCACTCGGATATGTAGACCTGTGACCCCGCCCCCGTTGAAGTCAACCTGCTAATCATGAGTGATACATGTTTTTAGACTGGGGTGGGGGGGAGTTGCAGGAGGGAGACATGTAGTGACATCCTGCCACAAAGGGGGGGCCCAGACGCTCACAGAGCCGGCCGAGAACAGGGAGGCAAGAGAAATTCTCTAAGCAGCAGTTTGAAAAGTTTTTAATTATGCGCCTGATCATTAGCAGGGGATGACTGACAGCCAATCTTCCCACTGAAATTTAGTTTCTCTCCCACTGTTTTGAAATTAAAATCACATCCTGGAAAACGCAGGAACATTTTTGGATCTGTAGCTGTCCCACAAAGCCTATTAAAGTTCTGAATTTTACTGTCAAGCTCCCCAAATCCCTGCTTTATTAATATGACGACAGGAATTCCACCTCTCGATTATTTAGTCGATTGTTTTTAATTGCACGCTCAGTAATACTTCTAAGCACCCAGTTGAAAAATTACTCATGGCTTCGGTTGATGAAGAAAACAGATTTATGAAAATACTCAGGGCTCAATCAATTCATATATCCATCTGTTTTCTGAAACCACTTATCCAATTCAGGATCACAGGGGGTCTGGAGTCTACAGGTGCAAGGCAGGGAACAATCCAGGATGGGGGGGCAGCCCATCACAGGGCATACCCACACCCATGGGCTACTTTATAATTCTAATTAGCTCAGCACATTTTTGGACTGTGGGGGGAAAACCCCACAATGACATGGGGAGAACATGCAAACTGGACAGTGCTAACCACTGCACCGCCATGCTACCCCACTTAAACACTCACTTTTCAAATTAAAATTAAGAAAACACTAAGAAACAGTCCTAGATTTGGTTTCAGTGGTGTAGCTTAGGTAAGATAACTTTAAACCATCACTGAACCTAAACATTTTTCAGCCCACATTGTTGTGTACGCGGTCCGTGTGGAGCGGTGAACAGAGGGAGTCCAGGCAAGGATACGGGGAACGAGGATTTATTACACGGACACAGGCACATTGACAACTTCAATGCCGCGTCTGCCGGAAGAGAACTAAAAACACAAGACAAGCACAGGACTGGCGAGCGGCAACGCCACACAGCTGGAAACGATGCGTAATCACAAGAGGTAACGAGGTGGGCGTGGCACACACAGGAGGAGCGGACGGCGCTGGATGTAACACACATCAGAAATTATTTCATTTTTAATCCAATAGAATTAAAAAGAATTGTACTTCGCTCTCTTCTGAAAAATATGCAGGTTTTGCTATATGGATTTTACTGTTAAATCAAGAATAACTAAACGCACTTTATACACACTTTAAATCTCCATATTTTTGATCTGGCCATTCACAGCAAATTTCTGTTCAGGGAAGAACAAATACTGTAATGACAAGCAGAACACATTCAAACCATCAGACTTATATAGTGTTTATATATAGCTTATTATTCAACACTTTGCTTCATGGATCACTTTACAACTTTGATTTGTTTTCTTACTGGTAAAACTAATCATGAAGCTGGCATCAAAGATTAAAATAAACTTCTAGTGTTGGGTGAAAATTGTTACGGCAGGGCATGGAGGAGGAGGGGAAAGAGTGACAACCTGCAGAGCAGCTCTGAGACAAAGGGGTTTATTAATCAGTCTGAACACACTGGGGAAAAGCACAAAATACAGCGACCATGAGGGGTCACAAACAAACAGAGAAAATACTGTAAAGAACAAACTAAAGAAACCACAAAGTAATACAACTATAGGTAACGGAGCAACACTGGTAGCAGGAGTCGGAAACAAAGCAAAGCTACAGCACGCAGTCACATAAACACAATGACTGACAGAGGAACAGGACGGAGGCAGACACTAATATAAACTAACAAAGGCGGGTGTGGAACATCACACAAATCAACCAGTCAACAAGGCAGCAGGACAACAAGCAATAGGTGGAATAAATCACAACTAAAAAACATAGGAATTAGGAAACATTGGCAACACTGAGGGTAGACACTCGGGAAAACAAGGAACAGAGCAAAATAAAACATTGCACACACAGTAAACCAAAACAGGAACACAACGATAAACCATAACAGATACAAGGAAAAACCAAAAGCTAAGGATAAAATTAAACCAATAAATAAAAGATCTGGCAGGCCTCAGGTCAGCCTTGAATGCACAACCAGAGGAGTGCCAGCTTCTGAGCCACTCATTCGATCCATGAGCTACACGGCAACGCAGGCATCAGGGAAACACACTAGGGACTTAGGGCTACAAGACAACAGAAAAACAGGATGGCTAGCGACACCTACTGGCCAAATGGGGACAAATAAATGGGACTGGGCCAGACAGGCACTGACCCTGACGGAAAATATCGGCCATTTTTTGACGTGGTCAGATCATGTCCCCAAATATTTAAAGTATGCCATTATAAATGCTTGTTAAAAGAATCCGGAATGAGACCTAATCAGTCTACATGACCTTGCAAACCTTCTGTTGTTGAAAAACTCCTTAGACATTTCTGGCTGAAGCTTATCTTCTTAACAGCGCATGTTTCGCTGAATTATTCCAGCTGGTCTTCAGATCTCACTGTAGTCCAGGGACAGACTAAGGCGTTCATTCTCTGATAAAAATCAAATCCTTATATTTTTACTTTTAGTCTATCCTAAGGCAGAACAGACCACTGAATTACCTTTAACACATTAAAGTCTTCAGTTCCCTGTAGTGAATCTGCTCACTTGAAATATGTCTTATTTTCGGCTGAAATCAGACACCAGTATAGTCTATATCTACACTAAAATATACTTATTCAGCTTGGAGGATGATTTCTGTAAGCAATACATTTGGGCAAATATGAATTAGATTACAGCAGCCACAGTTAATCCCTGCTAAGATTGTGACTCAGCTGTTGCTGGTGTTTTCTGAGCTAGCAAGGCCAGTTGTTGTTCAGATATTTTAGAATATTGTTCCTGTGTCTGTTTAGCCCAGTGTCTCTCAACCCAGTACTTGGGGACCCCCAGATGCTCCACATTTTTGCTCCCTCCCAACTCCCAAGGAAGTGGGAGATGGTAAAAACATGCACCGTCTGGGGGTCCCTGAGGACTGCTTTGAAAAACACTGGTCTTCCAGTGGATTACATCATACTATCAACACACATGAGGCAACTTGCAAAAGACAAAGTAGATGATTAATCCTTTATTTTCCATTTGTACAAGCATGAGTACACTGGAATTCTTCTCTTTACCAACCCCATCTT
>JABFEA020000043.1:30364055-30377493 GCA_019775915.2 Cyphomyrus plagiostoma
CCCCCCCCCCCCCCCCCCCCCCCCCCCCCCCCCCCCCCCCCCCCCCCCCCCCCCCCCCCCCCCCCGCCCGGCGCGGGGCCCCCCCCCCCCCCCCCACAGTGTAGAGTCAGTCAATGTGTAGTGTCCCTGGAGCTAAAGGTTAACGACTTGGCTGAAGGGCTCACAGACATATGGTAGTTCAGCTAATGGGGAGGCTTGAACCAACAATCTTCAAATGACAGGCACAGAGACTTTGTCCACTAAGCCATGGTAACAGGCTGGGGTACTGGATCTACACACCAAATGATTTCCAACCCTGTGTAAATTCATGCTGTCCAGGTAGTGATTAAAAAAACTATTTAAACAATAAGTATATTTATGAAACTAGATTTATTAGTTAAAACAAAGAGTATATATTGCTTTAAATGCTTAATTGTTTGGTTATAAAACACAAAACACTCCATTTGGTCTTATTTAAAAAATATTGAATCAACATAAAGTGTGATGTTTTTATTAGATGAGGACCATTTATTCAAGGAGCTGAATCATACTTGTGTTTTATGTTGCATGTGGAAAAAGGCCACCCTCTTGAAAATGCAGTTAATGGCGCCTTACCACCAACGTCAACAATTTTTATGAATGTCTTAAAACGCATATCGAAAATATTAATGAGTAGCTGCGGCTGTTAAATGAAGTGAATTGAGGGCATCCAGTTTGCTCTTGAAAAAGTTGAACCAATTAAAAAGGTGCACTGGACAGCATTTCAAGCCTTACTTCTAGATTGATTTTTGTTATCCTGGGGCTGCAAGTAAATTTAGTGAAAAATGATTAGAATTGATTTCATCAGGATATGCTGCAACATGACATTGAAATACATGCCTCGTAACATTAACAATAAGTGGCAAATACAGACTGAACCACTCCAGTCGCCTAAAGAAGAGGTTGGTCTGATATTAAATGCCTCCCTCTGGACTGTACCATGTCTGATAATGTTACTGCAACTGGATGGATGGCTGGCAGGGTAATTACTGCTACTAGGGTGGAGTATAAACTGACTGCAGCCAAGTCGGACAACTTCTACTCCTCGTAGTCTGCGAGACCTCACCGCAATGGCCGATCTCGCGGCGTTGGTGTTTTTCGTGGCAGACGAAATCGACATCATGGAAATTCTTCTGCTTTTGCATGAAAAATTCGGCGAACAGCGAAGGTAATTTAAAACTGCCTAAAAATATGCATCATATCATATTTATAACCTCATACTTCTAGTTCTGGCTCACGAAACAGATGAAATCTTAAAACAACTCCGCAACTTTCAGATTCATCATTGTAGTATAATATTCTTACTCAAATTTAAGATAAGAAGTGGTGTGATTTTAGCCTGGATAACTAACGAAAGCTCAACCTGCGAGGGCAGGAGTAGCTGAGGCTGTGTCCATGTGTGTTTCAGACGTCCTTTTTCCTACATCCAGGTTGACAGTACAGTTCCAGAGACTTTATTCATTCCTCTTGTCTGCTTACCTAAAGGAAAATGTTTTGTCTCAAAAATGTGTTTAGTTCTTATTGAGATCATTCCTGTGTTTTTTAAGGAGTCCATAAGTGAAATAAGGCGAGTTAAGAATACATTGAGAAGAAAATGCATTTATTCTATGCCCTTCTCGAGGCGTGTTTCAAAATGTATTGGGTTTGTGGATTATTTCATCCTTCTATACAATCTGTCAGTGTTTAGGAGTTATTTCCAGCTTTCTAAAGGACAAGTGGAGGTCTGTACCGCATTTTGAGGCTACTTTATTGTTATAGTTTATTATAACAATGTTCCCATGTTATCAATGGCCTGTTTTCTCATATTTACTATCCCAGGATGTCATCACTACACTTGATCCTGTTTACCAAAACCCCCTTAAAAGACAAATCGAGTTCTGTAGGGGTGTTGCAAGCCGCTTTAATATCAGCAAGTCCAATTTGATGGTTCATTGCCATCAGTTTTGTGTGCTGATAAACACACACATGGCACATCATGTTACCTGACCAGTGGGGGAAAGTCTTCATAGGTCAGAGTTGGGATTTGCTGGGGCAGGTTTCCCAAGGACCGGATTGGCTGTCTGCGGTTGCTACATCCCGATTAGGAAGCCACACCTAGAGAACCCACTGGCATAATTAAAAATCGAAAAAATATATATTCTATCATTCTGATTGGGTTTTGTGACAGCCTGAGGAGATTTTGCCACGTAAGTGGGGGCTACCCTGGTACCTGGCATGATGCCAGACCTTTCCGGCACACAGCAGTTGCTCAGGCTTTGGTGTAGGATCACCAATCCCCCATGCCAGCGGGTCTGCACATCATTGGAGACTCAGCCTTCCCACTCTTGCCTCAGTTGCTGAAGCCATACTGTAACAAAGGACACCTCACAGACTGGCAAAAAAATTACAACAGGAAACTGAACAGTACTCGTGTGGTCATTGAACAGGCATTTGGAAAATCCAGATTCCGATGACTGAAATACCTGCAAATAGACAGTATTCAGAAGATTAGTTCAGCAGTGTGTGCCTGCTGTATCCTATACAACCTGTCGTATGATCCGGGGGATCAGCAGCCTGACATAATTAACAATAAGGCCCTGGATGATGATTTATCCACCTCAGCCTCTAAATGAACAAGCAGTTCATTACTGAGGCACAATATGCAATAGTTTATAAAGGCCGAACCACAGCCAAGCAACCCCTCAGACTGTTACATGTGCAAGCAATGGTTCATAGATATTAGCTCCGCCTTCGGCACATTCATCCCTCAAAACCTCACTGTGAAACTGAGTGGGTTAGGGCTGAACACCA
Organism: Cyphomyrus plagiostoma; assembly: GCA_019775915.2. Taxonomy (NCBI): domain Eukaryota; kingdom Metazoa; phylum Chordata; class Actinopteri; order Osteoglossiformes; family Mormyridae; genus Cyphomyrus; species Cyphomyrus plagiostoma. The sequence goes on from JABFEA020000043.1 coordinate 30,366,864, forward strand.
CTCTCTGCAAGTGGATTTTGGATTTCCTGACAGAGAGGCCCTGGTTTATACAGTTAGGTTGCAACACCTCCAACACCATCACATTATAGGAGCTCTGCAGGGCTGCATTGTTAGTCCTCTGCTCTGACTTATGACTTATGACTGCATACAGTAGCTGCCCACAACACCAATCGCATCAAGTTTGCAGATGATACAACTGTGCTGGGACTGATGAGCAGAGACTGCATACAGAGAGGAGGTGGAGCGGCTGTCCGCATGGTGCAGAGACCACAAGTTATCTTTCGATGCTGAAAAGACAAAAGAGATGATCATGGATTTTAGCCCTGTCCATGCTCCACTCAGCACGAACGGATCAACTGTGGAGATCGTAAGGAGTACCAGGTTCCTTGGTCTGCACATTACTGAGGAACTTACATGAACAGACACCCCTTCCTCCCTAACCAAGAAAGCCCAGCAGAGATTATATTTCCTGCGGCGGCTGAAACGGGCGAGGCTCCTCCCTTCCATCCTCACCACGTTCCACAGAGACACCATCTACATTATTCTGACCAGCTGCATCAATACCTGGTACGTCGACTGCAACACATTCGACCGCAAGCGCCTGCAGAGGATAGTAAAAACAGTAGAGAACACTATCGGGGTGCCTCTTCCTTCAGTACAGCACACATTTGACAAGCACAGTGTTCACAAGGCCTGTTGTGCAGGACTCCTCGTATGGACTGTTCACTCTCTGGAGGAGAGGAGACTCTGCAGCATCAGAGCCAGGTCTGCCAGGTTGGAGGACAGTTTTATCCCCAGGCTGTCAGGCTCCTCAACACTGTGTGCCCCCTGGGACCTTCCACACTGCCTAATTCACATAGACCAAAAGTAATGGAAATCACACACCACCTTTAAATATCTCTTGCGCATTGCACTTGTCACTTTGTCATGCCTGCGATATGAATAATCATCATTGTTCCGTACTGTACCTCTTCTACTGTTATTCTTTAGCTGTGAAACATTCCAAGCTGTCAGCTGTTTACACATGTTCTTAAACATATATTATCACACACTGCTTTCAGTACTATAAGTCATGCTGCTATTCTGATACCATGCACTGTATTACTCTACACATTACTTGCTATATGCCACACTGCTGCTTCATTTTCATTCATTTTTATTTGCTTTAGGTATTTGCTACACTGTGGACAGTGAGCTGTGCCATTTCGTCTCACTGTATACTCCTGTATGGTTGAGTTGGCAATAAAGTTCACTTTCACAAATTTGCCATTTTGGTACTGGATCACTGCATTGAATTTGACTGCTTTAAAGGGGGTGGTGGCAACATGTAAATCAAGTGCATTTTTATTGCTTTTATGCAGACATTGCAGGAACTTTTGTATTGCAAAATTTACCTTTTAATGGCAGTGTCTCACAGTCGAGATCCCTGCTATACCTACCAGGGGCAGGAGTATCTCACACTCGAGAACCCTGCTGTACCGACCAGGGTCAGGAGTATCTCTCACTCGAGAACCCTGCTATACCTACCAGGGGCAGGAGTATCTCACACTCGAGAACCCTGCTGTACCGACCAGGGTCAGGAGTATCTCTCACTCGAGAACCCTGCTATACCTACCAGGGGTAGGAGTATCTCACACTGCTGTACTTGAAGCAGGTCATGGCACCCGTGAGCCACGAAACCTGGACAAATCAGCAGGGAATCTCAGTAACTATTAGGACATTAGAGATCTAGACTGACTAACCAACTGCTGTCTTTAATGTAAATGTTGTGAGATTAGAATCCCCAAAGAGAATGATAATACGTGGCAAACAGTCTTATTTATTAATTAATTAATTTGTTTGTTTGTTTGTTTGTTTATTTATCCGTGCTGTACATTCTGCAAGAGTTTAACATTTTCTTGTTGGCCTTTAGCAATCCTCTGCAAGCTCTTTGAAATTTACCCAAGACTTGTGAGAACTTTCTTCTCAAAGCTTCTCCTCCTCTCCTTCAGCCTTCTGAACCTCTCCAAATCTGGGCGCACAAGGGACTCCAGCACAGCAGTTCTCTGCTCAGCATGGGCTTCGTATGACTCAAAGAATGATCCAGCTTGGCTTGCTGGTTTCCTAGCCGTGTTCTGGTCTGTAGCTGTTTTAGTGCTGAAGGCTGATGGGTAGAGAGGGGCGTGGAGGTTACTGCGCCCTCTGGTGCACTCCCAACTCCTGGCCAGCCAAATATATATAATCTAATAGGCATTATACCTGGTTGTTACTCTGAAATGACTTGGTTTGAGTCCTCCTCCACAACGCTGGGGCCTGTTGAGTGTGCTGCTGGTGGACGGAAGCGAGTGGCAGGGGTCAGGGGCCCCGGTGGGGTGGCAGCAATGGGTCTTGGGGATGCAGATGGTGCCGGCAGAATTAAAAGACGAGGCAGAGCAGATGATGTGGTAGTTATAACTATAATCATTTTAACTAGTCTCCCATTGCCTAATAAAATGTTTTAATAAAAAAGGAACTTTACCTTGCAACATTGCAAATAGTCTAAGCTGAGTTATTAGAGTAGCCAAGAACCATCCAAAGAGGTATGAATATTGACAGTAGTGTTTGACCCAACTTGTCTTAAACAAGTATCAGAAAATGAAAGATTATTGTCGTCGTGGAGGCGGTTCCAGTTTGTGCAGCCGGCTTAGAGGCGCTGCACAATCTGTCTTACGGCATCTTGCTTTCAAGAGGTTTTTGTACCACGTGACATGGTGACGCATGGTGATGTTTTGCGGCACCGGCTTAAGACAGACAGAAAGATCTAACCTTGATGCATTGCATCAGGACCAAAATGCATTGCTTTAAGCAAGCACTGTATGCAGCTGCATGAAGTCAAATGCATTCATTAACTTAATAATTATGGTTGGACATTGACAAACCGATAGCATACGTTGATTACCAGCCACATGGTCAAGATTGATCCACTAATTGAAACCAAGCTCTCTGTGATTAGATAAATAGCTTGGTGGTACACAGCCATGGAATGAGATTGTGTATCGACAGTATCTGTTTGTTTTGTACTGTGTTTTATTTAGGGTTGTCTTGAGTTTGTTTGTCTTTCTTAAGCTCTTTCCTTGGATGTATAGTCTTTTGAACCCTGTTTCTCCAGGCCTCTGTTCTTCAGGTGCTCCTCAACACACCTCCAAATGAACATAGTCACTCCTGTGATTCACCTGCCAAACCACTGCCCTTGTCTCTCAGTATTTGGTGTTTTATATCTCATTAACTGGAGCTATCATCCTAATGGGCATAGGTTGTTTCACTCATATGTAGCCACACATTTTTCATCTATAATCAAATGAAATCCCAGTCACAATATATTTGACATGATTTTTAATATAACATCGACATACCTGCAGCCCTTTTCAATAAGCGTATAAAATGAAAACATAAAACTTGTAAAACAAACTATAACTGAGGATGAAGATTTGAATATATTTTATTCATGTATTATTTACCCCACACCTCTACCCAGCATAAGCGGTTAGAAGATAAGCGGATGGATTATATATTTTTTTTATTATATGCTCAGTACTCAAACCTTCAAGCTGAACCTTTTCACTGATTCATTGGCAGGGCTTTCTGCCTCTAAATTTCAGCTCAGCATTTGAATATCAGGTACCAGCAGTGCCAGACAGGCAACTGCCCAGGGCTGCATCTTCTGAGGGGGCAAACCTCCAGCACAAGTTTTTGGGGTAGGGGGCACTGGTTATGGGCCACATGGGATTCAACCACTACTGGGTACCACAGCCAATCCTCCAGCGTCCCCTGGGAATCTTCCCAGCGCCTGTCATGTAACCACAGTCTTCTTTTCATCCCACTTTCAGGGAGAGCTGAGGTGTTACACACATGAAGGGTCTATGTCTGTGTTTCATGCCTGCTGCCGTGACGAAACAGCAAAGGGATCCGGTCTGTGACTGAACCAATCCACACAGACCAACTATTGCTGCTGTTTATCATATCTGGTGACAGACTGTAGAAGCACACTGTTTGCGCATAGAATAAATTCATTTTGTTATTGCATATTAGAAAAAGATTGCTGGAAGCGTCAGGTAGCCATTTTGAGTTAGCAGCAGGGTACTGCAGTGATTCTGTAACTGCCAGCTTCGCTTCACATGTTCGGTTCCTGGTCTGCAGTATCAGCAACCAAATCAATAACATTTCAAAGCCTATAATGAAAATATATCTTTTAACTAAGTTCATCTTAACTGGCATCGCTTAAGAGCCATTAGTCCAGTGCGTTCCTCATCCCCTGGGGACGCACAGCCCTGTCACAAAGCAGGAAAAGGCCAGCACCAGTGTGAATAAAAGAAAAGGTCGGACTGGTCCGCGACCGTCTCCGGATCTGATGCTGAAACAGTACAGGAAGGCGGCATCAGGTGATGGATGCTGAGGGAATATGTCAGTGGGAACATGGTGCTCCTGTCATCGGCCATCGTGTGGGGCTTGGGACGGGAGATAAGGCCTGAATAATGTATTAGGGAATCTGGGGCGGGCGGAAATGGTGCTATTATTCCTGTAGATGACAGGAGCCGTGAAACATGACTGTCTACCTAGATGACCTCCGGATGGTGTCATCGAAATGGCATGGGTCATTGCAGCCTGAGGAGACCAGATCATCATGGTGAATTCAATTTTCCTTCCAAAACTTTCCCAAATGCCCCCCCCCCACACACACTTATGGGACACTTGCAGGGGAAGGCAACACTTGCAGCCCCTGCATGACATGCAGATGTTTCCTTCTTGGTGGTTAAATTTGACTGTGAGGAAAAGCTTTCCTCTCCATTCATCATCTGCTTGAAGAATGGATGGCATGAACTAAATAAAATTCATAATACACTATATGTGTATTCCCTGAAAAACAACCCCATACTATTATCCGTCCTCCACCAGACTTTACAGTTGGCACAATGCAGTCAGGCAAGTAAGTTTCTCCTGGTACCTTCCAAACCCAGATAGAGAAGCATGATTCGCTAGTCTGGAGAACACGTCTCCACTGCTCTAGAGTCCTGTAGTACCATGCTTTACACAACTCCACTGCTTGACATTGAGTTTGGTGATGTGAGGCTTGCATGCAGTTGCTTGGCCATGGCACCTGAGCACTTGGTGACCCCGCTCTGTTACTTTATGTGGTCTGCTACTTCGTAGCTGAGTTTCTGTTGTTCCTAAATGCTTCCACTTTGCAATAATACCACCGTGCTGAATCTGGACTACTGACCGTGGAATATCTAGCAGGGCAGAAATTTTACAAAATGACTTATTGCAAACTGGCATCCTATGATCGTACGGCACTTGAAATCACTGAGCTCCTCAGAATGACCCATTGTTTCAAAAATGTTTGTAATCCTGACTGCTTGGCTAGGTGCTTGATTTTATATAAATCTGCCAATGGGTCTGGATGAAACACCTGAATTCAATTATTAATGTCCGAATATTGTCCCTCAATGGTGCAATGTCCCAATACATTCTTCTGTTTAGTGTAGTTAAGGCTACAAACTCTAACCTCTAAACTCTAATTACTAATGGTGCATGACACCAAAGCAAAGGACACAAATCAGAAAGGGAGTTCAGCTATGCAGTGAAGAAAACTAAGCAGGGAAGACAACTGGAAATGCAACAAAACAGGGAACATAATCACACAGGGAATGAAACTAAGCAAGGAACACAACCGTGCAGAGAATGCAACCAAATAGACAAGACAACCATGCAAGGATTGCAACTCTACGGAGAATACAACCATGCAGGAAACACATACACTCAGGGAATGCAACCAAGCAGAGAAGATAACCACGCAGGGGATGCAACCACTCAGGGAACATAATCATGCAGGGAAGACAACCATGCAAGGCAACTCAACCAAGCAGAGAACAAAACCAAGCATGGAATTCAAGCATGCAGCCAACACAAATGATGCAGGAACGCAATCATGCAGGGAAAGAAACCAAGCAGGGAACACAACCAACCTCCCCTGGGCCAAGACCAGCTCAGCATAAATAAATAAAGAAATCCAAACAAGGAAAAACCATGTGACATTTTTTTTCTTTCATGATTCACATATATATATGTGTGTGTTAAATCCACCCAAATATTTACAGCACATAGAGAGCCATATAATTTATGGTAATTAAATGAATATTTTTAGTCTGTCAAAAGAATTGTCTCTGTTCAGCGTCTCCTAACACCTTCATTGGATCTTTGTCTCAGGTTTGTTTTGTCTTTATTGGGAATTTCACACAATCAGTGTGACAGACCAAACGGGATTCCACTTCAGCTGATAGTCACAGCATTGTGGGTAAATCAGAGGCCTGCACCACTTGGCAGAGAGAAGCTGGTGCAAAGTGGGTTTCCACTATACCCACAGCCCCCCCACCCCCCCGCCGCCATTGCCCCCACCCCCCACCCTGGTTGTGATGGGTAACGGGCTGCTTCAAAGTCACGAGCAGAGACCCTGAAGGACAGCAGTAACACCTGTGAAAATGGATGGGCTTGTCCTGAGAATTCCACTAGCCGGGTGATGAATGAATTACCAGGCCTAAATTTAGCAAGGCAGCCTACCTTGAAATCGGACCAGCTTCACATCTTACGCACACGGCCACGGATGCATATAGCATTAAAGCACCGGCCCCTTCTTCTTACAGGAAGGAGATGTAGGTCCTACTCCAGCTGTCCTTTTCTTGGCTTTTGGAGTGTGTGTTTCATGCAGCGTAACCTTCAATTCCCAAGATTTCAGATGTTATCTAATAACAGTTTAAGAAACACCTGCTCTTTCTACAATCACACTAAGTTAATGACATGCACTGTGAGTTCAACATTGCTTTACAATTATTTGGCAAATTGCTAGCAATTAGCTGAGAACAACCTGTATACAGGATCTAAACAGGAAGTGGGGCCTACCAAACATTTCTTTGATTATTTGATTCACTGGCCGCACTGGCTGAAGGCCCCAGTATCAATATCAGTATAAAATGGCTGATCAATCTCCAATGAATGTGTGCTAGCCTAAGAAGCCCTGTAGATGGCACTGTTTTGGAATTGGCCTTCTGGGTAATGTTTCAGGCCTGTCAGCTGCAGCAGGATAATTGTAGGTGACCATTCAAGTGAGGTCTGCTTCTTTTAGCTCTGAGCAAAATGTTGATAAATGTAAACAGTATAGGGAGATCCTCAATATAATAGAAAAGAAAGATCCAGATTTGCAGATCCAAACACAGTTTTAAATACGGGAATCCAGTAATGCAAAGAAACCCTGAAAAAAGAAAGAAAGGAGAATATTTCCAATAGGCGTGAAGCTAGCAGTAAAATGTAATATTGGGAAAATAAGGTGATGAAGGAGTTGATTCTCTCCATTCGTGATTTACACTCCTTGGCCATTTTGTGAGGTTCGCCCAACTAGTGTCAGACAGGATCCACATTTGCCTCTAGAATTGCTTCAAAAGTTGATGTGTGTTCTGAGAAGCCTTTGTGCGCAGCACTGCTGTACTGAGCTGTTTTTGCACTTGTGGCCTTCCTGTTAGCTTTAACGAGTCTGTCCATTCTCCTCTGACCTCTTTCATTATCAAAGTGTTTTCAGTCACACCAGTGCTGCTGACTGGGTGTTTCTTGTTTATGGGACCAGTCTCTGTAAACTCCAGGACTGTGGTGTGTGGTCAGTTCTGCAGTGAGGTCTAGAAAACCGCCTCTCACTGCCATATTCCTCTGAACCTATATCCATGATGCAATAGATGTGTAAAAACTGACACCCAAATTTTTATTTTATCTGTTGTATTTATTCACCTTTTAAATCAAGATGTCTATGGACTTTACCTCATCATGTATATTCTGTAGGTACCCCAAGCACCCCTTGTATGTCGTCCATCATTGTAACCATTTAGTGCCCACTGGGGTCACCAGGGGCCTGGAGCCTATCCTGGGAGCATTGGGCACAGGTGGGAACCAACCCTGACTGGGCTCCAACACACACAACTACAGGGCCAATTTATACATGCCAATCAGCCTACACTGCACGCCTTTGGACTGTGGGAGGGAACCGGAGCCCCCGGTGAAAACCCACATCAACACAGAGAGAGCGTGCAAACTCCACAGAGAGAGAGCGTGCAAACTCCACACAGAGAGAGCGTGCAAACTCCACACAGAGAGAGCGTGCAAACTCCACACAGAGAGAGCATGCAAACTCCACACAGAAAGGACCCGGGAACTAGCTCAGGACCTTCTTTCTGTGAGGCAGCAGCACTAACCACTGCACCACCATGCCACCCTCCCTTGTACGCATATTGTTTATTATTTGTATTTATTACCTATTATTCTCCTCTTACCATCTCCCTCATGTCTTGCATTTGTCTTGTTCACAGTCTCTGCACTTTATGTATATATACTGCACCGCGGTGCTGGGGAATATTATTTCATGTCACTGTATGTTGTGGATTGTATATAGATGGCATGACAATAAAGACCCACTTGACTTGACTAATAAAAAGTTAATTATTCATCTCGTAAATAGTTAATTCCTAATGGTGGTTCGCTGGATTACACAACGTAATGCTGCATAGGCAAAGGAGCGGGATTTGACTGATGCCTGCCCATAATTCATTCCTTTGGTCTATCCTAAATATGTGTTTCAAAATGTAAGATGGACCTTCATTTCTGTCTCTTTGGACTGACCACTGGCAATATGTATTTATAGTAGATTTTGTGAAAATATATAAACTGCAGTTAGCTACAGAATACCCAAATCATTTGTAAAGCGTGGGAGTCGGTTTTGCATGTGAGGGTTTAAAAGTCTGCATCATGGGTGTTGGCTCTGCCAGTAACACCAGTGTCAGATAAGGGGCAAAAATGCTGCAGGATGTTAGTGTAGCGAAGCTTATGTGAATTTCTTGGGGCATAACCTATAACCGTAGGACAACCTAACCCCTACCCAGCCCTAACCATAGCAAGAAGGGACCAAACAAAATGCACTGTTTTTTTGCATTTTTAGATTTTTGATTGCAGTTACAGATTTAAAAAAAAATCCCTTTGTGGGGTCCCCACAATGTTAAAATTAGAGATCTTTGTTACTTTGTGGGGACATTTGGTTCCCACAATGTAATAAATACAAAACCACACACACGCGCACACACACACAGGATGAACGGTTGGATGGTTATTCTCTGAATATGTTTATTGAGAATGGAACAGTGGCCATATTTAATTTCTTACTGCTGCAGTCTGTATGCGCTTAAATCATGTTTTCTGACTTCCACCTTATATTCTGTGTGAGTTGGACATCAGTGAGCATATGGCCACAGTCAGCAGCACGTTGTTCCTAAATCAGAGCAGCTAGAAGTGATTTGTTAGTCTAATTAAGGGAACAACTATTCAGCCAATGCGTGTCTGTCCATCCATCTTCCAGCTACTTTTCCAGTGGGGGGTCGTTGGGGGGAGCATATGACTGGCAGTATAGCGCATAAGGTAGAGGACACCATGGATGGGGTGCCAGTCCACCACAGCGCACATGTGATTTCAAAAAGTCATACATATGACTGATATCGCATCTACGGTGTCCCCTGCTGAGTGCTCTATACTCGTGTGTGCGCTTTGTAAATTGTTTTCCACTCAAGTAATTCTGTGTTTTATATCCTCACTTGAAATGGAAAATGGCCTTTGCAAATATCTATGCAAATGCAAAGCATGCAGATCTTAGGTGAGCAGAGGGCTGTGTTTCTGCAGCGGTTGGACTCTGCTCGCTAATGGTCAGAATTCAGCGCTAGGTCGGTTTTACTTATCAGGTGGAGTGGAATGCTGACTCCTTCAAACACATCCAGTGAACAGAACAGCTAGTAGCATGCGAATAAATCAGGTATAGACATCAGATGTACAATAGTGCAGTAAAAATACAGAACACTTAAACATCGCATAAAGTGTGTAATTTTGCAGTAGTCCAGATTCAGCTACAGATGATAATGAGAACATGGGGGAAGAAACAGCTCTTCACTGAGATGGTTATTCAATGTGACCTCCTACTAGACCGGACAATCACCTCCGCAACTCCCCCCCCCTCCCCCCAACCACCCCGTTTCCCCCCTGAAATATTTCATGAGGAACTGGCAAATTGTACTTACCCTGCTCCCCTCAACTGGCATCTCAGATGCAGTGAACCTTGGCTTAGTGTTGCTGATGGAATTTGCTGTAGGCTGTCGTCACCATCCTCTGTTTGGTCTTTCTGTTCTGAACCATTGGTGGTGACTCCTTCTGTGTTCACTGTGCCTCCTGGTCAACATCAATGCCACCATCAAATGGAAGTACACTACATGGACAAAAGCATTGGGACACCTGACCACTACACCTACAAGAATAGGCATCAATATGGAGTTGGTCCCCCCTTTGCAGCTATAAGAGCTGCCGCTTTTCTGGGAAGGTTTTCTTCAAGGCTTTGCAATGTGTCTGAGAGAATTTTTGCCCATTCATCCAGGAGAGCATTTATGACGTCAAATACTGATATTGGACATGAAGGCCTGGCTCACAATCTCCATTATAGTTCATCCCAAAGGTGTTTGATGGGGTTCAGGTCAGGGCTCTGTGTGGGCCAGTCATGTTCTTCAACACCAAACTCACCCAACCATGTCTTTATGGACCTCGC
>JABFEA020000043.1:30412681-30426893 GCA_019775915.2 Cyphomyrus plagiostoma
GCCCGCTGTGCTTGTGTGGTATGAATTCATCACAGGTAGCACTAAAATAAACAACACAGGCATTTTGTTAAGAGCTTAACAATGTGCCGATTCTATCGCTCCTTTCTCCTTTCTCTGACAGATCATCCCTGCAGTCTCCCAACTGGACATTACAATTGTCATTGTGTCTGAGTGCTAAGATTAAACATTTGTGGGGAGAGACAATACAAATGGCTTTAAGTGATCAAAAAAGGGGGTTGCCATGATAACCGCCACAAGCATGGGGAGGGAAACAAATCCATTATTTTCAGACATGAAACAAGCTCATATTAATGCCACGGAAACACTGTCCCCTTTGCCCCCCCCTTTACTCCCAGCACTTTGTGAAATCAAGCAATCAAGCCAAAGACTGACTGATTCTCATATGCAGCAAAAGACACCAGCTTATTACTCATCGTCGGGGGGGGGGGGGGGGATGACGTCCAAAATGGCAGAAAAGGGACACATTTACAACATCCCCCCCGGAGCAACAGTGGAGCTGTCTCTGTAACCGCTCTATGTGGATGGAGCTTACGGTTTTATTGAATCCTTTGCACCCATTCCCATTAACAACAGCCAAGGTACTGGGAGTAGACCGGGAACATCAATAACCAGCTGATTGGACTCTGGGACCTGCTGAACTGCGTAACATGTAAGAGCAGCTATTCTGCTGGATTTATCAAAAGACAAACTTTCAGACCAAGACGCTCATCCGCGTCCCTAAGACATCGCATCCAGAACCAGAACAAGCACACCTTTACCCATTCGGCAGAACACTCTTCACAGATGATGAGGTTACAGTGTTTACAAAAAACCCCAACAGTAAGCCTGAGTGCCAATGGCAGGTCCCAAGTTGGTTGGGGTGAGGATGACCCCAGCACTCATCTCGATGAGGAAGGCGTGATGCTGAGCCACAGCGGGGGCTGGTATTGGTTCTGCCGAGTCGGGGTCCGGCTCCCACACGCACTAATGGGTACCTGCATCCTGCCAGCCCAGGCGTCTCAGTTAATGGGCGACTCAGCTTAACAGTTCCAAGATGTGAAGAGGACAGTATTTAAAAAAAACATAATAATCTTGTGACCTCATTTGGGAGCTCTTCTCCATAAGTAACAGCTACAGTTCGACAACTTAACATGTACACAGATCAGGTGTCATGTGAGCCTGCATGGAGACACCATTGAACATCAGACCCAGAAAAGGAGGCACTGAAGTTCCATACCCTTCCACCAAAGTCATTTTATTTTCCCCAGCCAAAATTAAAACTTTTAAAAAGTAAATTCAAATGTCAGAAAACTACATAATACCTGCTATTTAATACTATGGCTGGCAAAAGTAAATATTTTCTCACGGGATAAATAATAATAATAATTAAAAAAAAAAGAAATGACAAGATTTTTAAAAAAACTGATCGTGACAGATGTCAGCATCCGTAACCATAGTAATCCACAGCTGCAAATTCATAGTGAGCGACTTCATGATTCCTATTCCCATCCTGAGGAGGGGGACGACGAGTCAGCATGACCAATGGGACAGGAGGCGAGGAGCAGGAACAAGGCCAAGTTCACAGCTGCAGGGGGGAGGATGTGTAAAGCGGGCCGTGCTGATGTACTCTGACGGGGGCTTCTCACGCCGAGGGGAGGGGGGACAGCGACGGGAAGGAAGCCTTAAGCGGCCGACCGCCGGCGGATGATGAAGGCCCCCCGCTGCAGCTGGCCCAGGTAGATCCTCATCTTGGTGCTGTCGCTGGTCTTCCGCACCCAGATCTGACACAGAAACGCAGGTAGGAGTGCAATGGCCACCGGACGACAGGCTTGGGACGGGGAGACCACCAAACACCCCCTCACCTCATTCGTCCCCACCGAACTGATGACGCAGCTTATCTTGGCGTTTTCCTTGGACTCTAGGTAGATAGCCTGGCTCTTATGGTACCTGGGGGGGGGAGAGAAAAAAAAATAAAGAAACCCCATTTGAAGTTGATTACATCCTCATTGTGGGAACTCCTTGTTCAGTTTCTTTAATAGCAGAACGAGCAGCTGAGCTGTTCTCAAGGCACGATCATCATCAATTGGTACTAAAGACCAATGACCTGAGAACCCGCTGACAGCGTTAACCACACGAAATACGCATCCCAAGGTGATCTATATGCAGACGGCAGCGCTGAGGCACCCTGCTCTAACAGCTGCTTATTGGGGCCGACTGTAGACGGGGGAAACTTGAGGATAAAGGGACACGCGATTCCCTCAAACAAACACGCCCCCGTTTTGTTGCCCGCCCCTTCCATTCCCCCATCACGCTCCAGTTCATTCAGCCCCAAGGGCTGGATCCCCATCAAGCAAGAGGGACACGTCTCTCTCTTTGGCCCGGAGACACACCAGACGTCTCCACACCTCAACCACATTTGTAACCGTGCCACAGTCGACAAAATGGATTAAGTGGAGTTGCCAGGCTGTCCGCCAGCAGTCCTCTCCCTCAATATCGGCGTAGCCATATTCTGAAACCACATTATCACCACTTACTGAAGACACTTGTGATCAACGGCGCTCCGAGGCTTTGCTCTTTTTTTCCCCCATTTCCTAAAATAAGTGCTTAATTCTGTGCAGCGGCCGTAAGCTCTTCAGGTCAATGTCTTTTCCTCAGCTGCAAAATCTCATCAACCAGAAAACACTGATCATAATCTGCTGTTCAGAACTAGCAAAGCATTATAATCCCTTCATACACGGAAGAGCTGGCAAGCCGTGCTGCATGTGCCATAATCTCTCAGTGTTGAAAAGACGAAAGAGCTGATGAAGGAGTTCAGAAGCACAAATACCCCCCCCCCGCCGCCTCTCACCATTGACGGTGCCACTGAAGGGGGGGGGGGGGTCGAAAGCACTAAGTTCCTAGGTGTCCACATCACGGCAGCCTTACTCGGTCCCTAAATAAAACCTCCCTTGCCAAGAAATCTCTGCAGCATCTACACTTTATAAAGAAGTTAAAGAGAGCCAAGCTCCCTGCTCCAATCCTCACCACCTATCTATAGGGTAACTACTGAAATCCTGCTGCCCAACTGCATCACTGCCTGGCACTGCAGCTGCGAGGTTTCACACTGCAACACACTGCAGCGGATAGTGAGGCCCGCAGAGGTGCCCACTGGGCTGCCCCTACAAGCCCTGAGGGATATTTACCATGACTGCACTATCAGCATCGCGGAAGACCAATTCCACCTTCGACGTGGACTTTTGTCTCTCTTGCCGTCTGGTAAACAGTATCGAAGCAGACATGCTGGTTCCACCAGATTGTGAAACAGCTTCATACCACAAGCTGTCAGAATTCTTAATGCAAATTCATGTTAAAATCTCTGCCTAACCAATTATCATTCTAGCATGCTACCTCACCATGCACTCCACAATAATTCCAGTACAATCTCAATGGCACTTGCACTTTACCTACTGTCTATTACTACCATTACAACATGCACAGTTATGTTCTGGCAATGATAACTCTGATTACTCAAAGGCTGTCAAAATCACTCTGTGTCTAGTACGTATGGTCACATTTCATCTCATCTACAGTGTATAATGTCAGACGTAACACTCAACCGATGCTGCAATATTTGCCTTGCATGCAATAACCAATATCCATAATGCTGGTTATATTTTAAATTGTGTGCAGAAAGTAACTCAATACACAGCCCTATATTATTATATTGTTGCACTGCTTATTGTCTTTATCATTGTTGCACATTCTGTTTTGTTATATGCTGATGTATGTTGCTTTGCAGTCCAGGGAGAAACCTTGTCTCATCTCACTATGTACGTGTCCACAGCTGTTGATGACAAAGTAACCTTGAAACGTTATTTTTTCCCCCCCAAAAGCTAATGACACCATCTAGTGGTAAGCAGCAGAATTGCATCCAAAAGTCAACCGTGGCATTAAACCCTCCCAAAATGACAGAAGTATACATAAATAATATATGCAACAACAAATACCTACCATCTTTTGTCATAGTAGAGCTTTCCCTCCTCTATCCGGGCTTCATATCGTTGGGACGGCGTCTCCAGGGGTGTGTTGGGAAGGTGCTCTGGGGACGAGGGCGAAGCTGGTGCAAGGAGGTGCATCCGAGCAGAAGTAGTTAGCTTTGCGAGCCCCAGGAGGCTCTCCGGAGGCCCAAGGAGCAGTGCTGGCCTGCTAGTCACCCCTGGGCACTTTACTATGCCCTCTGATGTGATGCGAGCCTGAAGCATCTGGACTTCATAGGAAGGGGTTATATTCTGTTCTATATTCTGTATATTCAGAGACCTCCTCTTCATGCTTCGGGTAGGGATGGTGGGGACTGTTCTAACAGCATACCCACATTCAGCCCGGTTGCCCCTTATCGTGTCCGAGCACTATTGCCCCCAGCCCCAGCGGTCTGCTCTCACATTGTGCTTAACGTTCCGGGCCTCAGCACACTTTCATCACCACTGTGCGACTTTTTGTGTTAAAAAAAAAACAGGAAGAAAAAACGCTATCGCACACCACAATGGAGTTTGTGATTAATGTCCTTATTTTATGGCTAATATGAAGTCGGGCGCAATGACACGTGGCCCACTTTTAAATTTATCGAATGTGCAACAAAGTGATTTTCAATTAATTGTACTGTACACATAAAGAGATACAGGACTATTTTACCAGATATCTCAGAGTTTTTATGTACTGCATCCAGTTGTTCCCAGATACTCTTATCAGCCTAAATTTCCAGCAAAAACTCTGCTGTGGACCAAAGTGATCCCTTAGCCACAATGTTTACTAATTATTTGTTGGTACCCAATCTGTACAGCCTGCCATTTGTTTCTTCCAGGTCCGGTTCTTGAATACTGTAAATGTGTGCATGAGTGTGACAGTCGAATCACCGATGCTATGTCTCATGTCCATGTCCAACTGAACCCTAACCCTAACCCTACCTCTTCACCCGAGCCCGGCTGTGGTTTTGTGGGCATGCCACAGAGCAAACACACAAGGCAAACGAACTAGACTATGGGGTCAAACGTGCTTGGGCACCGTACAGATCGCCCAGAGTGGGCAAACCTACAGTGGCTTTAACCAAGCTACCATTCACCCGCAGCAGAAATGCTTCACAAATAAATTTAAAAATCAAATACGTACCTGGACGCTTGGGTGATTTCAGCTGGGGGGGGGGGAGGTATACATAAATGTCAGTTCTTGAACATTCGCTAGACCTCAAACAAATCTCACACTGGATGTCAGATCTAAGACAAAGATCAATTCCCCAACCTTGTTGAGCATGCGAAGGTCCTCCATTATCTGCTCCTCTGTGAGCAGGTAGTTTAACTGAGGTGAAGGGAGTCAAGGCAGAAAACTGGACAACCATCAACAATGTCTGAATGGATCTGAACTTTGATGAAAACACCAGGGCAATCTGCCGGCCAGAGACGAAGGATATCTGGAGCGGGCTTGCGCCTTTTGTCTGGGATTGGAACTGGGTCATTGGGTCTCCTCCTCAGCTTTCTGGTCATGATTGGTTTCACTTCCATGGAATCTAGGAAGAGGAACAGGAGGGGCTCTTAAGAACCAAGGGGTACTGATGAAGGACTACCAGCTTGCATGGTCACATGTAAATCCACTCCCCTTCACAAAAAAAAAACTTATTCAGCATTTAGGGAATCCAGATTCTGAAAAGATCTACTCAGCAAAGCCTTCAAATGTCCACCTTTTAATTGGGGAAAAGCTGGTTAAATCTAAAAGATTTTGAGACCGTGTTCTTTTTAGCAGAAGAACCTCACTAACAGCAGAAACAGGCTACATCTAGGGCAGCTAATCCCTCTTAAAAACCTACAAGATGAAAAGCAGACCCAACAATCAGCTCACTGTGCCTCCTACCTCCAGTCAGCTCCATGGTCAACTTCTCGTTCTCAATCATCTTCTTTTTTTCTTCCAGCTCAGCGATTAGGTTCTCCTTCAACTCCACTTTCTTATCGTCAAACTCCTTGACTGCGGCCTTCTTCTCCTTGATGTAGTTCCGCTCCACCTGATCGGTCTGTGACAGAGAGACGCGCGCTTAATGCTCCCCCACCACAAATCAGACGCCGGGATCGGGGAAGGGGCTAAATCGCGATTTGTGGCTGGGTCTTCAATTAAACTGTTCACAATGAACTTTTAACTTGGTGGTGTGGAAGTCACAGCAAGCCTGTAGGGCAAAGCAGGCAGAGAGAGACTCCAAAACACTACAAATGACTTGCAAGCA
This sequence comes from Cyphomyrus plagiostoma, assembly GCA_019775915.2. Taxonomy (NCBI): domain Eukaryota; kingdom Metazoa; phylum Chordata; class Actinopteri; order Osteoglossiformes; family Mormyridae; genus Cyphomyrus; species Cyphomyrus plagiostoma. The sequence goes on from JABFEA020000043.1 coordinate 30,418,923, forward strand.
CATCACGTTACAAAGGGCTTGGTTCATTCCCAAAATAAAGCTAAATCAAAAAGCATATGCTGGTACAGAATAAGATGTGTGGTATAATCAAAACAATCTTACCTCGAGCTGGAAAAAAAGATCTGGAGAGAAAGATTAACAGATCAGATTAATTCTGCAGGGCACTCTTTGGTGGATATTATTCAGCATCAATGGATAATTACTAGTCAGGCTATGCATCTCTCTTGAAGGCTATTCAAATTTTCATCAGACTTACTGCTCCAATAGTCATCAGCACAGAATTATTTTTTCTGATGGGTTACAGTAGAGAAGCCAAATCTGAAAAGGCATGCGTCTAGCTGCCTCGCAGTGCCCCCTGGAGGCACGGACAGGCCCTGCATCACCTGCATTTCGAAGCCGCTCCCTGTATTGCTGGTCCAGCTTCTTCATCCTCTTCTGGTACTCCTGCAGCGTGCCTGAGAGGAAAAGCCGCCGTGTCTTAGTAAGAAGCTGTTGATTGCCCTCCATCTTAATTATGGATCATCTACGACAATTTGACTAAGTTGCAAATTGCTACTTTGGAACAAAGCCTATATGATGCGAGATATGTTTTGTCAATTTTAAAGCATAAGTTTTAAATTGAGACAATTTAATGACACAACTCGGTAATCAGGTAACTGATACACCTGACGTGCTGAGCAGCATCGACTCTAAGGGGGGGGGGTCTTAGTACAGGTATTTCTCCCATTACCTTCCTGGAGCTGCTGCAGTTGTCTTTTCAGAGATGCCAGTTTCTCTTGGTACATCCTTTAAGAAAGATCACAGTTAAGCACTGCTTGATCAAGAGAGTAAGGGACGGGGGGGTTATATAATCTACATATACACAATCAAACAATGAACTCAGTACAGACATTATTTGATCCAATTGAAAGAATAACCCTTGGCTTAAGACACATAACATCAGTGGTGTACGACATGACTGCCTAGAAGAGCCCCACGGGCCATGCCACCCAAATCTGTAACGCCCAAGTGACACAAAGCGCTTGGCAGGAATCCCTAGTTGGCAGCCCGATCCATCAAGCGTGTCAGTCCAGTCCAGATTTTCAGATTCACCAAACTGGAGCACAGCAGGTTGGGATTATGCCTTTAAAGCATTTTATGAGGCTGAAACCATTACTCAGAAATACAGCTCACCTCCATCACCCTTTTCTACAGTCATATATTTCACTGGGCCAAATGGTAAAGGACCTTATCAAAGCTATAACAGCTTTTTGCTGGTGAGTGTTACGTCACAAATTCATGCCCTTCACCACCACGTTGGCTGCTGTTTCTATGACATGTTTTGGTAATCTGCTTCAAAACGGGGGGGCACATTCACTGAGACATGACCACTTACTGCTCCTTTATTTCCACATAGTCCTCATCGTCGTGCTTGGCCAGGTCGGTCTCGCTGGCATCCTCCGTGTCTGCCAAAAGAGATGGGAGTGTCAGGGAACTTCATCTCGGCCAGTCTGCTCTCATTTTCCATGGGAAAGGAACCCACTCCGACTATCCCTCCAGAGACATCATGCCGTTAGCCTGGATAACACCGGGTCAATGGAAACAAACTGCGGCGAGGAATCTGTCAATATCTTAAGGCTCAGATCTGAAGAGATTATGTTCAAATACACTGTTTTACTTGGATCAAATCCCTCAAAGGACTTCTAGAGACCGGGCCGACAGCGGACGCCAAGCTCATTTCACACAAAAATTTCTCTAAGATTAGAAACCATCAAATCAAAGAGGAAAATTCTCACGACCAAGCAAAAACACGGATTACAAAATCCGAAAGCGATTAAATATTTCCGTTTTTCAGTATAAACGGCGAGGAACCACGAACTCCAGTTACCTTCGGCGATAATGTGCATTTCCAGCAACTCATCCGCGATCGCCTTACAACACAGAACCAGTGCACATTTTATAAGCGGAAATATCCTTCTTAGATACATTTCAATAGCTCGATCTGTCACGCCTCATCATTATGCAGCCGTGATAAGGAACACTGCGTTAACTGTGCATGTACACAAACACAATTTTACAGCTAAATATATTCATAATACGTTACATAACACATTCAGAATACTTAATCGGCCCGTATTTTAGTCAGTGTAACAGTCTGAAACCTATGCTTCACGGCATCGGGAAGCATAAATGCCAGTAACGAAGCAGGCACCGATATCTATATATAGATGAAGCATGCGGCACGTAAAACAAGGTGCAGTATCTTACAGTTTAATGCACAGCCTTCGTCCGGTGACATGATAACGTCAGATCGTCAGTAATGTCTTCCGAACAAAGCCAGAGACGACCATTTCAGCTCAGGACGGCGGTGCCACTTCCAGCACTAGCCTTGCATTAAAACTTATTTAACTAACAATCGGCTTCACAGTCCGTCATGCACGGTTTTTCTGGGACACACACTACTGCAGCGAGCTAAATAAGGGGTAGGAAACGAAATGGTGTCACGCACGTTTGCTAAGCCCGATCTCCATCTACCGTCCTGCCTGCGACGGAAAGAGGGATTTAAAAACTAGCGAATGCCGCAGAGTCATCACGCAATGCAGGGATACGGTGTCTCCACGTTACCTTTACTAACCATAGTGCGCGTTAAAAGGATCCAAAATCCATTCGTGGGAAAATATCACTTCCTTATTAGTTATTTAGCCGGCAATCAATGTTAATAATAATACAAAAATAAAGAGAAAATGCACATGCCGTAGTGCATTAAGTAAAGGTAGGTAGTTAGGGTGTTGATTCAAAATGATAATAATAAAGTAAGGCGTTAAGCGGATAGTTTAAGCAGCCCACCCAGTACCAGCCACTTTGACCAGTTACCGGTCACACGACACTAAGGTTTGCGGAGACGGGTCACGCCTCCAATGCGTTTGACAGACAGCAGCCGTATCCAATAGACGCGAAGCTCCCGCAGCCTAAAGCCCAATGGCAGCTTCGCTCAGCCTCCTAACACAGGTCAGTTCCGCCTCTGCTTCGTTTCACGTTTATATTTCAGAACGCTACGTTAAAGGATTCTAAAGCGCATACACCTGGGAAATAAATTTAATATCTTGTTCTTAGTGATGGGGGCGTCTCCCAAGAAATCACAAGTCCCTTACATTTGGCACCGAGAAAGATGTAATTTTGCCAAGTTGATTAAAGAAAACAAGAAAGTAAAACTAAGCTATTTGCTACTGTCAAAAAGCAGTAAAGTTCCACAACATATCACGGTATATGACCATTTAAACCAACAAACTAAATTAAAAAGATGCCTGACTATTTGACTGTACCACGCCCGCACTCCCGTGCCATTCTTATACCAGTGTCTATATTGGTTAAACACCGTTAGGTACAAAGCACCGAGTCTACAGTGTTACAGGATTTTAAGCTCCACACTGACTAGCTGAGGAGTTAACTGAACCGGCTGGTTCATCATATATCTAAACGATGCTGTGCAAAACAATCTAAGCCGGTAGCGGTCAGAAAGATCAACGACGTCCAAAAATCAAGAACGCAAGTCAAGTTTTAAAATGTATTTTAAACCGGCCAGCCGGTAGTACTACTGTTTGGCTAAGCAGTCGCCGCACTCGACGGCTAACTATACCTTCCTCCGAATCTCTCCCTCTGAAACTCCGATCATCCTCATCCTCCATACTGTCAAGATCCTCCTCATCGTTGTAGTAGTCCACCACGGGCGACAACAAAGTCGAAGCCATTTTACTTTGTTTATCAATATTATTATTTTAAATAAAGGATGTAAACAACACCCCATAAACCGTATCTATTCAGAATATATGCATCTTAAAACAACAAAAAGAGAAACAGCGCCCCGAACTACCAAGGGTCCTCGAGTAGGCGTTCCGATATTTTGCCTGATGAAAAAAAAAGAAAAATTATATACTTTTAAATTCTCATTTCCCCTATTCTTCATTAAATACACATTGCGTACACATTTTTCACTTTTATTTTTAGTTATATTTTCTAAAGTTACTTGAAACGAATGTACATTGAAAATTTTAAAAGGCACTTTAAAGGAACATCTACTGCCTGGTACTCAAGTAGAATACGCATTTTTCATCATGTTCCCGCTTCTTTTTCTCTATTAATAAAAACCAAAACAAAGAGAGTATTACTTTATACTGAATGTGAACTTATGAAGAGAAATTTTAACATATCATTAAGGACAATTTGTTTTTTTATTTGAACGTTGCCTATCTGTCATGGGGTTCCATGGGAACTGTAGTTTACTCTTCCAACTTCCAATAAAATTTATAGCAAATATTGTGAACATATTAATTTTGCTGAATATTTCATGTACACACACGGCGTACGGTTTAGGGAAACATCCCGTCCTGCAATATTTTACATTTACACAATATTCTGATCACCTTTTATATTGTAGGCCTATCAGCTAAATAAAGCGACCATGAGAGAGCGGTCACGAACAAAACAATGACCTATGAATTTATGTTTTATATGTAATTTTAAAGCACGTAACGGACATAAAGAGGTTGAATTAATCGTTTTAAATTGTACACCAATAGCTATAATTAAATAAGCGATACTAAATATTGACAGCAGGTGGCAGTAGAACACAAGTGTCCAGCTATTGACAAACTGCTGTTATTTCACCTGTATGGCGTTTTCAACCGATGTCTTCATACCTTAATATTTGGAAAGAATAACAACCCAACCTTTGTTCAGAAAATAATGTAATTTTATAATTTTCCAAAAAGTATTTCGACATTTAGTGTTTTCTATATTTATTCCTAGATTTATTTTATGATGCAGTGTCTTTGTCGCATACTTATAAAAATAAACGTTTTGAAAAGAAGTCGAATAATCAATGATCAGTCATTTTATTATTTACACTAAATATAGCCGGGAAAGCTTACACCTTTAGCCTGGAAACATTTTACAGCTTCCTTGTTGCTAGTCATTATACAACAAAAAGTAGATGGTTTTTTAAACCGTACGTCGTTTTAAATGGTAAACTGAGATCAAATCGACCTCAGCTTTACTTGTGCGTTGGACTCTTCGGAATTAGATTGGGGGAATTTGTGGATGATTTCAGCCTCATCCCCAGGCAATCCACACGCCTATGTTAGCCATTTGCTGATTGCGACGCGTTGCATGAGCAGCCCCGCTAAGTTTGAGAGCATAAGCCACCGGAGCAGCGTGTACGCTACGTTTTTATTTTTTATTTTTTCCAAGATGCATTGACAACTGGCAATGATAAGAGCAAACGCGACGGACGGAGTCCCGTTGCAGCCTTATGAGTCGCATGAGGCAAAGTAATGGTCCTTAAACGTCTTAACTAGTTCGCCTGCTTGTCTTTTCTTTATTTCCGTCTGAAAGCCGCTGTCACGGCGTGGCAGGGCCCGTGTGCAGTGGAAAGAAAAAAAACCCCTATCTACGGTTCAGCCAGGAAGTCAAACTATATTTTTTGAAAGACAAATCGAAAGTCTAAATTGCCGCAGGCGGACTTCATGTTTTTTGGAAAGAAAAAAAACGTGGGCTTCCTACAAGTGAAGAGACAGAAGACGAGTGGTCAGTATGCCTTTTTCCTTCTTTTTGTCGCCCCCGAAAGATTTTTAAGGGACAGAGTAAATAGTACAAGATGCAGTGGCTCTTGTATTAAATACCAGCGTTGAACGAACTGACGTTAACTTTTTTTACGTCGTGAACTTGGATGGGGGGGGGAGAAGAGAATACAGGAACAGCAACATGAGGATTAGGTCGAGATTATTAAGGGTGTTGAAGATGCCATCATTTATTTCTTTTAAGATATAATGTCGATGTCTGAAGCCTAATCTAGCCGGGTCAGTCCACCCGGAGACGCGGACCCTGCCGCCGGGTTAACGGATGCCTCATCGTGCCAGGGGGGTGGTTGTTTGCGGGGTATCGGCGACTAAATACTGTAAATATTTTCAAGAAGGACGCAGTTTTAAGTCTACTGTCCAGCGATTTCTTTGGTTGGGCTGTAGGCGGTGGGGGTAGCTTTGGGGGGTGGAGGGAACGTGTTTATTTACTGCACCTGATCCTCCGAGGTTAGGGACGCGAACGACGCTGAAGTAGATACGATATCCGCCCGGAAAATAATCAAATTAAAAGGACCCCCCCCACACACAATAATCAACACACGCCGATCTTTGCGAACGACTGGCGACTCTTGCTGGCCTCGAAGCTGGAAATTCACATTTATAATGAAATCGACTAATAATGAAGAAGGCAGCTGTCAGCCCCGGAGTGCCGACAAAAGGCTGCCGAGTTTATCCTGTGAGTGCAGAAGTGCGTCGTCCCCTTGTTTCTCAACGTGTGTGAATATAGAATTATTTTTTATTAGGTTTAACTAGTCGAAACCCATGCAAATAACGATCTCCAGGCGTTTGGCCTTGTTTCAATTAAAATTTCATTGCCGGGTTTCTGTTTTGCTGGCAGGTTGTAATATAGGATATCCGCCCCGTAAGCCTCTTATTGCCGCTGTTTGACCAAACGCGAGCTTCCTCTTGCAGTTTGTGCGGCGTCTCTTCTTCCCTACAAATGCTTTGTCCGCGCTATGTTTTGTTTACCCTCTTGCCGTTTCCCAGCTATTATTATAACTGTTATTATAGTTGTTATTAATGATTAATATCTGCCTGAGCGCAGCCGCCTGTAGTGCGCCGGTATGCGCTCCTTCCGTCGTCCCAGGTCGTTTGTCGCGAAAAACACGCAGGAAAAATTTTTAATTTGGGAATAAAGAAAAGTAATATATAGGTAGAACCTACTGACGACTGGCTTGTGCAATTTCGTGTTGCATCGCGACAGCGCAAAGATTATACACCACCCCCCCCTGCCATGTTTCAACAGCTTGACATGACTTCAGCACATGGTCCCGCGGGGGTTATTTTTTAAATCTCTCCTTTTTTAAAGCTCGGTCTAAGTAGCATAGTCAGTGTGATGGCCGGGTTGTCCGTGGAGGTGACGGGGGAGCGGGGATCGGTGCCGGTGGGGGGGGTCCCCGTTCCCCGGCTGGCGCTCGGCTCAATGTGGATACGCTGCCCGGTCCGGCGCCGGACTCCCGTAACCTCCAGCAGACTCACTTTGAGCGGCGCACCTGTCCGCTTCCGGAGGGTTTTAACGTCGGAGGGAAGGCGTTAAAAAGGGCGTCTCGACCGGCGGCTTTATTTTAAGGGATTGTTTTTCTGCCAGGTGATCCGTAAAAGTCAAGATCGTAATCTTCCCGGTCGCTTGAAAGGTAAATGACAACCTTCGCCTTTGTCTTTAATCCGTAGGGAGGGCAATGCCGTGAACGACGGTCCTTGTTTATGTGAAAGCGGGAATTAAATAAGGAAATAAAACAACCTGATGTAAAAGGTGCGAATATCGTTTGTGTTTCTTGCTCGATGTTTTGTGATATTTTACTTTGTACGTTGAATGCTGTTCATCTTGGGAGTCGAAAATGTTTTTGTCGCTTGTTTAGCTGGTAGAGCTTCTATCTAGGGCATTCCAATGTTTATTGTATCAAGATTTAATAATTAATTGGCATCATGAAGCCAAAATACCATTTACATAGGAGTATTTATTGTCGTTTTGCTGTCGCTTCTCTTCCCGTGTTACTTCTTGATATTTAAATGAGCAGAGATTCTCTCGGTCATTTTTCTTGAAAATAAGTGTGAATAAGAACGTTAATGTTTTGCTGGGTGTCTTGAAGCACATCGTACAAGGCTGTGACACCTGTGGGCTGAAAGTATCTGCAGAACTTGGGGAAGGAGACTTGGGGGCATTTTTGCATTTTTGTTCCTGTGTGACGCTGACATCATAGTTATTTATAATACTGACCACCACTGAAGCAAGCCCGCTCTGAGTGAGTTGGGGGGGGGGGGGGGTAATGGGTGGTGGGGTGGAGAAAAAGGAATGAAACAAAATGGATGATGTTGAACCAACATAAAATGACGCCAATCAAATTGGTGTTTTGAG
>JABFEA020000043.1:30452354-30466629 GCA_019775915.2 Cyphomyrus plagiostoma
CCACTGACCCAGTGTAGAGGTTCTTGATGGAGCCCCAGTCGCTGTCCCACTGACCCAGCGTAGAGGTCCGCTGATGGAGCCCCAATCGCTGTCCCACTGACCCAGTGTAGAGGTTCTTGATGGAGCCCCAATCGTTGTCCCACTGACCCAGTGTAGAGGTTCTTGATGGAGCCCCAGTCGCTGTCCCACTGACCCAGCGTAGAGGTCCGCTGATGGTGCCCCAGTCGCTGTCCCACTGACCCAGCGTAGAGGTCCGCTGATGGTGCCCCAATCGCTGTCCCACTGCTCCAAAGTGGAGGTTCCCTGCTGGTGCCCCACTGATGCTGTATTTAGGAACCCCTCTCACAGAAACCCAGAAGTGCCCCATCGTCGTCCCAGTACCCTGTATTTAGGAACCACCATAATGTGGGTTTGTACTTTGATGAAAGCAGGTTTCTTCAAAGATTTAATTTTAAGTTTAATATTGCATTATATTCCAGTGGAACTCATTTTTCAACATCACGTGACTGGGGTCTGTCTTCTTGTGCATTTCCCCCCATGAATAATCATTGGCAATTAGGGTCTCTTGGTAAATATGCAGTATCTGTGCTAAAAATTACATAAGAAATTTCCCTTTTAAAGTTGATCAAGTTTTATATATTGCAGGAAATGAAAACTAGAGGGAGTGATTAAGCTGTGGGAATTGGGTGAAATTAGAACTGCATACAGGCCTCTCTGGGACGAGTTAACGATTGTTATGGAAGTTGTGCTAAATGACATTACAGTATCTGGCACCAGCTGACTCGCGTCGCTCATAATGCTTATACGCTGAGTCGGTTTACCTCTGCATTATGACGTGTTCAAAATTACAGCTGACTTTGAAGCATGATAGTACAGACCTTGGACTAATTAACGAAAAATATGAAGGGATGTTCTGAAATCATCTCCTCCACAGCCCTGTGTTCCTCATGCTGGCCCACATACTGTAACGGTAGTATTTCAGACACTTATGCTAGCAGTGTGAGGAACCTATTAACAGCCTAGATACTAATTTTAAGTGCATATAACCAAATACTAATGGCATACATGTAAGCAAAATTGGCTTCTTTAAATCCAACAGAAGACTGGGGGGGGTCTTCCAGAATTTCCCTGACATTTTTGGATTTTGTTTGTGTTTACCCTTGAAAAGTGAATCTAGAAAGGTTTCTGTTGTGTAGCATAAAAGGCTAGGACAGTGATATTCAGTCACTAAGTTGTTGTGATTGGTGCAGAATCCTTTGAGTCAAGATGGTAAGAGTCTCTGTCCCAGAGGGGCGAGGACAACTCAATCTCAGAGTGAATGGAGGCTTTGTTCTCTGCTACTCTCCTCCTGACCAGGCCATGGAGCTGCAGATTAAGAAGCAGTTCCAGGACACATGCAAAGTGCAGACCAAGCAGTATAAAGCACTGAGGAACCATCAGCTGGAGGTCACCCCCAAAAGCGAGCACAAGGTCATCCTGAAGATGCTGAAGGACGAGCAGACGCGCAAGTTGGCCATCCTGGCCGAGCAGTACGAACAGACCATCAACGAGATGATGGCATCCCAGGCAGTGAGTCTGCATACCTCCGCCCCCTGGTGGCTGCAGTGGCATCATTAGGGCTCCGAGTCCCTCTGTGGGTGGATTGACATGCGTGGCCAGTAACCATCACGCTGCCTAGCGACCAGTTAACTTAACCAGTCAGTAACTGACCAGTTGTGGGTGCCGGTCTCGTTTCGCCCTTCACTGCTCTCAGTGGCTGTGTTAATACCCCAGTCAGTTGAATACTCCTTCCTGTCGTTGGCATGTGCTTGGGCTTAATTAGCATTCAGTGATGGAGCCGTGGCGATTGGTCCGGCGGCGACCCGAGCCCCACCCCCTAATCTCTCCCCGTCCCGTCTCGACCGGCACAGCTGCGGCTGGATGAGGCCCAGGAGGCGGAGTGCCAAGCCCTGAGGCACCAGCTCCAGCAGGAGATGGAGCTGCTGAGCGCCTACCAGAGCAAGATCAAGATGCAGACGGAGGCCCAGCACGAGCGTGAGCTGCAGAAGCTGGAGCAGAAGGTGTCACTGCGAAGGGCCCACCTCGAACAAAAGGTGAGCGTCCCGCTAACAGATGACGCACTTCCATAGGCTGCGTGGCTTGGAAAAGGCGGTCAGGTCAGTATTATAGGGAAGGCTGTCTTGCAGGGCGGAGGTTGCCCAAGACCAGGGCTGAAGCACTAGTTAATCTTTCAGCTTCAATAAGGCCCCCCCCCCCAGGGCTGCCCTCTTTCGACGATTTGGCTCAATTACACTCGGCTACACTGTTTGTTGGTGTCTGGTGCCCTCTGCTGTTCAGTTATTAACAGCAACTGGCTTCAAACAAAAAGATTACATCATAGTTAACCCTGTAGGAGCAAGGTTTCTAAAATGCATGAAGAATACACAGTTGTTTAATTTTAAGTTTTGTTTTGCACGTCTGTAACATTATCTGTAACAGTCCTTTTCAGATTTTCCACTGAATATTTAGCTGAAGCCTTTTACATTTAGTACAAAGTCCAATGATGAAACAAAGTAACTATGGGAAGATGTGTGGGTCCCCACAGCACGCGAGACTGTCGCGCTGTCAATCACCGCCTGGTTAAATAAACTGCTGCGACTGCCGCCTATAGCTCATTGGTTATTTCAGTGGTTCCCACTACAATGAACCACGGCGGTATCCCATAGAGCACACTGAACGCTGCCCGTCGTCCATTTCGGAAGCTGGCATTGGCCGCCTGGTCAGTGTGGAGGCGGGTGGCGCTTGGTGCCTCGCGCGTGGCAACGCTCTTACGGCCGTCGTCGGGCTTTGCGTTCGCAGATCGAGGACGAACTGGCTTCGCTGAAGAATGAGTGCACAGAGAGGATCAAGTTCATGCTGGAACGTCAGAAGAGGGAGGTGGACACGTTTGACACGGAGAGCGTCCGGCTAGGCTTCAGCAACCTCAGCATTCTGGACTATCCCAAGGACGACTATAGATGAGAAAAGCTTCGCCACGGCTGCTGTACCTCCCTTAACATGTGGCTCCGTGCTACTGATGTCACTTACGAACTAGTGCCTGTGCTGCCCTTAAGTACCAAGGGTCTCCCGTCAAGTCACATGATAATATGCTGGATTTACTCTATAGGTCGTCTTTTAAAAACAAATGTCGCAGTGTTGATGGGTTTGTTTTTTGTGCAATAAATTCATTGCTGAAGCTGAAAGCAAAGCAAAAAAGTAAAACAATTTGGATATACATTGGTTAATGGTTGTACTTAAAAGATCATTTTTTTTACATATATAGCATAAGAGGGAGATTTTTCCATCTCGTGGGCAGCGGTACCTTCAAAACTGCCCTTCCCTCGCTGGTATTTATAAATCAGGATACGGAGATTTGGTACTTACACAAAGGCCGTGATGTACATATGAGTAGTCTACGTCTAGTACGTTACTTTGGGATTTAATGTGACTTACCAAACGCGCCCTGTGTGTGGCATTTAACTGTATTGGAATCATTTTCTATGGCGACAATGTGAATACAAGTCCCAACACCTATGCATAAAGAGGATTGGGATGGTTGTGTATTTTGTGTATAGAAGGATTTATGGAGAGCTTTTAATTATTTTCATATTGTATTTTAACTGGTCCTCAAATGAATTTTTTAGCAATGATTCTCCCCTCATTGTTCAGTATTTTGTAGTTTAATCAGTGGGATCTTGTTTGAGTTTCTGTTTAGATTGTTCTCGCTTAAACCACCTTTAAGCTGTGAATTTTTCTTATGACAAATCAAAAAATGCTTTATTGCATGCACTTTAATTTTTTTCAAAGTTGAGCGGCATGAATCTGTCAGAGCTTTGAATTATATTTGTAAATAAAAGTGCTCATCACATGTTCCTTAATACCTTTAAGTTATGACAAGTGCAACACAAATTCATCCTTGCTTCTCCTGAAAGCTATTAATCTATTTCAGTGACAGTCGACACATTCTTTTTATGCACACAATACATACAGATTGTTTACATAATGATGTAAAAGTTAACTGTTAAAGGCAATTTAACATTTACTCTATAGTTTTACAGCACATCCATTCAACAGTTTCAAGTCTGATGGCTGAAAGGTAGGAATATGAAAAACAGCCCATACTGTCCTAGGGAGATATTCTCATATTTCAAACAGTGCTACACCAAAATACAATATACAGTTTAACACATTTGGCCATGCTAAGTCACTTCATGTGCATGAAATGCCAACTCTTTCTGCTCTACGCAATATGTATAACAAAAATATTTGTAAATCAACCTTCGGGCTGTTTACAGCAAGTACTCCAGCTTGACAAGAAAAAGCTTTTTTTTCCAGGCTTTGAAAAAGGCGAACACACCCACACAAGATTCAGTTGGGCCAGTTTATTGCAGCCAATGGAACCAACCAGTCAAGAATTTGTCAGTATTTACTAACCTGTCGTTAAGGTGCAAGTTACTTCCGAAAACAAAGGAACACGGACAAAGCAAAGCTCTTGATAACTTCCAAAGTCAGCAAAGCTGATTTCTAAAGTATTCACGGTGAGTTGTGTGTTTTTCGCTGGTTTACTTTCCGGCAAGCTGTTGGTACAGTTTGGGAACATAATCGTCCCACTCTGCTTGGTAGCAGCTTCCAGCTACCGGGGTACGCAGGTCGTACTTCGTGCGGAAATCTGAGATCTTGAATTTCCCTCGGTGGTCTCCACATCGGTTGCTAAGAACCGGCTCGGCGCAGGACACCTGTCCTTGCTGTTCATACACGAGCCACACGTAGCGGTGCAGACCTACCAGATGCAGCAGAGAATGTCACCATGTTGGAGCGGGGTAAGTGAGGTATGTTGGTATCAAGACAACTAACATCCCAACACCCCCCAGCTGGTTTTCACACATTTTCTTATTTTCTCATCAGTTATGCTTTGATGCAAGAGAGTTATTTCTTGCTAGCTTTTAAGAAGTGATCATTTTCTTATGAGTTAAAATATATCCCTTACCAGTTCCTTTTGGGGGGCCAGACCCAACGTAGTCGGACATCACACAGCCACTGCCGATGTCATTTCCCTTCATGTTCACCACCAGAAAGTGATGCCATTCACTTGGAAACACACAACGAGATTCAGTTCTCTCTCATACCCACCCCTACTGATGCCCTACAATACAAAGTCCTACATGCTGCATTTTAAAAATGGCTGTTCTACATATCGGCACTACAAAATACCCACCGGAACTTGGGGTCTTTTCTGCTAGGGGCATCCGGATCGGTCAAAGCCAATGTGTAAAGCTTACTGGAATCGCAACCCTCCCATTCGATCGACGTGGGCCGGTTCTGTACCTAAACGTAAGATCATTGCATACGAGCGGAACACAGTCAAAAGCACCGACCAGTACGCCGTATAGCGATGCATAAAGTGATGCTTCACTAATGTGGCGCATGCTTTAAGAAGAGAACGACCACTTAGCCATCGATAACATAACGACATACTAATGCAACGTGTTGGTGTACATCAGGCCCGCTTGGTGCCCAGAATATTCGCTGCAATTTTAAAACCCTTAATAAAACTACAAATTTCTCCGAACGCTGTTATGTTACAAAATGCATTTTACCTTTAAAAGTATCCTAAACTGCACACATATAAGTCGGAAATGGACTCAAATCGCATTCTGCCTAAAAACAAGCGTATCGCATATTGCGTATTGCCATATCCATGTACAACCTGAGTGGGTGTCAGGACTTTGCCCAGCTCATCAATTTCAACGGTGCCATATTTCACAACCAAAGGTTGTGCAGGTTTCTCCTCCACCTCGTTGAGGGCGAGGGATCCGGTCCACTGATTCAAGTCCAGAGGCATTGTATGAAATATGTAGTACAACAGCACCCAACTTCCACACAAAGTCAAACGACAGCTGCAACGAAAAACCCTCCTGTCCCGTTCTTTATATAGACATAGTCTGCTTGCCATCGACTGGCACTTGTAGAGACCAATCAGCGCTTGAGCCTCTCTGTGCTTCTATTTATGATTGGATAACAGGGGCAACAAACCCCGCCTACACGTCCGTTGTCTGGCCTGTAGATTCAGCTATATTACATATAGGCCAAGTACTAAATACAAATCCCTATGCCGTAACGGCGCATAGCCAAGGCAGATAAGCTTTCAAAAACGTTTTCTTATGTTCGCTATTTTTTCACAGAATGTAAACTGAGTAAATTAATGTGGTGGCAAAATATTTCTAAGGTTTTCCTTTGTTTCGTCCCGCCTGCTTGTCCCTTGGGACAGGTTGGAGCTGTCATGCATGGTACATATTTTACGTGTGTTTCAATGCATACTTAATCATTAAAAGCTGGATGTGATAAGACAGGCAATAGTTTAAAGCAGTTTTTCCCAGCAGAATTACAGCAGCAGCGACAGAGTAGCCCTGGAGGATAAGCTTACTTGTTACAAGTGGATTGCAATTGTCTGTCCCAGGAGTGACATTAAATGAACTAAAACGGCACAGGTTATCATACAACTGGGAATTATAAAGTTCTATTTATTAATAGGACACCAGGACCTTCCTGCTGGTGTTATATACAATAAAAAATTACATTTAACCCATTTTGATACAATATTTTTAAGGAGAAAATGATACACAATAAACTACTGTTTAAAGATGGAATGATTAAAATATCTTATGATCATAAAGTGAATATATGTCAATTGTCAAATAAAATGAAAGTTATGAAAATTGAGAATCAGTGTGAGGCTCAGATCTTAAGATTGCGATTGCATAAGATTGGATGGGTTGTTTAATTTCTTCTTCTGACGTTTGCCTGCTCTTGTGTGGTCAGGAACTGATTGCCAATGGATCTGACTTGATGTATAGATGTAATTATGTCAATGAATTGTGTTAAGAATAGCGTTTGTGTAGTGAGGCCATTTGTATGTGGTGCTGGGAATCACTTTGTTCTTGTTTTTTCCCTAACCAACATACCACTTATTGTGGTTTGAGTGGCTTGTTATGAAATGTGTCGCTAAAACTGTTAAGTGGTTTGGGTAAGTATGTTGTGAAAGGACACTTTCAAGACACTGATTGAATTTAACGTACTGGAATTCTTCCAGGACATGATGGTGGTTTAAACAGGAAGCACCTGCCGGGCCTGGGGATTGCCACTCCTGTTTCTGTGTCATTAGAGTTTACATGTACATTCTCTGCCTGTTTTCAGTCCAAAACGTGCAGTTAAATTGCCGATACCCTGCAGCCCTGTGGATGGATTTCATTCATAAACCTCAAGCAACGGTAAAAAAAAAAAAAGAAAAGAAACTGTCACGTAGGTGCAAATGCTGACACACAAAACCAAATGGTTTTGGGCTTATTAGGTTTTCCATCTTTGGTCAGGGATTCTCAATTCAAGACAATGCACACACATTTACATGTAAAGTGTGTAAGAGAAATATTACTATGTAAAAAATCTGTAGGGTTTGCAAACTGCCCTAACGCTATTGATTAATTTTAATTTTATAATGGAATAATATAGATTCGCCATAGGATTTCATGCGTGAGTGTACATCCATCCATCCATCACAGTAACCGCTTAATCCCAACTGGGGTCATGGGGGGGGGCTGGAGACTATCCTGGGAACAATGGGCACAGGCGGGAACCAACCATGGGCAGTGGCCAACACAACGCAAGGGGCACACACTCACAGGGCCAATTTGGACTCACCAATCAACCTACCCTAGACGCTTTTGGACCGTGGGAGGAAACCGGGGAGAGCATGCGAGCTCCACACAGGAAGGACCTACGCCCCACCCCGGGAATAAGCCCAGGACCTTCCTGCTGGAAGGCAGCAGCACTAACCACCATGCCACCCATGTTTGTACATAAACCTGTAAATATATTCAGACGTTGGACAATGACACTGAAACACATAGTTTTTAGACCACAGCAATTTATTACTATGGTCTAAGGCCTTGTTTTACAGGATCAGTTTGTCTTGGGAATGATAGATTGAAGTGCTGTATGGTGGCCAGAGGGATTTTTTCTCTTGCAGAACAGTGGACAGATCGCTATGCAATGCTAGTGGAGGAAAATGTTTCCTGACTCACTCCTCCAGAACACCCCTAAGTGGCTCAATAATATTCAGATCTGGCGATTGTGTGATCATTTACAGATGTTCAGATCTGGTGATTACAGGCCATGGGAGATTTTCAACTTCACTTTCATGTTCACCAAACCACTCTGGTCAGTCTTTGTTTATGCAATAGTCCAGGAGGTAAGCCTGTTTGGGGCTTCTCCGCACCATAACTCTCTCAGATGTGGGAGAAACAGTTAAAGTGGACTCATCGGAGAGCAAAACATGTTTGGCATTGTCCACAGCCTAAGATTTGCACTGCTGGCACCATTGAAACTGATGTTTGGCATTGGCACCATTCACCAAGGGTCTGACTATAGGCCTGACCATGAATATTGACCCTGTGGAGCTCCCAACAAAGTTTTGGTGCAAACAGGAGAGTCAAGGTGTGCAATTAATTCCTCAGTGAGTTGGGCAGATGGTACCCAGTCATCCCTTTCAGACGACTTCCTCTTGCATCCACAGTTACTCTTATTGGATGTGGTCTGTCCTTTGTGGTGGTATGCTGACATTCCATGGCTCTCGATACACCACAAAGACTTACTGTCCCGGTCACAGTGAGAATCACACCAACAATTTGTCCTCTTTTGAACTCTGATATATGCCATTATGTTGTGTATATTGCAATATTCTATGTACAGCTGTACTATTGCTCTGCTAATTCAATCTTCACACTCTGCTCTTACTGATGGAATCTACAATCAGTGAGGATTGGCCAGCAGGCCACGCATATGTAGGTGTGAAACCTCAAACACTATTTTCCAGTGTTTCAGTTTCATTGCCCAACCCCTTGTGTAGATATAAACTATATGGACAAAAGTATCGGGACACCCCTCATAATCATTGAATTTGGGTATCTCTTTCAGAACCATTGCTACAAAGGTGTAATATCAAGCACCTAGCCATGCAGTCTGGTTAACAAACATTTGTGAAAGAATGGGTTGTTCTGAAGAGTTCAATGAATTCAAGTGTGGTACTGTTATAGAATACCACCTAAGCCAGTTCATGAAATTTCTTCCCTGCTAGACATTCCATGGTCAAATGTAAGTGGTACTACTGCAAAGTGGAAGTATTTAGGAACAATAGAAATTCAGCCATGAAGTAACAGACTACACAAATTAATAGAGGAGCATAGTGCGTAAAAGTCACCATTGCGCTGTTGACTCAATTACTGCAGGGTTCTAGACTTCCTAGGGTATTAACCCCAGCATAAAAACCCTTGCAATATGTTGGATGGAGTGGTGTAAAGCACACTGCCACCTCACTCTGGAGTAGTGGAAACATGTTCTGTGGAGTGATGAATCAGGCTTCTCTATCTGGCAGTCTAATGGACGAGTCTGGGTTTCGAAGGTGCCAGTAAAACCTTACTTGCCTGACTGTATTGTACCACCTGTAAAGTCTGGTGGAGGTGGGATAATGGTATGGGGTTGTTGCTCAGGGGTTGAGCTTGGTCCCTTAGTTCCAGTGAAGGGAACTCATAATGCTTCGGCATACCAAGACATTTCGGACAATTCTATGCTTCCAACTTTGTGGGGACACTTGGAAGAAGGTCCTTTTCTGTTCCAGCATGACTGTGCCGCAGTGTAAAAAACAAGGTCCATAAAGACATGGTTGAGTAAGTTTGGTGTAGAAGAACTTGACTGGCCCACACAGAGCCCAGACCTGAACCCCATCAAAAACCTTTGGGGTGAACTAGAATAAAGATTGTGTGCCAGGCCTTCATGTCCAACAACAATGCCTGACCTTACAAATGTTCTTCTGGATAAATGGGTAAAAATTTCCACAGACACACTCCAGAAGTTTGCAGAACTCCTTCCCAGAAGAGTGGCAACAGTTGTACCTGCAAAGGAGGGACCAACTTTATATTGATCTCTATGGATTTAGAATGGGATGAAATAAAAGTTCATGTAGGTGTAATGGCCAGATGCCCCAATACTTTTGTCCTTACATAGCCTGTCGATATATAGTCACTTCTCTGCCCAGAAATTGAACTACTTCAACTACACAAATCTTACAAGATTCAATATTCACGTTCAATCTCAAAGCACCAGAAGTTGTATGATTTAAAATAAATGGCAGCAGGAATTGAACATTCGGCAGCAGCAGAACTGGTGATATTGGAACAATGCACAGCTTCTAATATGAGAAGAAAAATTCTCATTGCTACTCCGATGCATGCTGCTGCATCTCCTGTGATAATGCTTGCAGGAGGTGCAATACTTGTGGCTTCAGTAGGTCCGATGTCCATCTGACTGTCATTGCTACAGCTAACAGCAAGAGCAACTGGGATTAATGTCTAGACTACTAGACATACTGATGTTTTGTAAAAAAAAAAAAAAAGAGAGAGAGAGAGAGAGAGACTCTGATACATTTAGGAGGGTGTAGCCACTTAATCGACATTCGTAACTCATTGTACCAATCTGATCAGTCAACCAATCGACAATCAAAAACATCATGATTGACTCACTGACTGACAAATAACAACACTGAAAATTGCTGAACAAACTTCCATTTATTATTGAAGGCACCTTGGTTTGCAATAAAATAAATAAATCGGTGTCCTGTAAACCGTGAATATAATCTACCCTAGAATGTAGGCCCCTGTAGACCACAGCGTAGAAGAACATGTTGGCTACAGACTGGTAGAACTGGTGACAGCCACCTACTCACATAGAATTGCCTGAGCCTTTAGATTTTCATAGAAACAGCAGCGGGATTGTCTATCAAATCCAGTCTGCTGGAAAGGTGGACTCTCAGGTATTGATATGATTCCAAGATACATACAGTTATGGCTTCATCGAATGGCTAAACAAACTACACAAGTCCAGCTGCCATTGCTTTGGATACAAACACACCAGGTGCGCCTGAAAAATAAATATTCCAACACTGTTCCATGTTGAATATTATAGTGTTTTTAAAGTTGTGCAAACAACTGGATTGCTCAGCGGCTGCACCTTTAAGAGCATAAGGTGTGGCCTAATAAAAAGAACGTTACCGGAAGAACCTGCGCAAATAAAACAGGTACATGCGCGTGCAGGTTCCGCACCTGTTACAGAACTGAAATAGGTTGTTTTCTCGCTACCAGCACCTTCCACCGGGAATAGACTTTCATTACAGTCTGGCTTCCCTTTTTCAGATTATGTTTAGTTATAATGTTTAAATGGTTAAATGTTTACATAACACAGCATGAAACAGATTGGACGTAATATTACTGGCCTTTTGTCCTGTATTGGTTTTGTGAATGGGAAAACTTCCGTACAACTAGGAGTCATGACAAGATTACCAAAAATAGTTCTTATATTTATGTTTTTGCCTTCAACAGGTAAGATCTATATCTAAATCGTATAATGTTTGTAGATTATATAGTTTATTGTATGGTTTATTTTTATGGTTCAATTTTTTTAAATATCGTTAAGTAGATTTGTTTCCGAATTCTCCCTTTTAGTACTTTTACATTATATACATATATATGAATATTATATATATATACATATTCTACTTTCAATAGAATATCATTGTCTCATATTTATTATCTTGCGGTGGTTTTTGACAACGTATTATTATTATTGCGAAATAATTGCGCTTGCACAGGCGCGTCTGATGGGCAGACTACGGAGAAGATGCTGGGGACGCTGGGAGGCACCGTGACGCTGCCCTGCGTTGGTTCTGCGGAGAATCATACTTTATTTTCGACGTCGTGGTTCAAGGAGGGTAAAATTGTAGCGAGTCGTAACCAGTCATCGGACATCACCATGGCGAAAGACAAGCGCTTTTCTATATCAGACCGCCAGCACCTGATAATCACCGACCTGAATGAAACGGATCAGGGCCTGTACTACTGCAATACTTCACGAAAATATTTTACAGTCCTAGAAGATATTCAGCTGTTGATAGTTAGTAAGTTGAACTGAATGTTTTCTCTCTCTTGGTGCTGTGAATTGACATTTGTAATTATTCTTGGGGAGAAGGGAAACCACATTCAAACTGGTTTTGCTGGATGGCTAAGTCATTACAGGAGTGCTTTGAAAAGCCCTTGTTAAACACTTTCAGTACTGTCCTAGTACTTAAAACATCTCCAGTCGTTACCATAAAATAACAAAATTCAATTTTGTTATTCCAGTGATTTTAGAAATTAGTTGTGAGATAGTCCATCATATTTCTACTTGCCTGTAGCAGCCTGTCTGAGTACATTGAGAGAACATGTCTCACTTATTCCAGTGTGTGTGTGTCTTTTTAATTAACAAAGGAATGGAAATGCATTTTGTAAAGATCTAGATCTTGAGCATTACCTTGTGCTTTTTAGGGGATCTCTACTTGTCCTTCTTGGCTGGTTGATGCATTCTGGTGTTCCAGGTGGCCCTGTTGAGGTGGTGATGGATATTCAGCCCACTACAGCTCTCAGCAGTGACACCGTCTTTGTCAACGATGGTTCTGACGTAACTATCAGGTGCTCCAGCAAGTCATTCCCATCGCAGAACCTCTCCTTGATCTTTGAGGATGTCAAAACCTTGAGTTCCAGCCCCGACTCGTCGCTTGAATTTCACCTGTACAACATCCAGCCAACCGACCAAGGGCTGTACCACTGTGTGGCCCAGAACCTGGTTTCCAATGTTACAGTTACCAGCAAAACCCAGCTGTTTGTATACCGTAGGTAACACCGATGGGAAACAGAAGCATGCATTCAACTTGGGAGCATGTGGAATATGGGGGTGGAGAGTTTAACCGAGAATGTCAGGGGTATTTGGGTCTGAGTAGGTTTCCTGAAATGAATCACTTTTGTCAACATGCAGAAATCACAGGCACTGACAGACTCAACAGAGGCAGCCCTGTGTTACGATGCACCCTTTTAAAAAACACCACAACCAATAGCCTACTCAGAAACAGTTAAGCTTTAGTTGCATTTATGAACCAACTTATTTGCTTGACTTTTACTTACTTCCATCAATTTGATCAGATTTCCTTCACTCCGGCTGCCTTTTCTCTAGGTGCTCCTGATGGACATCAAAAATGCTACAGTAAGACAGGAAATGATTCTACCAAACTCCTATTGAGCTGCAGCTGGCCTGGAGGTTACCCTGCACCCATGCTGCACTGGACAGAGGTGTTGGGTGACCAGACAGCCAATAAACCTGTGCTGAATGTTTCTGAAAATGCTGACACCTTGGAGGTGGTGTTAAACCGGACATTGCTGTATGATGGACAGACTCTGAAATGCTACAGTGATTACCAGCCACTTCACTTGAAGGCAGACCCTTGCAGCATCACCCTATGTAAGTATTTTGCAAATTTCTCCTGGCAAAGAGATTTCCTGGAAGCAAGTCTTGGGAATAGATGTGCATGTTCTTTCCTCCTAAAAGCCTTAATTAAATCTGTTCATCTTGAATCGGAGGTTATTTGATTGTGGAATGTGTCTATCCGGTTTGGAGCTCATTAAACTGCCCTTCCTGTTGTCCTGTTGCAGGGTCACCATATCCTGAAGGAGACCCCCTAGTGACTGCAGTGGAAGGTGACAACATTACATTATCCTGTGAAGAGGCGAAGTCTGTCCCTGAAGCTAAAACCACCTGGAGAAGGACGCTCAAGGAAGATGTCATTGTCCCCAGTAGTAGACATATCATCCGTAAGGCGGGTCCCATGCTCCAGTTGACGATTGTGAACGTCACCCAACAGGATGAAGGAGCTTACTTCTGTAGGAGCGAAAATCCTATCCAGGATATAGAATTAGAAATCATCCTAACCGTCAAGTGTGAGTAGAATGGATTTCTGCCATCAGCATATGCTTCCTGGAGTGGGTGTGTGAGTGGGTGTGTGAGTGGGTGATTTTATGTCACAGGGTCTCAGATTAAATTACTTGAATGGTGAGTATTCTGGCTAAAGCAGGCAACTCAGGAATGCTATCCAGCTGGTTTTTTTTTGTCAAACTATTTTTGCCGGGAGAAGGAAATAAATAGCTGATAAGATCAGTAGTCTGTCAGTGGTCACCCATCCTCATGTAAATAGGTTGACAGACATGACACTGACGCAATAATTTTCACATGTTTTCATGTACAAATCAATATATTAATTATCTTCCTGGGGGCGGCATGGTGGTGCAGTGGTTAGCGCTGTTGCCTCACACCTCTGGGACCCGGGTTCTGGTCTCCGCCTGGGTTT
>JABFEA020000043.1:30499698-30515553 GCA_019775915.2 Cyphomyrus plagiostoma
GCCTCTTCACAGACCACAGTGCTGTCTGCCTTTGTGTATCGCAGTGACCGCCTCTCCACACACCACAGTGCTGTCTGCCTTTGTGCATCGCAGTGACTGCCTCTTCACAGACCACAGTGCTGTCTGCGCTTGTGTATCGCAGTGACCGCCTCTCCACAGACCATAGTGCTGTCTGTCTTTGTGCATCGCAGTGACTGCCTCTTCACACACCACAGTGCTGTCTGCGCTTGTGTATCGCAGTGACCGCCTCTCCACAGACCATAGTGCTGTCTGTCTTTGTGCATCGCAGTGACTGCCTCTTCACAGACCACAGTGCTGTCTGCGCTTGTGTATCGCAGTGGCCGCCTCTCCACAGACCACAGTGCTGTCTGTCTTTGTGTATCGCAGTGACCGCCTCTCCACACACCACAGTGCTGTCTGCGCTTGTGTGTCGCAGTGACCACCTCTCCACACACCACAGTGCTGTCTGCCTTTGTGCATCGCAGTGACCACCTCTTCACAGACCACAGTGCTGTCTGCGCTTGTGTATCGCAGTGACTGCCTCTCCACACACCACCATGCTGTCCCTATTTCTGTGTTGCTCAGGTTTGCTGGAAATAAATTGCTGTGTGATTTTTATTCAGACTGGAAGCCAAAGTATTAGTGTTTGAGAATCTCTTGGTGTGTACCTGTTTATGTGTCTTTGAGGAAGTTTAACCAGAGTTCAGCCCAGTGTGACTAAAACGCCCCCTCCTGAGTGATTGAGACTCAAAGAAGGAATTAGATGGGCTATGGCTGCTGGGGCAAAAAACTTGGACAAAAACACCCTCAGCTCATGAGCAACAGTGAGGATAACAGATATAAGTGTATATATCTATATTGTGGTGCCACACAGTATAATGGAACAGTATCAGAGTTTTTTTGTATCTTAGAATAAAAACACACTGCACAAGTTGTTTGGGACATTTTTTAGAAGTTGTGGACCAGTGTCCATACATAAGATTCTTTCATGGAGATTACTACTCTATCTACCGTTTATGTTGGTTAGCAACTCATGTTTCTCATTATCAACATTGTTGTTGCTGCATGTTCTCCTTTTTGCAAACCACAACGTTCTCAAGAAGGTCCAAGGTTTTTGATGTTCTTTGGTGACAATCTTGCATAGACTCATTGTTGCATAGGGCCAACAGTTGTAACAGTTTATGTTGTTTTCCAGCACAAATCAGGTGTTTACACGCCAGTAACACTGGATATCTGCATTAATGTTTGGAGGTAGCGGCAGTTCCAGTATCTGAGGTTGGTGCCATTGTTTTTGTAGCTATCTAATGTTGCGTCTATAGTATGTGCAATACAAGGATTTTGGATCTTCGAGAATCATAGATTTGGGATCCTTTGCATGTTCCGGAAGACCTCTTTTAATGGTGTTTAGATTTGCATGCGGTTTGGAAGACCGAGGCACCCCTTTGGTCATCTTTTAAACCAGCAGGTTTTTTTTTAAGCTCTAATCTAATCAGCGCACTGTTGTAGACTAGCGTGGCTTTTGTGAGTGACTGTTTTAGTAATGACAGTTATGCCAGGCCACAACAAGGAAAGCTTACATTGTCGCTTCTCTGAGTAATATCTTCTAACACATCTTAAAAATCCCCGCTTGGTACCATACCTAACCACCAGACAGCATCATCTGCAGATGGTTGGTGGTCTTGTTGTGCCTTAGTGGTTCAGGGCTGTTTCATGATGGATTATGAGAAAAAATCTCTCAGAATGTTCTTGGGATTTCATGTTTCTGGCTCCCAGTTACCTCTTCTGAGAAGACATGCTTTTTGTGAGTATAAGTAATGTTTGTCTATGACCATTAACCAGCATAATTGCATAGCTGTACAATTCAACAGGCAGAAAAATTATTCTTAAAAATAATATTGCGGCGAACTTATATACTTTCCGTGCTGTAGGCCTATTTTGGAGAAGGGAAGGATTTTATAAAGCAAGCATGGTTTATTGTGCGTTTATGGGGTGTATGGGTATGATTTGAGGGACAGTGGTTTTATCTGGTTGCAGGAATAGAGGCAGGTTCGGGAAGGACAAGACGAGGGGTCACGAGGTCACAGAATGGCTTGCGATGGGGTGTGGGCTTGGCCCTCGAGGTCAGGGTGTCTGCAGAGGTCAAGAGAGACACGGCAGTCTGCTTCGCCCGTTTGTAATAAGCACTGAGCTTCAGCCTAGGTTAGGGGAGCCACTCTTCCTCCGCCTCCCTGTGAGCTGACAGCTCTGTTTGTGTCGCCATGTTCCTAGAAGAGTGCGTTGAAGTTTTGCGCGGCTGAGCTCGTTCCCGCGGAGGTTTTCCCCTCCTGCCGCCTCGCCTGGCTTTATCTTTTGTGCCGCCCGCCTGCCAAACAAATACAATTACATCATTGTCACAGGGGAGCCATCCAATTCAGGAATCACATGTATCTCGAAACTCTCCGTGGTTGTCTTGATTTAAAGCTTTATTACGCTGTGGCATCACCGGACAAAATTATCAGATGGGGGGGGTGTGGGGGGGTGTGGGGGCTGGAGAGAGATAGCAGCGGCTTCAGGAGAGACATTTTTTATAATAAACCCATACACTAAACTGGAATAGGGCCATTTGAGGCGACATCAGGTAACAGATAGGAACATGAATGTATATTGAAGGCTAACAAAAAGCTTCTTTAGCTCTCCAAATCCTCCATTCCTCTTCTCTCAGCCCTGTTGGTTCTCACATAAAGACCAGCTATGCTGCAGGCTTGCCCACATTAAGGAACTGACTGCATGAGTTTATTTCATTTCTGATGGGCAGGGATGTTGTTAAGACCAGGGGAGCCGGGCACGGATCTGGATGCGAGTAACACTGACAGAAAGTGGGTTAGACACAAAGAGGAAAACAAACAATCTGTCGTGTTTGTTTCCAGTACAGCTATTGTAGTTCAGGCCCATTTTACAGCTGCTCCTCACCAAGGCTCTCAGAAGGTCAGGTGACCTTTCTTATGATTATGATTGGCTGGAACAGAATCTGGTGTAGTGTAGGCGATAATAGATATAAGATAAGGGCCTAACAATAATTCACAATGAGGAATTTTAAGGGGTCTGTGTGTATCTTTATATTAATTTACTGCCTCGTGTTGTTGTATAATAAATTACATATAAATATATATTGTTACTTAACTACTTATCAATATGATATATTCTGATATAGTCATCAGACACCTAGAATAACACAAAAAAATGTATCACCTATGCAGATACAGTAAGTAGCTAGTGGGTTAATGTTAATTCTCTAAATCAGTGGCTTGCACATGAAGACAGACCACATGTATGCATGCCTTACCACTAATGCATGGTTAATGCACAGTGCGCTTTGGAGCCCTGAGGAAATCCCCCACACTCTGTGTTTCGGTGCTAATTTTCCCGATATGCTGTTTTGATGCTGACTAATGCCCTCTTTGTCCCATTCGATGTGCTGCGTTGACGTCAGTGGTTGGTATCCTTGGGGAATCTCAGCTGGAAGAAGCGTCACTGTTCCCTCCTGGGTATTCTTTCCCATTTCCTCATGGGTACCTTCTTGTTCGGCGTGTTCCGCCCGTGCTCGCCTACGTTATTGGAACATATCTCATAACATCTCAGGATGCTCTTTTCGACCATGATGGTTAAAACCTTTGCTTGCTTGTCGGTTACAGAGGGCTGAGGTATGACGTGCAGTCACATGAGGACAGTCAGAGATCTCTTATCCCAACAGTATTATTAATTTAATCCTCAGCTGACTGTTTTACTCGGAGCAAATTACATTTTTTAATCTGTTTATTTACATCCAGGCAGTCTGGGATAAGTACCTTCACTGAGGGTACAATATCAGATATCACTTCAAGTTACAAAATGTTTTTCCCACGATGCTCTGTGGAAAAGAGCAAGTAGAGAGATTTTTTCGCCAGTCACTCCCGCCCCCCCCCCGCCGTACACACAGATATAGTTAGTTGAAATGAACTAAAATTGCCTAATGTTACTATGTCACTGACATTAGGCACTATGTAAGAGTTCCAAAAAATTAATATTTTCATAATTGATTAATCATCAAGCAATCAACTAATCAAATTAAGTCAAAACACGGGGCTTAAAAGAAAATGCCCATTCATTATTTGAAACTGCTTGTCCTATTCAGGGACCCAGCAGGACCAGAGCCTACAGGTTGGGAACAACATAGGATGGGGTGCCAACCCATCACAGGGCACACTCACACACCATTCACTCACACACCATTCACTCACACACC
Source organism: Cyphomyrus plagiostoma (assembly GCA_019775915.2). NCBI lineage: Eukaryota > Metazoa > Chordata > Actinopteri > Osteoglossiformes > Mormyridae > Cyphomyrus > Cyphomyrus plagiostoma. The sequence goes on from JABFEA020000043.1 coordinate 30,503,960, forward strand.
ATTTACTCACACACTCACACACCATTCACTCACACACCATTTACTCACACACCATTTACTCACACACTCACACACCATTCACTCACACACCATTTACTCACACACTCACACACCATTCACTCACACAGGATTCACTCACACCCTCACACACCATTCACTCACGCATCATTCATTCACACACTCACACACCATTCACTCACACACCATTCACTCACACACTCACACCCCATTCACTCACACAGGATTCACTCACACCCTCACACACCATTCACTCACGCATCATTCATTCACACACTCACACTCACACACCATTCACTCACGCATCATTCACTTACTCTCACACCATTCGCTCACGCATCATTCACTTACTCTCACACCATTCACTCACACACCATTGACTCACACACTATTCACTCACGCATCATTCACTTACGCATCATTCATTCACACACTCACGCATCATTCACTTATGCATCATTCATTCACACACTCACACACCATTCACTCACGCATCATTCATTCACACACTCACACACCATTCACTCACGCATCATTCACTCACACACTATTCACACGTACACCGTTCACTTGCACACCATTAACTCACATGCCATTAACTCACACACCATTCACACACCCCATTCACACATGCATCACTCACTCACACACAATTCACTCACATACTCACACACCATTCACTGACACACTCACACTAACACACTCACACTTACACACTCACAAATCATTCATTCACACACCATTTACTTACACATTCACACGCCACACATTCACAAACCCTTTATTCACACCCCATTCTCTCTCACCACATTCACACACCATTTATTCACACACCATTCACACCTATGGGCAGTTTAGTAACTCCAGTTAACTTCAGCATATTTTTTGACTGTAAGGAGGGGAAAAATTCAGAGTACCTAGAGGAAAGTTCACAACAACAGGGAGAACAACTCCACAAACATGGAACCCAGACAGAGACTTAAACACAGGTCCCAGAGGCGTGAGGCAACAATGCTGACCACTGGCCCACTCCGTAAAAAGCGTTGCAAATGTGTAATATGATTTTGTCTCTGATATTTCAAAATACCTTGGTATACCGTCTTACCACAATACCACCGAAGCCTAGTAATATGTGTAAAACTGTTCATAAATGTTTACCTATTTCATTACACTGCTAGTATTTGTGTTTGTTGTAAAAATTTTGCTCCTTACTGGTCTGGTGGAATATCACTATGTATGCCTGTGCCAACTATGATGGCATGTGGGAAAATGAAGTATGAACTAAGCTTAGCACACCAACGTAAACGTTGCTGGGTGGTGATGTCATTATATGCAATTTGCTCCGCAGGCTGCAAAAATGCAACCAGTCAATGTCAAAATTCACTGCGAACTATATTTATTACTGATGTATTATAGAACGTTATTGATGAGTTGATTCAGTCCTGCCCATGAGTATGCCAAGCATTTTTGGTGAGTCTGCCTTTGTTTGTAAAACTGGCCTCCAAGTTGAAATTAGGAGGCACCTACAGTGGAGGTGACCTATGAAGTATACTTTAGCAATTGGTTGAACATTTTGTGACACAGTTTGATGTTGTACTGCATGCATCCTGATGGTGTTACTGTACATGTATCTGCAACAGGCAGCAGATTGTTTGCCAATAAGTGTCACGTTCTCATTTGGCAGAGAGTTATTTCCTGAGTGATAAAACAAATGCTCTCTGCAAACCACTGGTGTCGCGTTGCGAAACAGTGTCTGTCTAGCACCCTCCTCACCTTCCTCGCTCAGTCCATCTATTTAGCCGGAACACAATGTTGCCAGTTCGGAATACCGGCGTTATAACGATGCAAAGAAGGATTACAGAGAAATTGCTGGTTTGGAAAAATACCAAGCACAGGATACACTAAGCTGGTGGTCCACAATTTTGCTAACAAAAGCAAAACAACCAGCATGACGTGCATGTTTCTGCCACAGTGAACACGCAGAACAGATCTGTCAGAACTATTGTACTGTTTGTCAAGTTTGGGGCATCCCTTTCGACCTATTTTTTAAATGAAAGTAATGAATAATGGATTAGGACACACAGAAGCTGCTGCAGCGCTTTAATCATTTAATCATTACACGTGGGGGGCGCTAGGTGTCCTACTCCTGGATTCATGCGTGTGATTTTAATACTGACCCTAACCCTGGCCTAGTTTTTGCTCTGCTGTAGTCATTACATCAGCACCGCCAACACCAACGAAGAACATCGTAAACGTAACCCATTTATCACTACGCAGGAGTGAACCTTTTATTGTTGTTACACAAGACATGTTTTCACTCCCATGATTTCCTGTAGAGATGCATTTAGACACTGATTTATAGTAGTAGATTTATACCACAGTTACAAAACATAAAGCAACACTAGCCCTAACCCTAACCCTATTACCCAAACTAATGCTAGCCTTAACTGTAGCTCCAAACCATGTGGAAAATCTCTAACCCTAATTCTTATCCTAATAATAACCTTAACCTACCAGAATTCTGTAGCTACAATACCCCTACTCCACTCCTAACTCTAGTTTACTATCTACCCTAACCCTAACTTTAAGTCTTATGCGAACCACGTTACCCTTAAGCACAGCCTTACAGATTTTCTTGATTGCTGCGGCACATTTCATTAACATTCTCAAGACTATAAGAGCATTTCCCAAAAAAGTTCATGCATTTAACTCACGTTCTCATTGTCAATGACCGATCGTTCTTCTTTAGTGATTCTTATGTCAGACACCCATTTCAGCTTTGCTAAGCTCCATATTGCAGTTTGTAAAGTTAACTGTTGAAAGAAGGCATGCATTTTTCAGATCTCAACTCTCTGTACAATAGGAAACAAAAAAGTCAAACAGAACTTTTAACACAAAAACAGCAAAATGGCAAACCAAGAACAACAAAATCATGTACTGTGAGAAGCAAGATACAACAATGGTGCATCACTGCAATTTAAGGAATATAAGTTTGGTGAACTGCTTTGCATATTTGTTTCACACTGACTTGAACCATTTTGACCAAAAAGACTAAAGCAATTGAAAATTATGCCAAGCGATGACAATTATACAAAATATTGCATGCATGTTGTAAATCATTTGGAAATTTGTGTGAAACAATGAGAAATGTTGTTCTTCTGTGCAGAAGAGACATTATGGTCTGGGGATTACACTCATTGTTTTGCAAATGTTAGTTGTCATTTGAGAAATGTGTCAAAGCAATCAGGGACAACTGTAAGCCTTATGGTAACTCTCACCCCAAACCTAGCTGCCTGAACACTCTTACAGATTATCTCCATTGCTTTGGCACTTTTCATGAAACACACTTAACATTCTCAGAGCACTGAGAACATTTCTCCAAAGTTCATGCAGATAGCACAAAGGAATGGTTAAGCTGCAAGAGGTGGTAACTCACAAAACAATTAACTCATGTTTCAAAAGCAAATAACTCCATCAGATAATTAGTGAGTGCAATTACATACCTTCAGAATAGTTTTTTATTACATCAGACAAAATGCTTAGACATATTGTCATAATGTCAGCATAAGTATACTGGCTAGCTGCACAATGCTGAATGAAGTGAAGGTTTCCCTCATTCTCATTGTTACTGACTGATTGTAATTATTTAATAATTATTCATATTATATTTATTCATGCCAAAAACACTAGTTTCAACATTAGAAAACTTTGCATCACAGGATGTGATATTCACTGGTAAAAGAAAGTACTCACATGCGCATGTAACCTCTTTAGATCTGAAGACACAGTACAATAGTGAACAAAAAAGTCACATGGCACTATAACGTAATGCACCATAACATTTAACTATGACACCAATACAGCAAAATGGCAACAAAACATTGTCCTCTAGGAACCAAAAACCACAGCAATTCTGTGTCACTGCAATTTATGAAATATATTCTTGAATCATTCAGAACATTTGATGAAGTGTTTTGCACGTGGTGGCTTACATGATGATGATCACTTATATAGTTTATACTGAGAAAATACATACTCTTTTCTCATCTACAAGTTTTAAGCAACTGAACATTATGCCAAATGGGAGAGAAATGATTTTCTGCTGTGCAGAAGTGACATCATGGTGTGGGGATCACATTTGATGTTTTGCAAATGTAATTGGTATTTGAGAAATGGGCCAAGGCACATTTCTCAGGAAATGGCACTTTTAAGATATTTTTAATGTGTTTTTTATTACAATGATTAGCTGTCATCTTATTCCAGATATTTCTGGGAACTTTTATTATGGTGTTGGTGAAGGTTTTTCACGTTTGGACAAAGTATATTTGGTGTTTATATCCAGTAAGCTTGTTTTCGTGCTGTCGTCTTCACGTCAGAAAGTGCTACTCAGTGCTGCTTGTTACTCCCTCTGGCGGACAAACAAACTTATTACATCTTCCGACCGTAACATAATTACATGGCTACTTTTTATGGTGCACGTGACATTTTGGCGGCCAGAGATCGGTTAATCAACACGTTATTATATTCAACACGTTAGCTGTTTTTTTTTAAATATATTTTTTGTTTTTGTTTACAGGATAGGCATCTTGAGAACAACTGTTTCCTAGGTGCTTTAGAATTCAACAACAAAACAAATGCAAAAAGCAAATAATGAAGTTAAAAATAAAAAAGAAAGCTAATAAGCATGCAAAAATAATATTTTGTATACAGCTACAAAAATAATATCTTGTATAGAAAAATATATGAAATGCTAATGACGTTTTGTAAATCCATTTTGGACCATTTGCACACAGAAGATGACTAAAGGAATGAGGAATTATATGTCCAAAGAGATTGTCACATCTGAGTTTTGTGAAACACGCTGTGTGTCTTTACTGGATTCTTACTGACTTAATTTCCGCCTCTTTCAGGGCAAACTGGTGAAGTACTTTAGCCGTCAGCTGTCTTTCAAACGGCAGGTGGCGCTGCGGGACCGCAGTGCTGAGCTGGACGGCTTCCCTCACCTGGCCCACTGGTTCCGCATCGTTGACATGAGGAAGGAGGTGATCGAGGTGAGCTGGCCGACGTGGGTCCCCCAGAACGTGTTGTGAGACGCTGGGCATACATCCAGGCGGTCAGATAGACTTTCACATACCTACAACGCCAGATGTGTGCCTATGAAAATGTTTGTGTTCATGCCTTTTGGCGGGGACCACTACTTTTAGCATTTGCTAGCCAAAAAAGCAGATGGATATTGATAATGGAAAAAGCAAGTCAAGTGTTTTTAATGGGGAAAATGTAAAGTCATGTGACCCGGCTCATGTAACGAGCCTATCACTTCACCTAGACCTTACTGAAGGTCATGGATTGGAATCTATGTATCCTTCATCCCCAGAAAACCCTAACCTATCCATTCAAATTGTTCTCTGGTGTTTTACATGTATGTAAACTTGGTTTGGTCAGAAAATGTACAGAAGTGGTTTTACAAGTCCATTTACAGGCCAATAATTTGGCCCTAGAATGAAACAGGTTGTTTTCCTTTATTTGGTGGCCTTATTAATATGTTCATGGGCTCCGCTGTGATTGGCGGGTTTACACTGAGGCACTGTGAGGGCTTACACAGAACCAATTTGCCACACGTAACTGTAATAGTTCCACTTCAGCCTACGCACAACATCAACATAATCATAATTTTGTTTTTAGCATTGTAACACGAACATTGAAATGAATTATTTTTCATCTCACGCAGCAAATGATTTTACGACACTAGCTTTGTCATGTAAGTTTTATCAAGAACTCCAAACAGCAAGCAGAGCATCTTATAAATGTTTTGTTTGTAATGAATTTGGAGTTTCAATTATTATTTTTTTTTACTAGAACATTGATTCAATATTTGTTTAGCTAATAAGAAGCAGGCTACAGGAAGTAGACAATGTCAGACTTCGTAATGTTATTTACTACTCCCCTGCTGGACTGGTGTATGTTTTCCCAAAAGTATAGTTGCTACTGACTTTATCAGCTTACATAGTAACTTAGAACCTTGCAACTGAACAGCTCTAACTATGTAAGTTACTAGCATGAGTCTTTGGGAAACGTAACCCTGACTTACCTGTTAAAGATGAACATCAGACATGCCTGTTGACAGTTCCTTGGGAAGGGTATGAGAATTCCTGACATCCCTGTCAGAGCCTTGAATGGCACACTTATACATACAGCCTGCTATTTTTGCTGTTGTCCTCCACTTCCTTCTTCACAATACCTGCACAGCTGTTGACGTCTGAATGTGCATGTCCATTGAGCTTGCAAGTGGGCTGGCATGTCTTCCTTTTGGGAGTGTGGTTAAGACTGTCGCATAACGGATAACAGTCTAGGAATTTCGCTGACACTGTTTTGTCTACATTCATTCCTCTCCCGATGCCCAGTACAGATCCCTGCTCCTTCTTTTCATCCCATGTGTCATGTGGTTTTTCTCTCCCACTCGGTTGCTTTGAGAGGCCACTCTCTGTGCAGGTTCATATATTACCATTATATGCTCCCAAAGACAGGCAGGCATGCAGACAGACAGACAGAGACACAGACAGGCAGGCAGGTAGACAGACAGACAGACAGAGATACAGACAGGTAGGTAGGTAGACAGACAGACAGAGATACAGACAGGTAGGCAGGTAGACAGACAGAGACACGGACAGGCAGTCACACAGAGACACAGACAGACAGTCCATGTTTTTGCTTCCTGCCAGCCAGAATGCGGACATGGCAGTGAGCTGGGAAGGAGCAAAAACATGGTCTGCTGCGGGACCCCAAGGACCAGGTTGGGAAAAAATGCTTGAGTTTAAAAAAAAAAATAGAATATCCATCCATCCATCCATCCATCCATCCATCCATCTTCTGTGTATAGTTGCAGTATTCCAGTAAACATATTGTTTAATTGTAATATTTTTCCACAATAACAGTTTGTAGTGAAAGTGACACTAACAGTGCAAACAAACAGCATATAACAGTCTTTTTTTAGCATTGAACATACTCATACGCATAACTGTGAGACCGTTATCGGCTAGAATGCAAACAGAACCATGTGATGCAGTGACTTGGCAGTGAGGAGCCAGTTTATTTATGCTTTTTTTCCTTTTTTGAGGTTAGGCAGGGCTAACACAACAGGAACAGTGCGACCAAAACAAGGGCTTCCTGCTCACAGACGCAGGGGATCAATATCACCGGAGGAGACTCTGGGTCTTGGGCCTGGTGTCAAATTTGTATCCGGGTTTCCAGGGGCAAAATAAGACAGAATGCACTGGGCCATACCCTTTCCCTCCACCAGGGGATCAATCTGAATAATCAAGGTCACATGACTCTTCTGAAATGGCCATTTCTTTGGCTGTGCACTCCCAGTGTTTCAGGCCATGGACTGACATAACTGTCAGAAGAAGCTCCTTCTTTTAGACCACACTCCGCTATTTGTTTTTGCCTTCAATTTGACATTTCTAACAGACAGTCAGGGAACAAATATGTGTCATTTGGTAGAAAAATTCAATGTTTTTCCCTGGGTGGCCAGACAGCCTGGCTTTAGGTGGGACAGTCTGCTTTTTTAGCTCAATATCTTCCATATAGTGCGCAAACAGAGAAAAAAAAGTTCAGGGAGTGCAGACTCAGGCCCTGTCCCTGAAATGGAGTGCAGATTCAGATCCTATCACTGAACTTGAGTGCAGACTCAGTCCCTGTCACTGAAATTGACTTCAGGCTTAGGCCCTGTCAATGAAATGGAGTGCAGGCTCAGGCCCTGTCCCTGAAATGGAGTGCAGACTCAGGCCCTGTCACTTAAATGGAGTGCAGATTCAGGTCCTATCACTGAACTTGAGTGCTGACTCAGTCCCTGTCACTGAAATTGACTTCAGGCTTAGGCCCTGTCAATGAAATGGAGTGCAGGCTCAGGCCCTGTCACTGAAATGGAGTGCATGCTCAGGCCCTGTCACTTAAATGGAGTGCAGATTCAGGTCCTATCACTGAACTTGAGTGCAGACTCAGTCCCTGTCACTGAAATTGACTTCAGGCTTAGGCCCTGTCAATGAAATGGAGTACAGGCTCAGGCCCTGTCACTGAAATGGAGTGCATGCTCAGGCCCTGTCACTTAAATGGAGTGCGGGCTCAGGCTCTGTCACAGAAATGGAGTGCGGGCTCAGGTCCTGTCACTGAAATTTAGTTCAGGGTTTGGCCCTGTCACTGAAATGGAGTGCAGGCTTAGGCCCTGTCCCTGAAATGGAGTGCAGGCTTAGGCCCTGTCCCTGAAATGGAGTGCAGATTCAGGTCCTATCACTGAAATGCAACGCAGGCTCAGGCCCTGTCCCTGAAATGGAGTGCAGGCTTAAGCCCTGTCCCTGAAATGGAGTCCAGGCTTAGGCCCTGTCCCTGAAATGGAGTGCAGGCTTAGGGCCTGTCCCTGAAATGGAGTCCAGGCTTAGGCCCTGTTCCTGAAATGGAGTGCAGGCTCAGGCCCTGTCCCTGAAATGGAGTCCAGGCTTAGGCCCTGTCCCTGAAATGGAGTGCAGGCTTAGGCCCTGTCCCTGAAATGGAGTGCAGGCTCAGGCCCTGTCACTTAAATGCAGTGCAGGCTCAGGCCCTGTCACAGAAATGGAGCACAGGCTTAGGCCCTGTCCCTGAAATGGAGTGCAGGCTCAGGTTCTGTCCCTGAAATGGAGTGCAGGCTTAGGCCCTGTCCCTGAAATGGAGTGTAGGCTCAGGCCCTGTCACTTAAATGGAGAGCGGGCTCAGGTTCTGTCACTGAAATGGAGTTCAGGCTCGGGGCCTGTCAGTGAAATGGCAGGGGACCTGTCACTTCAATTTAAAATGTAAATATGTTGCTAATTATAAATGCAATTATAAGACTCAGCACTTATGTGGATTAATTTAGGCTTGTGTAGATGATATAGATATGTATTGTGTATATGTACTATACAGACAAAAGTATTGGGACACCTTACACCAGTGATTCCCAAACTTTCTCTGCAGGGCCCCCTTTTCTAGATAGGAACATTATTGAGTCCCCCCCCCATACAAAACTACACAGGTTCAGATTTAAACTTTATTTGAAATTCAACTCCCTTTTGTAATTGAGCGAAACAAATGCAATTACAAAATACAAATGGTGCAATTTCACCACTGTGGGAGAAAAAAGAGCAATCAATTAAAAATAAAAATCCAGATTTAACATTCCTGTTAATATTCATTGGTGTATTTAAATTAAAGTTTGTTTTACGAAATTAAAGTTTGTTCTATGATTAACGCATTTTGTTTTTAATGATACACGCAGGTTTCAGCCTATACTATAGCACAAAACAACACTAAATCATATCCATTAATTGATTGTCTCCTTGCACTTTATGTAGAAAATTTTAAACCTCGGTTTTCATGATATGGTTAGATTTTTTTTGTCCAGTGCTGCAAAACGTCGTCACACGTCACCATGTCACATGGTACAAAAACCTTGCAAGAGCAAGATGACGTCAGACAGATCGTACAGCACCTCTCAGCCGGCTGAACAAACTGGAACACCCTCCGTGATGACACAACTTTGCCCTTATTGGCTGAAGAACGTGGCGTTTGTATGCCAGGAAGTTCCGATGCGTTATCTGCCATTTCTCCTGAATATCACGTAAAGCAGTGAGAACTGGTTTTCAGTTAATTTACCAGGTAAAATAAAGTTTTAATAAATTACATAAATGCCCTAATATTACGTAAGTTAGCGGTTTATTTATTGTTAGTTACTGTAATGTTGCGCTGCTTTATTTGTTTAATCGTCCAGTCTGTGAAGAGATTATTTTAGGGTGGCACATGCCCCTGAGGCTATTCCATTGGTGCGCCCCCCACAATACCTCTGTGCTCCGCAATTTGGGAACCACTGCCTTGCACACATATAAATTTTAATGACATCCCATTCTAAATCCATAGGCATCAATATGGTGTTGGCCAACCCTTTGTAGCTATAACTGCTTCAATTCTTCTGGGAAGGCTGTACACAACGTTTATGAGTGTGTGTATGGGAATTTTTCACCATTCTTCCAGGAGAACATTTGTGAGGTCAGGTCCTGATATTGGATGAGACGGCCTGGCTCACATTCTCTGTTCCAATTCATCCCAAAGGTGTTTGATGGGGTTGAGATCAGGGCTCTGTATGGGCCAGTCAAGTTTCTCCACACCAGACCTGCTCATCTATGTCCTTATGAACCTTGCTTTGTGTTAGAACAGGAAGGGTCCATCCCCCAAACTGTTCTCACAAAGTTGCGAGCATGGAATTGTCCAAAATGTCTTGGTATGCTGAAGCATTAAAAGTTCCCTTCACTGGAACTAAGGGGCCAAGCCGAACCCCTGCAAAGCCACACTATAGTCCCTCCTCCACTAAACTTTACAGGTGGCACAATGCAGTCAGGCAGGTAAGGTTCTCCTGGCGTCCATCAAACCCAGACTTGTTCATCAACCTGCCAGACAGAGAAGCATGATTTATCACTCCACAGAACACATTTTCACTGCTCTAGAGTCCCTAAAGTCTCTAGAGTCCAGTGGCGTCATGCTTTGCACCACTGCATCTCCCGTTTTACATTGCACTTGGTGATGTAAGGCTTAGATGCAGCTGCTCTGCCATGGAAACCCATTCCATGAAGTTCTCTACACACTGGTCTTGAGCTAATCTGAAGGCCACACAAAGTTTGAAGGTCTGTAGCTATTGACTCTGCGGACAGTTAGTGACTTCTGCGCACTGTGCAACTCAGGAAACGTTGTCTCTGCTCTGTGATTTTACGTGGCCGACCACTTCGTGGCTGAGTTGCCGTTGTTCTCAGTTGCTTCCACTTTGTCAGTTGACTGTGGAATAATTTGTAGTGAGGAAATTTCACAGATGGACTTATTGCACAGGTGGCATCCTATCATAGTACCACACTTGCATTCACTGAGCTCTTGAGAGTGACCCATTCTTTCACAAATATTTGTGAAAAAGTCTGCATGCCTAGGTGCTTGATTTTATACACCTGTGACTATTGAAGTGATCGAAACACCCGAATTCAATTATTTGGAGGGGTGTCCCAATGCTTTTGTCTGTATAGTGTTGATGTAGAATATTTGTGTAGATATATTGTATAAGGTTGGTATAAATATATTGTATCATACAGTCATATGTATGCAATATTCGAATGATACATATTTTTTATGTTTTTGCACACACATCATCCTATCTGGATTATCCGATGATCAGATTACACAACCCTCTGTGATTATTTTGCAGTGGGGATTATGCGCACATATTTTATTCAGAAGATAATAAAGAACACTAAAGAGACATTCTGGCAGGGTTAACCTCTGTCAGTCTGTTGGAGGATAAGCCTATGTTACGCAGCATTTGAGATACATATGCATTCATTCATTCAAGTCCTGCAAAGTGGCCAAAGGGATTTTGAGCCATTCCTCTTGCAGAACACTATGCAACACTGGTGGAGGAAAATGTTTTCTGACTCACTCCTCCAAAACACCGCAAAGTGGCTCAATAATATTCAGATCTGGTGACTACAGGCCATGGTAGATGTTCAACGTCACTCTCATGTTCATCAAACCAC
>JABFEA020000043.1:30543128-30557378 GCA_019775915.2 Cyphomyrus plagiostoma
TGGCCGGGGAGAGGGAAGTCTGGGTTTCCCTGCTGAGACTGCTGCCCCCACGACCCGACCTCGGATAAGCGGAAGCTAATGGATGGATGGATGGACGATATAAATTTGGCCAACGGGAGAGATTTTGATTATACCGCCCTACCACAGAAATTTCCACTCCTCGCCAGCAAAAATGACGTAATGAAGTCTCGTCAAATAAATAATTTATTGCTGCACCCGACAGCAGAGTCCTGCATGGGTCTGATCTTTACAAACTGCACCTGCCCATACCCGTCATACTTAAACCCGTATCTGAACCGTTATCCGAAAGGAATAAAGTAAAATTCCACACCCGATCTGCTATAAATACCCTAAATACCGACACCCGACCCGCAACCGAATTAAATTCAGTCAGATGAAAAATTAAAGACAAAAGTTTATTGGCACAACAAACATGTGCAACAGCAGTTGAAAAGGCATAGCCAAATGTAAATTTTGCATAATAACAGCCTAATAAACAAAAACAAATGGTAGTAGCCTACCTCCAAACTCAAATAATGTTTGATATTGCCATGCCCACACATAGCCTTACCATCTTACAATTAAATGTTTTAATAAAAGCTAATATTCTATAAAATGTACAGTAGGCTACCCTGCGCAGTATTGGGTTTTATAGGCTACCAACGTGCACTGTCCACTGTCCTTTGATTACCCGATTGGAATTCCTACGCGAAGGCGAAGACTAGCGTTTGGTGCGGTGCTTTATATTACTGTGTAAAGCGGATATCGTCCACAGTTGATGGCCTTAGCTGACTACTTCAGCATTCATTTTGAACAACTGGAGGAGATCGCATGCGGTTTTTGAAAATGAAATTTCCGGGAATGCGCGGGCCGACATAGACTGATACGGATTTTACGTTTTATCTCGAATGCAGGGATTCTGTCACTAAAATATAGCCCTAGGGTATTTTTTGTTGGCACATGATGTTTTGAAAACCGCGATTTAGCTCTCCTGCGTCGACCCGAACTCGTATCCGACACAGTAGAATATCTTTTCACCCGTTTCAACAAAATTTGCGGGTCACCCGTCGGGTACCCGAACCCGTGCAGGACTCTGCCTGGCAGGACCTTTATGGGAGAGATGGTCATACTAATATAGATGAAGCTATGACACTAGTCTTGTTCTGTGACTTGTTTTCTGCTTACCTATACAGTTTACAAAACCAACCTGTGTTTTAATACAAGATAAAACCAATGAAGTTGCTTTAAATGTTTTTATATTTTTTCTATAATTGCAGATTTGCACAATAAATATTCTACGTTTATGACTATTTTGAAATGTTTAACTGTGTACTATACAACTTCCTGCTGCAATGCCTTTGCTATGGACATATGTTGCCCTTTCAAAAACAGTTAGGCCTATATTGAAATTTACATATCAAACCATATACCGCAATATATACCACCTGTCGTTCAAATTGTACCGCAATATGAATTTTACACATATAATTGCAAGTTATTATTCAATAGACTTAGTAGTTTATATAACAAAAGACTCAAGAACAGTTAATTACACTTCAATGATTATGCTAAAAGGGGATTCTGGATGGAATATGTGTGATGGTGACTTTGGTGTACATTTATATTTTACTGCAATAGCACACTATCGATTGAAGTAGCAGCTCAGATAGAGTAAGACCAATTGGAGTTCTAGAAAGTTCTAAAAGTAATCATTGAAGTCAGCCGACGGCAAGGCGGAAATAGCTGCCGGGCATTACTATGTGTATGTTTTGTGCAAAATTGGATCATCATTTCCGAGTTCTTATGGTTTTGGATGGCAGGGTTCCTCCAGAGTTGTATTTTTGGGACACTGGACTAGTTTGGACCAGGAAAACAGCGATTAGGATGAGGCCTTGTCTTCCAAAAGGAGCCAAATAATTTTATTGAATTGCCCCAGCGTGGTTAATGGGATTATCCAGCTGCAGCAGCCCTGTGGCCAGGGTCCTGCCGAGAGACGGAGCCATATTTACCGGCCTTGTTTGTCTCATCACATCTTGTTATATATCTCCACTCTGTCTGCTCATGGAAAACAACAACACCCTTAATATTTTGAGCTTTTTATTGCTTTTTTTCAGACAGCTTGTAATACATGGCCTTTCTGCTCTGACTTACTTAGGTCTAACGACACTTATTGAACGCAGAAGCTTAGGAGGACAGCACCGGAGGAGTCAGAGTGCCGCAGGAGCCCTCATTGGGTTACTGCATTACGGATTACATTTGGCCTGTTGCATGCTGGGTATTCCTGCCAGGCAAGATGTAGTACTTTGTTTGCAGCCCTTGGAGTGACACTCGTCTGCCCCCGTCTGCCATGTCATGTTTGCGAACAAGGACATGCCATGTAGTTTGCTGGATATTTATAACTCTGTTATTGTTACTCTCTATGAGTAACAAAAGCAGCTTTGTTTGGACCAACTTATGATTTAATAACCCCTTTCTTATCATTTTAAACTTGTATTTTTTTAAGTAAAACTGAGCCTTTGTGAGTGCTTAGGTTCTGCTTGGTTAAAAATTGCAGGTTGTGTCCAGTAAAACTCAGCATATAGTTGTTTTGGTTCATTTGGACAATAGCAGGGAGAGGCTGACATCCCGAGAACAGAGGCCAAATGCCCTCGATTGAAATGGTTCTGAAGATTGCTGCTCTCACCTGTCAGCAAATGACGCTTGAGATAAGAGTATTACGGTGTCAAAAATTTATCCAACATGTGAATCCGTCTTGCACCATCTTCCAAAATTTTACGGAAAACATTTTTTCAGTTTGGAAACTGAAATGTTGTGTTGTTGTAAAAAAGACCATAAATGCTTTTTCTTCCCACTGTCATCCAATAATTTAAAGATCACTGTTGAAACACACCACAGCACACAACAATGAAATGTGTCCTCTGCATTTAACCCATATTTCCCATTGTGACATAGCAGGGGGCAGCTAATTCGGCACCCAGGGAGCAGTGCCTTGCTCAGGGTACTTCAGTGGTGCCTTGCTGTGTGGGGATTCAGACCAGCAATCTTTCAATTACACGTGTGCCTCCCTAACCATTAGTCCTTCCCTGCCTCACATACATAACAAAATCGGCAAACTCCACAAACAGGGCCTCGGAAAACGCTTATCAACAGGCCGTAACTGCTCTTTGTGGCAAAAATGAGCTCAGTCCTGGAGCTTCCAAGGCGCGTGGCCTTTCCGTCGCCACTGCTCTACTCACAAACTCAGACACAGCTGACGTCCTTCAGGCCGTGACAACCCACAGATATGCAAGATGCATATCCCTTAATACCTGTTTTTCATTTATTTTGCGAGCTAGCAGGCAGGTTTGTTCTGAACAGTTAAAGGGGATTAACTCAACTTCGTTGACCTCTAGAACCAATAACTCACCAAGGTCGGGAGAGATGATTTGATTTGTCAGTTGTAATAAGATAGATATGATAGAAGTGGCACATTTCACATATTCAAGATTCAAGATATTCAAGATTCTTTATTTGTCACGTACATAGTTATAACAGGTACAACATGCAGTGAAATGAACCCTGACCGATCCAAAGATACATATGCTAGATCTCTCCACAGTACTGCATGTTCTGGTGTAAAAGGATAAGAACGAGGGAGACATTTTTCTTTGCTTAGAACAATGTTTTTACAAAGGAGTTTGTGTTTCCTTTCAATCAAGGTCATGGTACACATTTACCCCCGGACCGGATCTTCGCAACTGCAAACATTTAATTACACTGTATTAATTTTGATTTTGAAATAAAATGCACTTTTTACCTTCAGCATTTCACGGAGGACCTTTCTTTTTGAATAATTAGCATTCTCATCCATATGTTCCAGACTCCAGCAAAGGTGAACCCTACAGCCCGGTAGCACATTGGAATCCCAAAGCTCACAGCGTGAGGTGACAACATTCCCACACTGATAAAGCTGTTTCTAAATAAAGCAGCATCTGCGGCAGAATCTGTTTTCATTAATTATGTTTTTTTTCTTTCGAGTAGATTAATATGAACCTTAGGGATTACATTGTAAATGTCGTGTAACTCCCCGGTTTCGTTTCAGAGTGAGCATTTGCAAATTAAAACGGGAACCCCTGAAAACCAGGCACAATTTTTCTGGAACTTCTTCCAAGATGGCGCCACATTTCATGGCCTCGTTAACCGGCTTTGCATCTTTCTTGCGATTACGATGATTTTTGCTGTTCTTCTTCTTGTTTTTTTTCATTGGGTCATTCATCGTTTATTGACGCATCTCACATGGTGGGAGAAAAAAAGAGGCCAATCCCGTTGGAGGTTAGGCTTTCAAGAAACGGAGGGAGTTAGGGTGAGGGAGAGAGAAGGAACGATCGCAAGCCCAAGCTGTGATTAGTGAAAGTGCTTCCCGGTAAGAGGAGCCAAACATAATACCAGTGTGATGCTCATACAGTGTCTTGACTGCAAAGGAACACACCAGACTTCAGCATGGTACTGGAGAGCTTCCAGCTGGTGCAGACCAATGAAAGTGAAAAAAGAGTGAAAGGAGGTGGGATGATAATCTTCATTAACCCTGACTGGTATAATCTTGAGCAAGAACAAATCAAACTGCTTGCTCTGAACCTCAAGTCCCAGGATCTCTGCTCAAGTGAAGGATGCATATAGTTTCCCTCCCTCCCCTTGGGTGACCAGACCATGGTTTTGTACTCCTGGTGCTGTTGAGCGGCAGCCCTTTACCTTCAACTCTGAAGGCCAGAAGACACAACAGAGGCTCTGCAGAATTGCTTGGAGAGGACCTGTTGGGCTCTGTTGTGAAGAAGGCTCTCTCATTGCTTTACTCACTGCAGCATTTTCCGTTGGACATAATCATGTCTATAAAACTTTCCAACTAATAAGCCCAAGATCAGAGGGGATATCAAAACATTCTTCAGAAAGAAAAGGAGTGCTTTCCTGATGGGCGATCGAGAGGAGGTTAGGTCTGTGGAGATGGAACTGTAGAATACAAAGAGAGGACTGGATGGGTGCTGTAGAATGTCAGCATGAAGGAGGCATGGAAAGGACTGAGGAAGATCACTGGGTACAGCGAAGCACATGGCCATAGTGAAATCAGGAACCATCAGGAGTGAGAAGTTATACAGCTTCATTTGCAGGTTCGACAAATACTTCCTTGGCCCAGTGGGGTGGCTTCATTGACTCACACCTGTCTTGGTCAACCCTCACCCTCTCATGTACCTTGATCCTCCCCTGTCAGCTTACCTCTGCCTCTTCCCATGACTGTCTGTCTCTTCCACTGAGGTTAGCAGAGAGTTAGGCTGGTTACAGATGACTAAAGCAAACAGCCTAATTGCATTACACCCAAAGTGATACAAACCTGCGCATTTTATTTGGAAGAGCTTTCACAATATAGGTTTAACTCTTCAGTCTCAATATAAAAAAGTCACCTGTTCCTGGAAAACCTCACACATACTCATTGTACCCCACAAAGGATACCTTAGTGCTCCTAATATCTAAAGACCACTGGAATACAATCCCTGATGTAAGGTATGAGCCTGATGGAAGGTATAAGCCTGATGCCCCAGCATCTCACGCTACTCACGAAGGACTTGCTAAACCCACAACTGTCTGCATACATATTAGTATAGAAGATGTTGTACTGTACCTGCTTCCCAATCCCTGGTGACGTCATAGAAATTCCCGTTGTCTTCATTAACTTTAACACCCTCCAGCTTTCCCACCTGGGGAGACACTTAAGCAGATACAAGTTGAGGATGCCATGGCGGCCCATATTAGAGATTTTATCGTCAAAAGGCCGCATAACTAATTGAGTAAGAAGCGGAGGTCAAAAATCTTTTGGAAAGACTTATTGGGTGATATTAGAATTACCACTTTATTGGTGATATTAGAATTACCACTTTATTGGTGATAGTAGAATTACCACTTTATTGGTGATAGTAGAATTACCACTTTATTGGTGATATTAGAATTACCACTTTATTGGTGATATTAGAATTACCACTTTATTGGTGATATTAGAATTACCGCTTTATTGGTGATATTAGAATTACCGCTTTATTGGTGATATTAGAATTACCGCTTTATTGGTGATATTAGAATTACCCCTTTATTGGTGATATTAGAATGACCACGTCAGTCAGACAGAGAGTAGAACTGGTTGTAGACTTCAGATGGAAAAGGGAGATACTGAGCACTGTCACTATCTAAGTGGACTGTAGAAAATGGGTTTGTCATTGACAGGCTGGACTGACATGACAACATGCACCGTGGTGGGAGTCTACAAGAAAGTGAAGAGTAGGTTGTCTTTCTGGAGGAGAAAAAATTCCTCCAGGGGGTGCAGAAAAATGCTAGACTTTTTACCAGTCCATCATTGCCAGCGTCATGCTCTTCTTATTTGCAGAGGGATAATGACAGGCGTGACAGACGCTGGTTAGCTGAACAAACTTTTTAGGGGAAAGAAAGTTTTAGTTTTTTTATTTCATCAGGAAGCTGTCATAAGACTGTGTTTGATTGACTTCTTGGAAGCAGTGGGAAGAATGGTGTCCAAACTTCATTTTGAATAATGAGACCCATTCTCTCAACAGAGAGCTGGTAGCACTGTCAGCCTACATCTGCTGCCTGAGACGCGCAGCAGAGCACTTGAGATGCTCCTTCTCACCTATTGCTAATTGTCCAATGGTTTTCGGCTCCTGGTGTCTATCCCCACCCAGCCCGGACGACACAAACTTAGCTCCTTTTGAC
Organism: Cyphomyrus plagiostoma; assembly: GCA_019775915.2. Classification (NCBI taxonomy): domain Eukaryota; kingdom Metazoa; phylum Chordata; class Actinopteri; order Osteoglossiformes; family Mormyridae; genus Cyphomyrus; species Cyphomyrus plagiostoma. The sequence continues at coordinate 30,549,876 of JABFEA020000043.1, forward strand.
CCATTACTGGACTAAATAATGTACCTTCCATGTTTAAGCAAGCTTCTACCTTACTTGTGCCATACTCCAGTCTGAACTGCACTATACTCTATGTTACTTATTAGTTCATTCGCGGGGGAGGGGGGCTGTAGTACTAGGATTTATTATTATTATTATTATTATTATTATTATTATTATTATCCATCCATCCACCCCATCCATTTTCCAACCTGCTTATCCTACTGGGTTGCGGGGCGTCTGGAGCCTATCCCGGAATCATTATTATTATTGTTATTATTATGAATACTATTATTATTATTATTATTATTATTATTTTAAGTTATCTTATTTATAAAAATATTTACAAGCAGAGTAGCTGTTGCTGTGGCAGGTAAGCTCCTGATGATGTCTACTGTCACTCCTTTCAATGAGCGTATTATGAGACTCAGGATAATTCACTCCCTGGGCGTCTAATCTATTGTCTCAGTTTATGCGCCGACCACAGTGTTATGATGCCTTTAGAAGAGAGAGATGTTTTTTTCTCAACTTCGCATGGAGGTTGACGGGTGGCCATGAGGTGACACTGCTCTGGTCATGGGTGACTTCAGTGTGACCACAGACGCTGACAGGGCTGGCTATGAGGACTGAGTCGATCCCCATGGGTCTGGCAACCGTAATGAAAGTGGCTCCATGTCCCTTGACTTTACAAACAGTCAGGGGCTGCCGGTCACTGGATCCTTGTTCCAACGTCCTGAGCCTTTGATCCATAAAATCCTCATGAGCAGACACTGGAGGCTCCTACAGAACTGCAGGGTCTACAGAAGTACCCAGTTTGTGAAATCTGTCCAAAGACTTGTTCTTGCCAAAGCTTAGGTCCAATAAGCTACCACCTAGTGAGAGAATGAGGCTGGACCTGGCCAGGCTCCAAGATCAGGTTGTTTCAAATGGACGCTCTTTTGCTTAGAAGTGAGATTACGATTCTCTGTAACAATTTTTTTTCTTAAATTTAAAAGTTTATTGCACTTATTGAACTGCAAAAGGAAACACAACAAAACATGACTGTGGTGAACATATGATAGATCCAGGACTCAATTGGCCATTCAGTTAGGGTAACCAAAACGGCTGTACCAAAAGTTCCAGAACCAAAAGTCCGAGTGGGGTACTTTGTTTGAAACTTGAAACACTTTCTTTGTTGAATTGTTATGCAAATAGCCTGCCTCTGAAACACAATACAACCTCCGCCTTGAAAGCAGTTGTGAACTCAGAAAACAACAATAAAAGAGGTACAATATAATAATAAAAAAAATAATAATGGATTCATGGACAAATGAAGTGACCCAAGCTTTAACTGCAGTCTGGTCGGAAGAACCAGAGATAAAAGAATATAAAAAAAAAAAATTATGTATTTTGTATGATAAACTAAAGTGGCACGGTACTGGAAATTTCCTAAGTATTGCAATGTGATTTTGCTGTAATAAATATTGAGGTATTTATAAAACAAAAAAAGAGTTCAACATAAATTTCTCAAAAACACTCATTTAGGAGTGATTTAAACAGCAAGGATGAAAATGATTATGACAGAGAATGCATGCAGAATGCATCCATGCACAGAACTGAAAGTAAGAAAAAGCCTTAATCTAGCTGACTGGTGAAGTTAGAATTGCACATGCAGAACATGCGATGTTGGTATTAATATTGCACATCATCCTGCCCTATAATATATAGCCATGTTTCAAAAGCAGTACAAAATACCCTGCCTCTCGCTGTGATGTCATTCAGTTGCAGTACCGGTTTTTACACCAAAACCAAAAGTAAGGTAGCCTGGTGCAGTGGAAAAGCATCCTTTAAAGAGAATGCAGAGTTATAGGATGCTTGACACTCTCTGTGGAAAAGTAGGAGCCGTTGTTTTGATCCGGCTGATGTGATACCATGCAGAAGAACCATTGTAATTTAAAAATGAGATCGCTTACAGGAGTAAATCAAGATTGCATTTCTTTATGGTTAATTGTGCAGCCCTAGCTTGCATGCAGTTTGTATGAGGAACTTGCAGACTCAGGTGTGACTCCCAATTCTAATGTGAAGTAGGAGACCTTCCATAACAAGACCCTGAAGGTTGCTGGGGGTTGTATTGGTGTTGCCAGTGTTCCCAGAAGGAGCTGTTTCATCTCACAGGGCACCCTGGATATTAGAGGAGTCACAGTGCACAGCTTGATGGCAACTCCAGTCTGTACCAGGAACTGAGAAGGACGGCTGTGAAGGCCCTGAGAGCAGATAAAGATGAGTGTTAAAGGAAACTGTGAGCAGGTGTCACACCATCTATGGTCTTGCGATCTACGTCCTGCTTTCAGAGGAATCTAAGCATTATGCACATTTGATTCTATCCCTCAGAAAGTGACATTCAGGGCAGGTGATGTAACGGTCCTTACGGATGGCACTGCAGTGGTCCTCACTGGGCCGCTTACTTCGAGCAGCTGTTTAAAACTGACCCCCCAGCTGGGACATTGGACATTTTGGACATTTCTGGGTCCATGGTTCTTGAGACTAATCGTCCAATCAGCTGTGCACCACCCAGTTTCACTGAGTTTGCACGGGTGGTGAGGCAGCTGAGGGTAGGGAAGGCCACAGGGATCTGTGGTGTCCAGGGTGATCTTCTCCAGGCTGGTGGTAAGGCTGTCCTCCTAGCATCTCAAAGCAATCTTTGTGGCAAGCGGGACTTGTTGTCTCTATTTGGAAAGGGAAGGATGATCGCCTGGATTGTGGACAGAGGGATAGCACTGCTGTCGGTGCCAGGTAAGGTCCTTGCCAAGGTCATCCTCAGCAGGATCCACGATCCCTTACTTGATTACCAGTGACTGGAGCAGTCTTGTTTCACACCTGAGAACTCTACCATCAACTATTTCAGCAGAATTTCTTTGCATAAATGCATTCACCTCAGTTGATCGAGTTCCCATGTGGGACATCCTGAGACTTCGCCAGATCCCCCTGAAGTTGCTGGACATCATGGTACACTGGTACTGTGAGTGCTGTGCAGAGTTTAGGGAGATCCTCCGTGTTCTTCCCAGTTGATTTTGGGTTTTGTTAGGAGTGTGTTCTTGCTCCTCATCAGTCAGTGCTTGCATGGACCTGGTGCTGCACAGGGTTGTGGGGTCCACGGATCGTGGGGTATCTATTGGTGACGATTCACTGATTCACAGGGGCAAATAAATCGGATGGGGGGAGAGTTTTGACATTACAACTCTGCTGGTTTGACTTTGTGTTGAACGAGCAGTTGTTTGGGGAGTCCCGAATGAGGCACATTACCTGCATTGTGAGGGAGCGTCAGTTTCGGTGCTGCAGCCATGTGGCGCGATTCCCAGAGGGTGATCTGGGTTGTGGGATTCTTATTGCTGAGGACCTAAGCAGCTGCACCGGGCCAGGGGGACACCTATGTAACACTTGGCTGCGACAGATAGATGGGCATTTCCGGGGAAAGGGACTAGACCTCATGTTGGCCTAGTGTTGGTGCCAGCTGCGATCCACAGGTGATTCTTCATGTGGTGGGTGCAGCAATGCTCTGTAACAGTGAACAGTGAACCTGACCTGACCTGACCTGACCTGTCTGTTCATCAACAGTTATTAAACTCCAACGTGTAGTTGAGTTTTTGTTTCATTTTAAGACAGCATTGAATGCAGTATGAGTAATTGTGATATACAGCTGATTAATGAGTGACTGAGGAACATTTTAATTCCAAAAGATGCATAGATGTTTACCCGTTATCATTTTCATGTGGGAAATTAGTTCCCATTAAAGATGATGAGCCTCAGCTTATTTATTGCTAATTAGCAGAGGAAATTGGACAAAGGGGTATGAAAAAATATGCAGGTATTTGATTTTTTTTTACAGTGTTGCCTGTTTCCATGCTATGAAGCCGCTGCCGCTGTCTCATTGAGGTTCAAAGTGGTGAACAGTTGTCATAGAAACAGAACATACAATTGCAGTGTCTAATATTGATTTTTTTTTTTTTACAATTTGAAAAAGCTGTTGGTTATTAATTTTTAACCCAGTCATGTGCCAGACTCAAGCAGGTGTATATAAGACAAAATTTTGTATATACGTCGAAGGGCGCATACCTCACCGACAAATCTGATTTGTGCACATATTGTATTATAATTGTCAGCTATCCCCTACAAATGTATTAGGGATGTGGTTGACTTTTTAAGTTTGATGGATTGTATGTAAGCTGATTTATATGACTTATATGGGCACTACAGCTTAATTGTATTGATGCCAAGGATCAGTAACAAGGCATGTCAGTTCAGGTCTGTGAGGGAAAACAAGGTTCTATGTCATCAGCCACAGTATTATTGATGGGCTGGAAAAACATTGCACTTAAATGATAGTATCATATTTGAGGAGGCCAAATATTGCCATTTGTCATTGGGTTTATGTTAGTCAGGGTCAGAAGGCCATGTCCTCAGAGGCTCCTGAGGTACATTCTTAGATCTCTGTCTGTTGTGTTGACCAGGCAGCACTGGCCTGGAGCTGTAATCCCAAGTTTACCTTCTCTCTTCTTCTTGTTTTCCAGTAATCAGCAGCTCTCAAATTAAGGAAGACAATAATTAGATGGGGAAGGAACCTTTTGAGGCACATTTAGGTTCCCTTAGAGCTATAAGTTTATCTGCGCAGAACGTATGAGGTTGATGTGTCCTCTCAGGTACTGCGATTTCTGTGGGAAGGACCCCCATCTCTTTGGCCGGTTGGCTTATGCGTGTCTCAGGCAAGTTAGACTGACAGAAATCCCATGGCATCTGTCTTATTATTAGATTAGTTACTGACTTCAGTGCTTCCCTCTCCTTTTAATTACCACTGTCTTCCACCAAGTTCGAGGACAGTAGTGGTGCCACAATGATGTCATGCTAAACATTTACGCAGTACCCACTGGCCGAAGGTGAGATGTTGTTATGTTTTGCTGGCAGCTTTGGGGTTGAGTGAATGTTTTGGTATCACAGTGCAAGCAGTGTTGACCTAAGAATCCATGCGAGACCTTTGACCACGACGTGCCTTTGCTGGAAGGTGTCTTCGCTTGCAAGTTGAGAAGTCCTTTTTAGTTTCTCCTCACACTCCTCCTCATGCACGGGTGTGATCGAATCATTTAAGAGGATGTCGCACAGAGTAGTTTACAGTTTGCAGTATGGAATCAGAATGGTTCTTGATCCATTACATAGTCCCCGATTCAAATCTGTTAACCACCAAAGTTCTTTCCAAAAGTGTCACAGGGCTGTGACAACCATCAGTTCCACTGGGTGTATGATTATGGCTCTTGGCGTACACTTCTTGGGGAAGGTAGCCAAGGGCCTGACAGTATGATTACTTGTTGTGTGGTCCCAGACCTCTTTGTTTTCATTTATATTTTCATTCGGCACCTCTATTATTTGTTGACATGCTATAGATTATTGCCTCCAGTCTAAAGGCAACTCAAATGTATCTGGAACTGATCTGTATGAGCATAATGAGATTCTTCACTTGCGTAAAATCTAACAGTGACTTCTATTATTCCTGCATCTGGTTTCATCTGGCTGCTCTTGGATTTCAACATCTGTGACAGTCTATTGTGTCAAGTCAGAAGGCTGAGGACTTTTTGTGCCTGACACAATGAATTGTCTCGCTTGCAACTCTGTGGCCATGTTGACAAGTCCCAGCATCTCCGGTGCATAAATCTGCCCATCACAGTCTGTGCTATTGTAGTAACAGTTCTTAATATGCAGAGAATATGGGCACAGTTCCCAGCAGGTCCAGTGCATTCAGCCCTCAGGTAGGACATTTGGGCCTTCTATGAGGTGGGTCGCCACCATTCCCGGATAACCATGGGGGAATGGAGGGTGTCCAAGGGGAGAGCAAAAACACCTCTAGAAAATGTAGCCCCCACTCTTGCACACAGGTAAACAAAACTTTCTTTGACTGGCATGATAAGTGGGTGGATGGTAGCCAGTGCAATTAGAGTACAAGAAAACTTGATAGATGGTTCCTTGGGGTCCAGTCAGGTTATTTTCTCCATGATGATGTTATGAAATGAAAGGGCAATGGGTCATATCCACGTGCAGTAGATGTGGCCCATGTAGGGCCTGGTTTTAGTGGCCTGGCTGTAGGAATTCCATCCACATTGCCAGTTGTTAGCAGCTGCTGCTTGTTAAATGTGCCAGATGAGCTTAAATGTTGTTCAAGCAGATCTCACACAATTCTCACACAGATGGCTGAACATCTGAGCAACAGGCCACTATGAGATCAAATCAAATTGGTTTAAATTAGTTCAATTACCTGTACAGTGAGTTTCTGTAAGAGTAGCGTCAAATGCCAGTGATGTGTGTGCTGTTTGTTTGAAAGGCTACAAGAGCTACATTAGCAAACGTTTCTCCGTGGTGTATCGATTCAGATCGATCAGCTGCATTTTAGTATTACCTTCTGTACATTGATGAGACAAAGGTATTTCAGGTTAAATTCATGCCAGTCATCGCACCAAAATCTCTATGGAGCTGACAAGCCCATTGTGAACATGGCTTGTGAGAATATATATAATCGGGCTCAATAATATGTTTCTTATTCCTTTGTATTTTGCTACAAAAATCAATGTAATTAATAGCTTGATAAATGATTATCTGAAATAAATGTGTGTTTGAAGCTAACCAGGCAGGGAGTTCTAAATCGGATTAATATTTTAGGTTTTATTAGGTTATCTACATTTGAGCAATGATGCCGAAATTCTGATTGCATTAATTCTCTGCAATTACAATGTATTAAATGAGCAGAAAAACCATGTTCGTTTTGGAAATGGAAGGGTCCTGTGGTTTGTGACTGCTTTTTGATCCTTATTATGATATATATATATATATATATATATATATACTGATTTTGATGAGACTATAATTTTAACAGTGTGAGAATGTGTACCAACAGCAAGAGTGTTCGCTTAATATTTATTTTCTTTTAGATTTTTATGTATTGGTTTATGTCAGTTCATATGATATATGGAGTATATAAAAAAGGCCTGTGTTTATTTTTCATCCAAACATGGTTAACAAATATAAATACTGTAATGTAGTAATTTTATGTACTGGCACTCGCGGGTCGATAATTTGGTGCCTCTTGGCCTCTTAGCCTGAAATAATGTGTATTTTTATCGATTGAATTGAAAGTTACTATAGCCTCTGATGAGAATTACAGTGACTATTAGGGCCATATAGGGGCTGAAATGTCACAGGCCATGAAGTCATGCCGTGAATTACTTAAGAATGCACAATCTCTACGATATGTGGGTCTTCCGTCTTCATCTACAGGTGGTGATTTTGCGTGTTAGCCACATTGCTAATGATCCTTGTTATCTCTCTCTCTCTCTCTCTCTCTCTACTACACATCTGCCCTGACAGACACCCTCTCAGTGCCTCGTTGGTCCCCTCAGATCCCCCGTCGAGATCTGGGAAACTCGATAAAACACAGGTAACATCATGTCGGCAATTTGGCAAGGGGGGGGGGGGGGGGGGGGGGGGGGG
>JABFEA020000043.1:30562288-30580375 GCA_019775915.2 Cyphomyrus plagiostoma
CAAGCTGAATCCTTGGGTTCCTTTAAATCAGAGCTAGATAAGATTTTAACAACTCTGAGCTATTAGTTAAGTTCTCTAAGGCACATTTAGAGTTATGAACAAATCTCACAAATTTTACTGATCCATGAGTTTTGTGGATCTGTTACTGTTTTATGGATTAATTCACATCACAATATAGTTCATTTGTAAAGTGATGTCAACTTCTACAAGCTCTCGAAATAGGATGCGATAGGTAGGTATTTTCATTTCAAGGTATCAGAATATCTTGAAATGGAAGTGAAGTTCATGTTGACTTTGGTAAAGCCTGTTCTCTGACCAACTGAGGGTTTGTATGTATATCAGACCGACATCTCGTGCTTTATTGTGTAAAATTCAGTACGTGAAAACAGCAGTAGTTTGAGTTTACTTGGAGTTCTTCCGTTTTCTGATGTCAGTCTTGTCTTGCCTCAGAAGTGGTCTCTATAAATCTTTCTCCTTTCTCTTTTTTTCCTCCATAGATCACCAAGGAACGACCCAAGGTAATTCTTGATTTATGCAGGTGCACATTTCTGATTGCACTAGCATTCTTTCTAAGTTTACGGTATTGAAGGCTGGCTCTGTCTTTCATGTAGTGTTTCTAACAAGTGAACTTTAAACACTTCAGGTACATCAGGTTTTGTATAGAAATCGCTTTTTTTGCAAATTTTAGCCTGAATGGTTCCATCTTGTTTTCTGCAGCTCGCTTGGTCAGGACTGAGTCTGTACCGTGCGATATCAACAACCCCCTCAGGTACACCGATTTGCACATCAGTCAGACGCTCCCCAAGACCAATAAGATCAACAAGGTGCGTTCCCTTGACATGAAATTACATGTATGACAGTCTTATCAAGATGCTCTCTGTCATCTTTGCTTCAAGAGTCTGTACATCAGAATTGATGTTCAGTGTAATTGTATCTCTCTGTATGTGGTAGAGAGTTCAGCCTAAAGAATGGAGAAATCATGGAATAAACAAGTAGATCATATCACAGTACTTTGCAAAAGTTATGAGGCACTTCCTGTGGTGAACATGACAAGTAATTTAATTGTTAAGCATTGTGTTTGTCAGTAATTGTCTTGGCAGTATGGTTTCGTTTTGAAAAGTTTTCATTGGGTTTTATTTTATGAAAGTGAATTTTGGAAAATGAAGACTGGGAATTGAAAGTATTTATATGGATTGGCCATCTGAAGAAGACCTTTCAGTTGTCCTGATTATTTTGGTTTCATTTGTTTCAAAGTTGGCTATGGAGGGACATGATAACAAACACAAACTCATGGAACAAAAGCTATCAAACCAAGAAGTTGTGTGCTGTCATTATCAAAGATGTTGTGGCAACTTAGACAGACATCTCTGAAACCCTGAGAGAATCGCACACAGCGCCAGGGGAACTGTGTTATTAAAACCATGATCTCTGAAGAGGCTGGCAAGCATGCATTCTTTTCTGAGACTGAGTCTCAAATTTCAGGTGTCAAGGACAATGAGTCAGAGCTGGGAACTCTGCACTAGGTACAGATTCCATATTTTGAACATTTCTGTTGGTCAGGAGTGAAATATTACAGATTAATCTTCTCCTGCCTGTCTTTGATCCTTGGATCCTTTGTTATTGTTAAACAAGAAACAAAAAATAATAGGTAACACTGGTACAGGAACATTGATCATATTAGCTAGAGAAGCAGCTAGCAGTCGGTGCAAGTGATCACATGGTTGCCGATTCATAACCCCCGAAAACTGCTTTGGGCATTTGTAATTGTGGCTAACTTCTGTGTCTCATAGGAGAGCAAGATGACATGTTTAGGATATATCACAATACCTACAATATTCAAATTGATGACGATATATTTTCATAAACATGATAGAATGTTTTATCGATGTATTGCCCAGCCCTAAACAGGAGTTTTCAATCTTGTTTGAACCTGGCAACCCTTGAATTATAGCAGACTATAGCTGGGGAGACTTAGAATTACACACCAGCGGCTGTAGCATTTCTTTGTGGTCTTCTCTTCATGGGAATTGGAGACATGCTTACGTGACAGATAAGAATGGAGATTGGCTCCACCGTCAGACTCTGCAGAGATCTCTGTAACAAAGAGAATCTGTAGGGTAATGACAAAAATCCTTTTGCTCAGAAAAAGATGGCTTTAGCGGTAACAGTCTGACTCTATGCCATTTTAGCCATGGGAGATTATGTGTGGAATATATCTCAAATGAGTTGTCTGTATGGCTGTGCTCAACTGATGCTGAGCGGGGCGGCTCTTTGGAGTTGGGAGGGGGCCTCGTGCCTCGTAGGTCTAAGACAGTGTTTCCCAATTCAATCCTCAGGGGCTCACAGACAATTTGTGTTTTTGCTCCTGGCAGGAACTGGGAAGGAGCAAAAATGTGGGCTGTCTGGCAGGGAGCTGAGAGGGAGCAAAAACATGGACCATCTGTGGGTCCCCAAGTAATGGATTGGGAAACACGGGTCTAAGAGAAAGCTACTGCCAACAGAGTGCTTTATCACAGGATGAAAGTCTTCCTTATAGCTTTATGGGATGTGGCACTGTGCATCAAAACACAGCAAATGTCTTTGCACTGTGGGAGGAAACAGGGGATGATGTGCAGGGTTCGAGCCCCTCATCCTACAGGTGTGAGCAGCAGTGTCAACCACAAATATATTACCCTGAGTTACACTAGTGTCCAAAATGATGGAAATTCCTAGCATTTTTGGCATTATGCTTTAAAAATTACTACATTGGCGGTAATGCTTATAAACAATAATAGAATCTTTACAAGTATCATACATCGGATGATTAAATAAGTAACTGGAGTAACTGGAATAATATTTTGCAATCTCTAAAAATTTTGCCCAATAGTGTAAGGTCTCAAAACAGTAAATGTGATGATCTGTTCAGTTGCCACTTGGAAATTACATTTGCAACAAGCAACATTCCTGCAAGTATGTGTTTTCCATAGATTTTATAAAATAAGTGGTTGCTGAAACTGTACACAAGCAGAGATGTGAATTTGAATGGCCCTTTGCCTTTGTGCAGGATCACATTCCCGTTCCTTACCAGCCAGACTCCAGCAGTAACCCCTCATCTACGACTTCCTCCACGCCCTCGTCCCCAGCACCGCCCCTTCCTCCCAGTGCCACGCCTCCCTCACCCTTACACCCGTCCCCCCAGTGCACAAGACAACAGAAACAATTTAACTTGACAGGTAGGCATCCTGACATAATAGACTCCGGTCCGCATGTTTTAGGGCAGTGGTTCTTAACCTTGTTGGAGGTACCGAACCCCACGAGTTTCGTATGCGCATTCACTGAACCCCTCTTACAGTAAGTGAAAAATGAAATATGATTTTTTTCAAATTCAAGACATAGATATGTTTTTTACTGGTGCACAAAACGAGCCGTGCATGAACATCACCTTGTTCAAAGAACAAAACCAACACAATGCATGAACTTACAGCAAATTACATACACTCCCATCACGTTCCGTGATATATGTGAATCCATGTTGTACATATTCGTCCGACCACTTTCTTTTGCCCGACATAGTTAGTATGGATTAAAATATTAACAAAAAAATCACACGAAGTACTACCACAACAGTCACACGTTGACTATTGAGCGCGCTAAATTCCCCGCAGCACTGATTGGCCAAGCAGTGTAGCATGATCATCTCCAGCCAGTGATGGCCAAGCGGGGCGTGTCATCACGAATTTACACGATAATTCGGGTGTGTCCGGACCTCCGCGGCGGAGGCTCTGTCGAACCCCTGAGACCGACTCCCCGAACCCCTAGGGTTCGATCGAACCCAGGTTAAGAACCACTGTTCTAGGGTAATATATTGACTTCATAGATCATAAATAGTACTTAAAATCATTTTGATAAATAAATATAATAATTTAAAAAATAATCCACATTAACATAAAATGTAAACCATGTTTCTCCTACCGTTCACGATTCTATCATTAAAAGTTTATTTTCAGCATTGCTGCTCCGGGAATGTGGGTTTCATTTTAAATACTAGTAATCTTTTCACATCTGTCATGTGAGTTCCTTCACCCACTGGCCTACTGAATGATGTAAGCGTTGATTGACACATTTGGCCATTTTGCACACCTCCTGGGTCAGCTAATGTGCCTCTTCCTGTGTCTTGCCTGCCTTTTTCCCCAGCCTCTCATTACTTCAAATATAAGCAGCAGTTCATCTTTCCAGGTGAGTGTGCCATAATTGATCATTATCCATTCCCACAATGCACCACTTCTAGTCAAAGGAGACTCTTTTGATGTTATCCTTTATAAGCTATGTCTAGCTGGACAGTTCATTTGGTCCCTTGATTACTGGCTTCACAGGCAACTTTGATAAATATTTAACTAGAAGGGATGTGACTGAGGTTATGTATTGTGGGAGATTTGCCCTGAGGCGAGTCTCACATAAGTTTTGTCCTAGTGTTTGGTTCCCTTACTGTGACATCAGCCTCAGCTCTCATCTAACCTGTCTTCCTATCCAGACGTCACACCCGAGGTGCCAAACCGAGCTCCACAAGTCGTCCTGCATCCTGTTCTCTCTGAACCAGGGTGAGACCATCTACTTCCAAATCAGACCATCTCCCTGCCACTTACAGGAGACTTATGGGGCAGTGAAGTGCACACGGTCTTTGACTCTGAGTTATGGTGGACTGGCCTCCCTCTGCTTTGCATGCTTCCCAAGGGCCGTCTGACCTTACAGGTGATGTCACAATGCCACGTGATCCCATCAGGATTTTTTACAAGTGAGACTTAGGTCCACAGCTCCTCGTTTCTCCTTTTCTTGAGGAAGCAGTGAGCTTTCTGGGACATCAGCTAGAACGATTCTGGCTTCAGCCACATATAGCATTTCCTTGGTAATACAAATAGGCCACAGTATTATTTAAATATATCTGTAAGAAATATATAATATGAGAACTAAATAATATGCAAAACACATGCATTAAACAATTTGCCTCCAAAAATAGGAGCCTGATGACATTTTCCAGCTTCTGTGCCCAGAAGCAATCAGATTGTATAAACAGCCCCCCTCCCCCCAACACATTTCCCATGAGGAAAAGCATTTAAAAATTAACCTACATCCTCAACTTAAAACGATCTGATGGTTTTGAACCTTTTGAGGGAGTTTGAGTGTTTTCATGTATATCCAAACAGTTTTGCCTTATTCCACAGGAAGTGACCCACAGGAAGTGACACACAGGATAGGTTTTGCTGGAGAGCAGTGTCCCTCCGTTCTTATAGTTCCAGTCACGCTCAGCAATGTCTCATCCACTTTGCTGTGGTAGCTAGATTAATGAAATGGGCTTTAAGAGTGCGAACTCCGTGTTCCTGTTGTTTGATAGGCATGGGAAAGCAGGCGTGAAATGCTGATTGCTTAGTACCTTTTGTTCACATTATGGTTATAAACCTCAGTCTTTTTTTTAGGGAAGTTAAGTAAACGTGGGACTGATATCATGGCTCTCTGCTAATTAGCCTGTGCTGAAATGCCTGCTATCATCTGAATGCACGCTGGCCCTTCAAAGGACGACATATTCAAAGTGTGTCGTGGTGTTATTAATTGTAATATTGGAATGGTGGTATGCAGTAATTGCAGTAATTACTGGCATTAATTATCTTTATTTGGCTTTCTTTTTCACATTTTGCCTCTGTCTCTGTCTGTTAGAGAGAGGTAGCCTCATTACAGAGCTTCATGCACCAGATGGAACATTCTGGACATAGACAGTTAATTACGCTACGAGAATCCCATATGATCTGGGGAATGGTTTTACTTATTCTAAATCATAGAGTACTACGGCAAACGCATTCCTGAACTTTCACCAGAAGCTACAAGAATTCTTGCTCATTCTTCACCACTGGTCATTTTCCAGCTTTCCAGCATAAAGTGCTCATTTATGGTCCGCTGATGCCCCGATGATGAGCGAGTGTCCTCTCAACATGGCCTTGTGTGTTCTCCACCGTCTCAGAGAGCGGGTCTGGACATGGCAACAGCCTGTTCTACGCCACACTGAAAAAGACTCAGGAGACTGTCTACAAAATGTTGCTCCTGACATAGTCCTGATTATGTCATCTTCATACAGATCTCCTCTCCTTGGAGGGTGTCTCTGATCACTGTTTTCTATGAGGCAGATAGGGTGGGTGGGTGGGTGGTTTGAGGAACAAGCAAGGTGAACTTTCACATCCTCCATGTCCCACCCTTACATCGGGCCTCAGTCCTTTGGGGGCTTTCTGGAGAGGTTCTGGTAACAATCACATCCACTTTCATCAAAATCTGGGGGGGTCCTTTATCTCACATTGTCCAATAGCCCCGTTTGACTCCTACACTCTGCCTTACTTTTTGCCCAGTTTAGCATTCCGTGTCTGTCCAGTTGGGGTGCGACAATCTCCTGAAAGAATCGCCTCATAAATGTGTCTGTTTGCTTTCAGTAATGAAGGAAACCCCCTCCTGAAAATTGAAGTGGAACTTACGTCTGAGGTGAGTGATTGACCAGCATAAATGTAACCTTAAGAGGAAGGTCTTACCTTGAGTCAGTCTGTACTTAAATATTTAAGATGATCAAGCAATGTCCTAGAATAACTTTAGCTGAAAGGATTTACATAATTTTAATCTTTATTTTTTGTTGATGCCAGAGCACCTAATTCCTGTTTATATCCAGTATAATTATTAAATGTTTTTGCAAGCTCCAGTATGTTCGGAATCTGGTTTCAGGTAAATGTGTCCTTCAGTCTAATAACGCAGTGATTTTATATTGTAGTTCAATGAAGGAATAACGTTAGAAGTACGGAATAGTTCGGCTGGTAGCTTTTTAAATACAGAAACACAGTTAAAAAACGTGAACACACCACATACTGATGAAATATAAAGAAGTGCTTAAGCTTTCGTTTCAGACTTAAGGCCTGTTTTTTGATCTCCTGAAGGAACTCATGGTTTCTTTCGGGGGTTATTTTAAGAGCAAAACAGAGTGTGGTGCACGTCCACAGCAGAAGCAAAAAAGTCAAACCGTCAAATAAACGCTGCCTCCGTGCTGCAGAACGAGGAGGCAAACGACGAGGTCTCGGAGGACGAGTTCGAGGAGATGAACCTCTCGCTCCTGTCTGCACGGAACTTCCCTCGCAAGGCCAGCCAGACCAGCATTTTCCTGCAGGAGTGGGACATCCCGTTCGAGCAGCTGGAGGTCGGCGAGCTCATCGGAAAAGGCCGCTTCGGACAGGTGTTTCACGGCCGCTGGCACGGCGAGGTGGCCATCCGGCTCATCGACATTGAGCGCGACAACGAGGACCAGCTGAAGGCCTTCAAGCGGGAGGTGATGGCGTACCGCAACACGCGGCACGAGAACGTGGTGCTGTTCATGGGCGCCTGCATGAGCCCCCCGCACCTCGCCATCATCACCAGGTGAGCTTGCAGGCCACCCCCCCCCCCACTACACGTAGATGGTAACCGTGTTATGAATATAAATAAAAGTCTAATCATCGTTGAACTTGCTAGTAAAGGGATACCCTACCCCTAGATTTTGTTGACAGTTGTTCCTGTACTTTCTATACGTATACATAAGACTATATGAAAAATCTGCTCCGCTATATGGGGTATACATGGTAATGATTTACATCAACTGCACCCTTATAATGCCTATATAATGCATTCGTAGAGCATTCATAAGCAAGATGTAAGTATGCCTTAACATCCTAACCTACATAAACACCTTTAACATACATTAATAGCAAACATTATGTGATTACGTTTAATATCATTTAATGTTTGTTATTAATGTGTGTTTATGTATTTATTTGTTTTTTATTCATTTATTCATTTGCTTCTTTTTTGCCTGGTCGAGGTGCATGGTGTTGGTATATGCTAACCTTTATATCATCATTTCTACATGTTTTCTGCTACATTGACATTGTCTTGGTTGATAATAATTGTGCCTGATTCTCACCTGCTTCCATAAATTAAACTTGATACCCTCAAATATATTGTGTTATACAGATTTGATGTTCATTCTCTGCAATCTGCAATCCAATCGAGTGAAAATGAGCTTTAATACCTGACTGATAGTTAAAATAATGATTCGAAATTTGATTAAAGTGGGCTGGTTAATTTGAGTCATCACCAAATTGATCCCAAAATGGATGCCCACCACTGCTGATAAGTGAGACTTTACTAGAGGTCTCCATACTTGCTTTTGAGCAACGTTTAGACTGTTGCTCTGCCTCAATCTACAGTAGACCCTAAACTAGTTATAAGCTGTTGGGCTTTCTGTCAGCCAGAGAAGAATCTGGAAAATGGAGGTCCAATTTATTCAAGCCTGCCTGGCATTACCCCTATCTAGCCTATTGATTGTGCTAAGAGCATGGATCCAATAGACCTAAACTCTTGGAAACATTTCTGCCTGTCAGAGATGCATCTATCTATCCATTGTCTATAACTAGATATCCTGTTCAAGGTCACAGGGGGCCAGAGCCCATGGGCACAAGGCAGGAAACAATCTAGGATGGATTCCAACCCCCCCAGGCCACACGCACACCATTTGGTAACCTCAATTAACCTGCATGTGTTTTTTGATCATGGGAGAGAGGAAAGCCCACAACAACACAGGGAAAACATGCAAACCCCACACACATGGAGACATAGCAGAGACTTGAACCCAAGTCCTATAGGTGTGAGACAACAGTGCTAATCATTGCACCATCATGCCACAATGAAAAATAGTCAAAATCCTTTCCTTTCTGAAATGTTAATGTGATCGGTTTGCCTTGCCGCTTGGACTCTTGCTGTATCTTGTTCAGGACATCAGCTGTTTGCTTAGAGTCCAATAGCTGAATGCAACTGTAGTTGGTCAAGCTGATAAGCTGTCCATCCTGCTCAGACAGTTCTAACGGCTTCAGCACAATCCAAGGTTGAGCGCATCCGGATGTCAGTGATACGCTTACAGCGATTTGTGCCTGCGTTTAACCCCATTCTGACCTTTCCTTTAAAAAACAATGACCAATTTAACATCATATTTATGATAGAATAAAGTAATAAAGCCCAAAAAATATGGTGCATTACCCAAATCCCATTGTTATTTAATGCGTAACGTGGGTACCGGAATTTTCCAGTAGCTGTTTGCTCAGAAGTAATTTGCGATGATAAGCTTTTTTGTTTTTCTCAGCGTGGTCTTCTGGGAATGATAGATTTTTTCTTAGTGGCAGAGCAAACAGTACAAAGGAAGAGGGAAAACACAGGGGGAAGCAGCTAATTGTTGTAACAAATATTTCAGAAGTATTGTTCTGTGTAGTGTGCGGTTGTTGAAGATTACACTTAGCGGCTGTTGGCGTAAGTGGCTTTTCGGCAATCCATAATACGGTTAACAGTGCAAATTCAGTAAAACGTTCACTGAAACAAAAAACACGAACAAAGGGTTGAACAAAGAAGGAAGAATACTGAAAAAGGAAGCTACTGAGAAAACAGCGGCTTCTTCTCTGCCGGTCATGTTACTCGGCTGCTGTCATGCTTAGCAGACGGGCTTGTCGGGCCTGCATTCTCATACCATACATCACACGCGCCGCCACAGGGGATATCTGTGCTGCCGCAAAGCGATGGGCGAGGACCATGACGCTCGAGACAACGAAGACGGGGGGAGAATAAACAGCAAGATCGTCCCATGGGTCCCAGTAGACATGGAAATACGTTCCTTGCCAGAGATTTTTCTAAGACCGATGGGTTTTTCAGCCATCGAGTTTCTTTGTTTTTCTGTCCTTTATTGGGGGAGGGTTGGGGCAAATTTATTCTTTGGCGTGGAAGTGTTATAGGAACTGATAGACCTCCCACTTCTCTGAACCTCTGAGTACCGGCCCGTGGAAATTAAAGGAAATGTCACCACATTGGTCAAATTTGCTGTATATTGGGGAGATGTCCCTTTTTATATATGCAATGCATCTCGTATCATTTGCTCCGAGTGGACAAACATACAAAATTGATGCTGTGTACAATGCGACCAGCTTAATGTAAAAGCAGGAGTTCATTGAGTTTCTCCAGTGCTTTTACTGGTTTTGATGATTAGCTTTTACCCAAGCATTTCTTTTCTCAGAATGCAGATTAATTAATGGCATGTAAATAAATGTCTGAAAAAAACTTCAGACACTGTGCAGCATGACTGAGGTGGACGGACAACATTTTAGAAATAACCACTGGCGAATTACAGCAACGTTTCTAGAAACCATCTGGAAGAGGGCATGACAGACATGATCCAAAGAGACAGAGAGAGAGAAAAACACCCCTTGGTTAGGTTTCTACTTATTGCTGATGAATATGTATTAAGTCAGCAAAGGTGGCGCCCTGGGGGTACTGTGTGCAGACCCCACACAGCGAGCGAGCGTGTCAGGGCTCCCTGTGCCTGTTTGTCTCCACCCTGTACCTCGTCCCAGTTTCACTTTACAAGGTATGGATGAGCTTTTATCAGAATGGCACGGTTAGGGGGGTATGAAATGCTGCCACTTATGGGCCATTGTGAGAATACATTATGGCCAGAGGGGAGGTTGATGACTAGGGTACATTCCTAAAGGCTTGGACCTTGGAGTGCACACTATATTACAAGACCAGTTCTCCAAAGCTTCTTATTCAGGGTATTTGAAAGAAAAGCACTTTTGGGGCAAACACTGTCCTTGGGAATTACATGTGTAATGCTGATGACCCTGAAGGCTGATATATGTATTAATTTGCCGTTTTGTTGCTTTTCAGCTTATGTAAAGGAAGGACACTTTACTCCGTAGTAAGGGATGCAAAGGTGGTCCTTGATGTCAATAAAACCCGACAGATTGCGCAGGAAATGGTGAAGGTGGGTATGAAATTCTGCCGTGATGGTCCAGGAGGAGAGTGAGGCTTTATGAGAGTGACCTCGAGCCTCTTCCTCCCTGCAGGGGATGGGATACCTCCATGCCAAAGGGATTCTACACAAGGACATGAAGTCTAAGAATGTTTTCTACGACAACGGCAAAGTTGTTATAACCGACTTCGGCCTCTTCACCATTTCGGGAGTGCTCCAAGCCGGCAGGTATGTGCGGTGTCGAGGGTGAGAGACCTACAGCACGTCGTTTTTGAGGTTTACCTGTGAGTCTCTTGGAGGGATGGTAGGGGGGTAGTTCTCCAGTTCCAATGCCATGCTTTCTTTATTAACATATACTCCAGGGAACAGCTGATGATGTAACACAATATAATATAACAATAATATAATACAGATATAACATGATATACCAAACAGATGGTGTGTAGATCATGTTGCGGTAATGAGCAATGAGTACGGGGAGTACTGAGGAACATTGGGGAGCACTAAGGAGCATTAAGGAGCACTGGGGAGCATTAAGGAGCACTGGGGAGCACTAGGGAGCAAACGAGCACATGGAGAGCACTGGGGAGCATTGTCACATGATAAGTTGTCTTACTAGTCTTTTGATCACCGTTCATTGCAATCCCAACCAAGGAGCGTCACTTGGAAATCCTGATCCCTTTAACCAGGCAGGGCTGTGCTTCTGAGCTGGAGGATAAAATCTTATCATTTTTTTTCTAAAATAAAGATTTTTAAAACCATGTGACATTTTCACTTACATTTATTTGTGCAGATGTGGCTTTAAGCCTGGTGTTCAGGTTTTGAAGGTGCTCTTGTAGAAGGAAATGAGTATACACATATACATATCTATTTGTTTAATCTATATAGATACCATTTTTCTTGCAATGTAAGCAATGTCCTGAAAAAGAGATCATTTGATTCATTGTATTGTTTTTATTTGCAATATAAGCGTCAACTTCTTCAAAACACATTTTTGAATTAATTCAGAAATGCAAGGGAAATGGAGGATTTCTATTAACATAAAATGAAGCTGAAAATGCCTTCAAAATATAGGTTGCATTTTTGATGCCTGTCTTGCAGGATTTGTGTTATGGCCAAGGTCCCCATTCTGTTTGAGTCAATGTTTGTTCTCATTTAAGATGAGAGATGTTCTTGTGATGAGCGGTAAGGAACCCAGCAAGCAATAGCATATCTACCATTATTTGGAACACTTTACGCATTTTAAGCATGACCGGCTCCACAATTAAAGTGTCTTCACTGTGAGAAGTCGCTGTGTGCTTCAGCTTGGAAGTATACATTTTGACTTGCTGCAGTGGCATTTCAAGTTCAAATCAGAGGGTAAAGATGAGTCACCTACATCTACAGGACTATGAGCTTGAGAAGGCCGTAGGTGCTAATTAGAATGTCATCTGGCCTTATTGGGAGCTTCAGTCAACTTAAGAAGATATTAGCATTGTTATGAAGTATATACGTGATGTTTTGTTAAGCCCATACCCCTTCTCATACCCCAAAATAGTGCCTGTTCCTTCTTGTATAGTTTTCTTTCTCATCTCACTTGGAGTCTCAAAGCTCACTTTCATTTCAAGCCACAGTATTAGTCCAAACAGTATTAGTCCAAACTCATAACTGCACACTTCTTGTTAAATGTCTCTCATGGGGCTTGAACCTAAAATGCACAGGCTACAAGGTCTGTCTTAAACCATCCCACTACCCACCACTACATATAGCTATAAACCTTCAGCTAAGCTTCACTACAGTTGCATTTTCTATGTAGCTTTGGGTTGAATCTTGACAAAACCAGCTTGTATTGAAGGACGTCAGTAATGATAAAGTTCTTCAGTGGTGGACTGATGAGCCTTCAAGCACGTGGAAATTCTGGCTGTTGATTCTGTTTGTGTTGCATACCAATGTGAAATGCGTGTCTTGGCATGTCTTCAAGTTAAGGTACCATAAAATGTTCAGCTATTTGAACTACATTAATCAAGTTGACATTTTTATGTCTATTTGATACAATGCAATATACACATTGCCATGTCTGTCATTAAGTCTTAGTATTGCTGTTTTTCTTCGTTCTTTCCTTTTCTTTTTGGTAAAATGCCCATTCAGATGATTTTGTGAATGGTTTATGGCATCATGACTCCCCATCGTCATCTGTTCATCATAAAAGATATTTAAAGAATACTTCTGTGGGAGAGATGGTAGGGCAATGGCTGCTCTTCTCTGCGTGCTCTGCGTGAAGGTTCTGCTTACGGTTCTGCTTCTGGTCTTGGGTTGATGGTGCCATGTGTAAGATACATATGGCACCATCAACCCAAGACCATAACCTCTCTGCATGGTCATTGGGGAAAGAGGAAGCTGTGCAGAAGAACTGAATCAGCTTAGAACAATCCGTTTCAATGAAAGTGTGTTTTAAATGTATACATGCCCCTTTCAAATCCGTCTTTAGTTTAGGGGAAGCTTTTATCTGCAGCTGCTGTTTAATCCATTTATACAGCAGGATTTTTACTGAATCATTTCATGTATCTCACCAAAGGTACAACTGAAGAATCTCTTCTGGGATTCCATATGCTTCCTGCTGTAATTTAATGCACCTTCCTGGAACACCTTTTGTAAAGAGCCAATGCACTGCACCACTGCAAACTGCACATCTTGTGTAATACATTTGAAGGTGCTGAGTTGGATTGAGGGGCGGCATGGTGCTGCAGCAGGGACGGATTATGGGTTGTGTGGGCCCCTGGGCAAAGCATTCGCGAGCCCCTCCCCCCCCCCAAAAAAAAACAAAAAGAAAAACGCCAGCATTGTCTGGGATGGCTAGTTGCTAGGTCATCATGCCACTTGTGGGTCCAAACTAGTGTGGCGTACCGTGTTGTAAAAGCAGAATGATGTTGACCTCGGAAAAAGTGAAAAGAAGGTGGCTTAAGTTGATACAGTAAGTTGGATCTCAAATTATAATCAGTACAGCCAAACGCCCTCCCTCCATGTTTCCATCAGAGGCCCTATAGGGTCAGGGGCCCTTGTAGGCAGAGGATCAAAGAATGTACGCCCTCTAAAATAGACAAACGAAAATACATTGTTGATAAGCGTTGCAAATTGTTTTGGGCTAGGGGCACCACGGGCCCCCTGCACCCCAAGGGCCCCTGGGCAGCGGCCCTGCTGGCCCGGTCCGTAATCCGTCCCTGTGCTGCAGTGGTTAGCACCGTTGCCTTACGCCTCTGAAACCATATGACGTGTTTCATTGTTCTTTCATTTAAGTTACCTTTATTACTTTTTTACTTAAATGTTACATAAATAATTTAGCTCAGTATGTGATTTTAATATCTGTGAAAGGTGGGTGTTCCATGAATGACCCCAAAATGAGAGAAAATTTAATTAAGGAGCCCCAGAAACCAGACTATTGGAGGTTATTCACTAGCTGGACTCCATGGGAAAGATAAGAATATAATAATTAAGTGACTGGATCTATCCATCTATTTTCTGTATCCGTTTATCCTATTCAGGGTCACAGGGGTCCAGAATCTGTCCCTGATGCTATGGGCATAAGGCAGGGAACAACCCCGGATGGGGCGCCAACCCATCACACTCAAACACCATTCACAATACACCTATGGGCAATTTAGTAACTCCAAATAACCTCAGCATGTTTTGGACTGTGGGGGGAAACCAGAGAACCTAGAGGAAACCCCATGATGACATGGGAAGAACTTGCAAACACCACACACATTAAACCCAGGAGGAGATTTAAATGCAGGTCCCAGAAGCATGAAGCAACAGAGCTAACCACCACGCCACCATGCCGACCCGAGTGACCGGATCATTAAATTGAATATCTCTTAAGGATGAAATAGGCAATGTGATGCCGCATTCTTCTTAATGGAAGGACCGAAGATCATATCCTGTATTGTTGGTGATCTTTACATGGCTCATTCGAAATCTACTGTTTTCATCTACTGATAAGCTAGTTTTTAAAAAAATGTGTTAGCATTCATTCAGATTAAAATACTTATGCTAGAATTAAGTCTCATGTCTAATTTCTGTTTATTTTTAACCAAATTATGACTTTAATTCATTGCACGTGTAGTGGAGCACATCAAAATCCCACAGTTTTCTGGCTTTTGATGAATGATCACATGGTTTTGCTTGTACTTTTTGTCAGACAGTGGATTTTAACTGAGCCCTCTTCTCCTCCGCTCTACAGAGCCGTGTTTGTTATCTTCTCAAAACAATGCTCTGGGCTTTTTTTTTGAAAGAAAGTATTCAGAATCATACAGATATCTTTGCCAGTATGAAGTAAGGCACCATCATGAGGGGAATAAAAGCTGTTAAGAGTCAACTTAAACGCCATCTAAATGGCTGGTTTTCTGAGGCATTAGATGTTTTCCATTTCGTATAAGCTTTGCATAATGTCTTCATTGATGAGAGGTGATAGCAGGCTCTTGTTCAACTGTGTGCTTCTTTGTTAATGCTCCGCATTGGTCTTGGATGGCTGAAATTTAGAGTGTCAAAGCAAGGCCCTTGACAGTTATCACAGGAAACCAGTTTCTGTTTTGCCAAGAATGCTTTCCTCAGAAGCATGAAGAAAGTTTCAGAACCTTATGAACAGTGCAGAGTCCTCCATTAACATCTGAAATGTGTGAGGTTCCTTCTAAAATGGACGACTGATATAGTTAATTAATTCTGTTGCTTGGCAGCACACGTTAATCTGTTTACATGGCTGGGGATGTTTCAGAAAGTCCACTTTCTTTGGGATGGTACAGAATAAGTTATTTGAACTGATTTAGGTCTAATCTAGCTACCTGCTTGATTTGCCAAAAACTTATTTTCTTTTGTCTCTGGATTTTCATTCTTTCTCGGTCTTGGCCAATCTTGTAATAATATCTTTATCCAGGATTACTGAAGTCACTCACTAACAGCGAGCAGGAAAAAAGGTTTCCTGCCTTGTATGACACTTGCCAAGCAGCCAATCGCTGAACTCTAACACCTAATGCTGATGTAACAGCAGCAGAGTCGGGGTTAATAACAGCTGTTCTGATGCAGCTTTCTCTCCTTTACACATGACATTTACTCAGTCAGCCATGAATCCGACTGCGAAGATTGAAGTTCGTTGGAACATATAATTAGTTAGTGTGATTTTTGAAGCACGCAGTCAGGTGTCGTAAAGCAAAGACACCAAAAAGCAAGTCATACAGTGGAAATAGATAGATAGATAGATAGATAGATAGATAGATAGATAGATAGATAGATAGATAGATAGATAGATAGATAGATAGATAGTTCTGCAAAGTATTTGAATAGATAAGAATAACAGAATAAATCAGCTCCTGGTTTAATTGCATCATTATGGGACTTGTGCCTGTAAAGGTTGCTGTAATTATTACAAATGAACACTTTCTATTAGTCTGGCTTTATCATTCAGATTATGTAGCACCAAACAAAATATTGAAAACCTTTGTATTTATGCTATAATTTTTTTCTTACTTTTCAAGTTTTTTCAAGCACCAAATAGAAAAATCTGCTTTCATTTTTGCTGTGTTTTTTACTGCATGTATAGCATATCTAATTATCCCTGTGCACCTCCTGACTACTATTTAATAGATTAATCAATACAATGTACTGTAATGTGTATTGTGACACTATGATAACCGAACCATGTAAAAAGGTATTACAGTTTAAAGGTATCACCATGTAAAAAGGTATTACAGTTTAAAAATCTTCAAATAGAAAGAAAATTATAAATATGGAAATGAAAGAGATATATTTATGTTATTTATAATGAACATTTAGCACATAGATGCTACTTTTTGTTATATTACAATATAAGCTTAGTTCAGGCACCTTAATGGTAGAGGGGGTGTCAGCTTGGCCACCCCCCTCAAGTGACTGTTATGTAATAAGATTATCTCTTCCATGAAAAGGCAAGTGTGTTTTTATTTATATGGAATATGATAGAACTAAAAGTATTGAGGTTCTGCAACTTGAAGTTTTTAGCTATTTAAACTGATGGATGATCTCACTTGTTTTACATTTTAAATCATCATTTCAGGTCCAAAAATAATAATTAATAAAGTCACATTCCTGAATGACTATAGGCCAGTAGCCCTGGCCTCTGTAGGTATTAAGAGTTTTCAGAAAATTATCCAACAATCTCTCAAAACCAGTACTGAAGCTCTCCAGGACCCTCTACTGTTCGCTTACAGATAAAACAGATATACTGTCGATGTCATCAACATGAACCTGCATCTGGGGGGTGATCCATAAAGCAAGATTTTTTGCTTACCTGGATAAATTGTTGGATTTAAGGTAGTATGAGCTAAATATAAGTGAAAAAGACAACATCCATTTAGCCCAGGCTACCTTAAATCCAACAAGATATCTGGCTAAGCAAGAAATCCTACCTTGTAGTACATCCCCCTAGACCTCTCTCAGACTGATTCTGTTTGTGAATGTTAGTTCTGCCTTTAATTAACACTATCAACCCTGATCTATTATTTGTGAAATCTGTGACTCTCAATGAACCATTACTCTGGTACTGGATCCCATGACTTCCTGAACACCGGGAATCAGGTTATGAATTTGGTCGACCACATGGCAGATCCCATCTCCCTCAGCATTGCTGCTTTCACAATGATGGATTCACTCTCCCCTGTTTTACTCTTTGTACACCAATGACTGCATTTCATAAATGAATTCTATAAAACTCTTCAAATTTATGGATGACCTCATCCGGAATGGTGAGGTGTCCAACTACCAAAGGGACTTTTGTGGCATGAAGATCTTGGAGCTGAAAACACAGAAATGAGTGTCGACTTCCAGAAAACACTCACTGCTCATACAGGAGACTTCAGTCAGCATCACTCAGTATCTAGGCATCACTATTCATTCATCAGCCATATAACTAAGAAGGCCCAAGTGAACCTGTACACCTTGCTGTAGAGATTTAAGGTGTTATTGATGTTGATGGCTTGGTTCTACATGGCTGCAATAGAATCAATTCTTACATCCTCCCCCTCTGTCTGATTTGGCTCTGAAACACTGCAGTCTAAGCAGAGATTACAGAGAATTGTGTTATATGAGGAGAAGAACATCAGCTGCCAGGTCCCTCGACTTGAAGTCCTGTACAAGGAACCCGGCTATGAAAACCATATCTGACCCTGACGCTCTATTCCAGCGTCTCCCTTCTTGGTGGAAGCTGAGAGTAGAAGGATGAATCGCAATGTAAATGGCTCGGGGGGGGGGGGGGGGGG
>JABFEA020000043.1:30580383-30598172 GCA_019775915.2 Cyphomyrus plagiostoma
CCTAAACGAGGTCCCATGAGAATCACACCTGCGCCGGTGGGACCTTTACACCCCCGCTGTAATTCATACTCCTGACTCTATAAGCTGATTTACACATAATTATCTCGATGTCTCAACTTTATTTGTACATCTTAAATCACATTTTCACATTTCTCTCTTTGCTTTTATTGTTATTATATTTATTGTTTTATGTACTTTTGTCTTGAGTGATGCATGCTGATTAACAGGATTCTGATTCTGATTTTGCTGATAAAGCTTGGAAGTACGCAGGACCCTCTATGTTCTTGAACTTGGTCCTTGATGCCCAAAGCCAATGCCAGGATGTGTTTTTAATTTAATTTTTTTTTTACTTACATTACTACCAGCTGCTCGCTTCCTGCAGCACTGCCATTAAGTGACCATCCTCATAGCGGCCACTTCTGTGCCCCAAGCGAGCATGCAGAGTACATTGCCTCACACTCCCAGAACTGATAGCCCCTTTGACACACGAGTCTGTTTGCATTAAGTCAGGAGTACCCTCCATTGCTGAAATGTTTCCACACAAAGAAAGGAAATTTAATCAACCAACTAAGTGTATGTTCTGTAAACAAAAGTGCAAGAAGTGAACAGTTTCTGATAAAGTACCATTTAAAAAGTTTTCTTTATGCTTTTCATTCAAGAAGAGTTTGAGACAGACCTACAGAAAAATATTCATTTTGTACAAAAAAATTGCTCCCATAGATTCAAGGTCCTTTATAAATTCTAATTCAGTATCATTTATTAGGAATACACTATTTTCCTGTTTTTTACTATTGTAATATTTCCCCACAAATATGATAACATTTCAAGGGGATCTAAACAATAATAAGCAAGATGCCCATTGTAAAGGACGATTCCATTTAAATTGTACATTTATTTTCATCATCAGGCAATTTCCTACTGTCCAGAGGAAATAATGTTGCATGTAGACTCAACAGAGAATCCTCCCTTGGTTAATGCTTTTGTCATGTCAGAAGTGTGTGAGGAAAATGTTTTCTGCCATAAGTCATTAGTATTCTGTTGTGCTCAATGTCAACACCTTCCGCATATGTCTCCTGTGTAAAGCAAGATGTTTTTACTGAGATATTTAGGTTAAAAAGAGCCCCCCCCAACCACTCAGACTTCATTGTGTCCTTGGTACTATGAAGATGCGAAGAATATTGTGGTTTTTGGCTAATTTCTGAGAATCCTACAAAAATAGCTTAACACAAAAAATATTATTGGCATCCATCCATACAGAGTCTTTGTATGGTTTCCCATCTCATTGAATGGGAGGAAAGTAAAGTGTTGGGTTTCCATGAAATTCCACTTTAATGTCTTATTGTCTGGCGCCATCCAGCAGGCGGGAGGACAAACTGCGGATTCCCAGCGGGTGGCTGTGTCACCTGGCCCCTGAAATTATCCGCCAGCTCTCACCTGATACAGAGGAGGACAAGCTGCCTTTCTCCAAGCAGTCTGACATATTTGCCTTCGGGTAGGTGCTGAGCCGCTTGCCCTGCCCCCCCCCCAAACTCACTCATAAGCTGCTGGATCGCGGACCTTGGCCGGTGCCTTGTAACTCTAAATAAACCTCCCGTTGCAGCACGATCTGGTATGAACTGCACGCACGTGAGTGGCCTTTCAAGAACCAGCCAGCAGAGGCGATCATATGGCAAGTGGGCAGTGGGATGAAGCCCAATCTTAGCCAGATTGGCATGGGCAAGGAGATCTCGGTGAGCATCAGCATAAGGCTTCTGGCGGGTAACACACTGCTATTAATGCACTTAATCCTTTGCTTAATGTTAATGCGTTTCACAATGCAATAAATAATATGTGAATATTTCTGAGGTGCGACAGCCAATTCCAGTCTTCCTGATCATTACTGGGAACCAAAACTCCCTCAGTTCTCATGTAATACAGTGAAGAACTTTCATTAAATTTCCAAAACTCATTCAGTTCATGTAAATTTCCTGAAGACAAATCCATCTCACTGACTTAGTTCTGCAAATGTGCTCTTCAATTCAGAAGTCACACATGTCTTTGTTACCACCCTGATTTCGTCTTGCCTGAATTCCTGATTTCATCTGCGCCATACTGATCAGTTATTTGTGCTGTTTTCACCCTTACTTTCCCAGGATATTCTGCTTTTTTGCTGGGCTTTCAAGCAAGAGGAGAGACCGAGCTTCTCTAAACTGGTGGATCTGCTGGAAAAATTGCCAAAACGGAACCGTCGTCTTTCCCATCCGGGGCACTTCTGGAAGTCAGCTGAGTATGTAAAATGAGTTAAGAACAAATCAAAGCAGAACCAGACAAAAAACCCATCCTCCCCCCTTTTGAGTGCACTGAGAAATGCCAGCCATAGCTCAAACTGTATTGACTGTGACCCCCCCACCCCCACAGATTGTCTGTGCACTTAGTGTGTAACTTATTAATAGTTCCAAAAGACTTCTTGACATTGTCAAAACTCATTTATTTTTTGTTTTTTTGGGGCATTGATTTAATTCCATTATTTAACTGACCAGTTCCCTTCTTACGTTGTCTTCTTGGTTTATCTGTTGTTTGCCTATTTATTTATTTATTTGTTTGTTTGTTTGTTTGTTTATCCTTTAATGTTATAACAATGATGACGTTTTGTGTCATGAATCACGTCATAATGTATTTTACTGCATTTTTATGAACAAAATGCACAGCTGAGTGTGTTTTCCCCCTTTTTGTTTTGATTTTGTACGAAAATGTAGTTTTTAGTGTGAAAGTCATTGTTTTACAACAATGTACAATGTACTTCTGTCTCAAGTTGCCATTTCTACTGTTTTCCTGAGTCTCTCTTTCGCCACGCCGTTGCCATGCACCCATCTGTGGATGTTTGTTCGTCTTGTGTGTTGTTAAAATCAAAACGCATTACCCCTGCAAGGAGATGCCCAGAGGTTCAACCCTCCATTCTCTGTCTGAAGAAATCTACTCTGTCATATATAGGAGTAGGTGGTAATTTTCTGGGTAATTGTAGTTTTCATGTTACTTGAACACTGGGTTGTTGTCTCACTGACAACTCAGAAACAAACAAAGGCAGATAATCTACCTACTGTGGAGCCCAGCAGTCGGCAGAAGTCAATCACCATGATTTGACACAATGATCTATCGCATTAACCATGAAAAAAACCACTAAATCACTTTTGCATGGTGCCGATATCAACGCCGGTGGGAGAGAGAAGCGGGTGTTTGGCACGTTTGTTTGCCTGGGCGGATTTAATTACATATTTGCTGTTTGTTCAATTTTTTTTAGTTCTTATCACATGTTCACTTGTTTACAAAACATAGAGGGCAATCACATATCTACAATCGTGCTGAAAACTAATGCCGATTCTGTATGATGCACGTCCAAATTGGATGCATCTAGATCCAGATTCCAGGACATCACCTCTCTCTGACTGTTGCATGCTCTGAACGTACGTACATATAAATAAATATATATATACATATATAAATATATAAATATTAATAAATATTGAATAATAGACTATATCCGTCCATTTTTGTATTAAATGTAAGTCTGGGAACACTCAACATCTGAGTTTGACTGAATGAGTCATGTCATAGCTGTCAGGCTCATGAGGAGTGTAAAATCCGTCAGGACTTTCCTTAAGCCTGAGCCACGTGAAATACAGGTAGACAATCCACGATGTACAGAACCATTTCTACTTCTGACGTGTATGCTGGCATTGAGTATGGACACGGATGTTTTTCCACCTCTTCAGAGCACATTGATCTGTTTTGGAACTAATAGAATTCACACGTCGTAAGTGGATCATGTATATTTTTTAAGTGTATCCGGAGATCGGAACCTTACACGCACGCGGCAACTTAATCGATTTACGTGGGGGGGACAGGCCCTTCATTTCTTACATAGTGACTTATTTTGAGAATAAACGAATATGAGATTGTGCTGGCCATGCCGGAGTATTTTCTGACGGAGTTAAAACTGCCAGCAAGAAATTGGGTCATTCTGTCACTGCGAGCTTTGTTAAAAAAAACAAATGAATAAAATATATAAACAAAAAATAGATGTCTAAAAGAATGATCACAGTGCTATGTTTGTATGGGGCTTGAAGCATCACAAACTGTTTGGCGCTGGATTGGGGGGACACCATTCCCCTTAAACCCAGCCAGTGTGAGCTCAGCACCTATGTCAGTGTCATGCATATTTAATCAGCAGAAAGGTATGCTTTCCCGCCTCCCATATTTCCGTGTGCGTTGGTGTCTATGGTTTCCCTCCCCGTTTCCGAATGTTTACGTTGTGATTTTCCTGTGTTTGGTTCACTTTCTTCCTCCTTTTTTAACTGGAGCTGTTTTCTGATATTTCATCTTCATTGTGTGCTGATTGTTTTTTTCCCTTCGTTATCCAGTCCTGTACTGTAACGTGTAGCTCAAAAGCATGTCTTTTTACTGCTGACCTTTGGTTCATGGCTTTCTGTCTGGTGGAGTTATTATAAAAGCTCTCTGTTTGCACTCATTCTTTACAAGTGTATGACAATAAAAAAATGCTTTCATTTTGGACGTTTTTGATTTTTCCAGTCATTTACTTCCCCTTTCCCTTCCATGTTATTTATTTATTTATTTTTTTTAAGTTGGATGGTTTACATATCAGAAAAAGAAGAACTGAATACTGACAAAGATATGTGGCCCAAGTAGGTCAGCTGAATCATATGTTGTAGGTTTATGTAAATCTCAACCAGTAATTGCTTTTCTGGTCAGTCTCTTTAACTCATAACCTGGTTAGAAATGTTAATTGGGGCTGTAAGTTTGAAATTCAGTAGGACTGAAAAAGCAGCACAGATATAAGGCAATAGAGTTCAGCATTAATGTTGGCTGTTAGTAGTTGGAGGTAAGAATGGTAAGTGTGAATAAATATCTTTCCCTCCAAAAAACATTTTTCTTTGTGCTACCAGAATTGTGACAGTGAACTAATACAAGGGACACCTGTTTTTATACCACCATTTAGCAGTTCTGCATTTGAATTACTGATGTGTGATATGATAGGTATGTTTGTCCAAGTGGGATTTCTTCCTCATCCAGGTGTCTATTTACCTGTGACTTCATGATATACAAGTACCTTTGGTTCTTATGCTATGTGGATGTATTAAGAGACTCAGAGGCGAACAGAAGTCATGTGGAAGTCCCCTGTCCCCAGTCTGTACCCAAGTATCTTAATTGGTCTTTCGTCTTCTGTAGAAATAATTGGCTTGAAAAATGGGGTTGGATTTAGAGGCCATCTAATCGTCCAGAAAGTGAGACCTGCAGGGGTCCCTAGCCCAGAATATCTCGTACTGGCTGTAACATTAGCCTACAGGTAACCACACGGCCATGGGGGAAAGTTCTTCTGCGTCTGAACCGTGAGAAGATGCGTCGCAACATGGGCTCCGCCATCTGCTTCTCCTGCCATGGCATGGCAAAGAGAAAATGCCACAAGCCTGGTGAAGAGATAACTGTGAACTGGATGTGGGCGTTTGTGGAGTGAAGATGGATGATGACACTTGATGAACGAATCTACCGGATAAAAAATACCAACAGACCTCGCTCCCTATTCCCAAGGAGCGCGTTCTAATTTAATTTTGCCAAATGACCATCAGAGTTAGATGCATTGTTCTCCAGAATGGATTCCAATTAGCAGTTGACATTTCTTTTGTGCACAGAACAGATGCAAATCACTTCCTAGCTTATCTCGGCTAAATTGAATCGGCCTGCAGACAGAACTAACCACAGGAAGGCCATTATTAGTGGTATAGAAATTGGGTTGGGGTATCAGAATCCAATCACAGCAAAGCTCAGCCAGCACTTTCTTCTCCAGCGTCGCCATGCGAAGTTGCCTGCACTTCCTTGGTGACTAGACCTGACCATTTTTAGTACTTGAACAGGATAACAGATCGAGGTTATGACCAGATGTCATCCCACCAAAATGTCATAAAGGTATGGACATCACAAACGGATAATCAGTGTTGATACGGGCCAGATGGACAGGGAAGCCTCTTGATTTTGTGATACTCCTCGTATCTTCACAGCTCTTATAAAACTGGCACATCTACATAATAACAAGAAGCAGAGGATTAGAACACGGGTCTGAAACCCTAACCTCAATCCGATAGAAGGGTTAGGGAAAGACAAGAACACACTCATATATAATTAGTTAATGCCCATATTGTATCCAGTTCAGGGTTGGAGTGATTCTTGAACATATCCCAGGAAGAACAAGGGATGCCAGTCCATCAGGGCACCCTCACCTGTAGGCATAACATTGTTTAGAGGTACCCATTCACCTACATGAACACCCAAAGAGGAAGCCCATCCAAACACACTCACAGTGCATGAACCCTGGATGAGGTCACAGGTGTATCCTCTGAGGTATCATGGTGCCCTAATTAAACACACAAATTAAAATCTCTAATATACATTTTTGTGATATTTTGGGCACCAATTAAGCTTTTCAATGAGAAATAAAGGTTGCAGGTAAACAGATGACACCCAGATTGTTTCAGACGTAAAAGTACACAAAAGCTAAAATGCGTTATAGTTACAAAGTTAGACCTTAACTTTTTAAAATCCTGTCCCTTGGTAAGCAGGTTACCTCCCAAATGAATGCTGAAAGAGATGTAATTCGTTCGTTGTTTTCCGACACTCTTGAAATGTCAAAATTAAAAGGCGCCATTATGATTTTGGCATAACCGGTGCCTCGACTGAGTGGGCGAGAGCCTTCAAAGTCTGCAGAACTCCTTCACGCCAGCAATTAAAAACCGTACACTGTATATGAGAGATGAAAAGCTGCCGCCGAAGATACGCGCTCACTTTACAATGCAAGAGAGGCAGATGTAGGGAGTAAAAAGTGTAATCTGAAGATCTGTTGTTCACTCAGGCCAAGGCAACCTCATGCACTTATAAGGGGTTTCAGGGGGGGACAGTTCATTTGCCAGAGATGTTGACGCTCATTTCTCTTTACATGAATTATCTAAAATATTTCTTATTTTCAGCCAGACCTTGAATCTTTGAACCTTGGGACAGTTTGTTTTCCTGCCTTGGCTGTAATTCTGCTCTCTCCTTTCTTCCCTGGCTGCCCTGTCTCCTGTGGCTTGCTGAAGGAGTGATGTACACTTGCTGACGTGACTTTGTTTTTCTTTCCCTCCTTATTCTTAGGCTGTGACAGAGGACTGAGAGAGGATGTGCCTTGTTTTGTGTGAAGTCCCCCCCCCACCCTCCCAAGTCCATATTCCCCCCACCCGCACTTTTCTGGTGCTCCTCCACCTCCGGATCGGAGTCCTAGATGCCGTGACCTGGCGTCTACGCCTACCAGCGTCGGGGGTGGGATTTGCTGGGGCAGGAATGTTCGTGCAGGGGGAGGGGGGTGGCTACAGACAGACACCATGTGGACAAGCTGTCTCACTCTTAATGAGTAAAACATACACGCACTGCCTGTGTTCTTCTGAGTCAGATCCTTCCCCCCACCAGCCCATTGTTTACCGTTTCTAAGACATCCATAACTTGAAGCTCCATCTTTACAATCTCCTCAACACCACCTGCCTTTGACTTGGTTACTTCTGCCTCTACTCCACCCAAACTTGGGAGGCACTGAGTGTCCTTATTAGCCTACTTTGCACCTTCACTGTGAACCACATCATATCATGGCTCCATGAGCGATGTGAGGAACAGCTAAACCGCTCCCCCATCATTTCTGGGCTTGCTCATGCGCTGATTGCATCTTCATGGCCCTCTTATGCTATTTGTCTAGTCATGCATTCGCATGGGTGTGCATAGGTGTGTCTATGTCTGCCCCATTTGGTGGTCTTTGATGTGCTGTCGTCACTTCCGTTAGAATGAAGTGGCAGGAGCGTTTCAGGTTAACGGTTTACTTTTTAAACCGGATCGACCAAATCTTCGAGAATCAGGCTCTTTTTTCTTGAGTCCACAATGTC
Organism: Cyphomyrus plagiostoma; assembly: GCA_019775915.2. Lineage (NCBI taxonomy): Eukaryota > Metazoa > Chordata > Actinopteri > Osteoglossiformes > Mormyridae > Cyphomyrus > Cyphomyrus plagiostoma. The sequence goes on from JABFEA020000043.1 coordinate 30,588,336, forward strand.
TCGAGTTCCCGTTATTTTAGGTGGTGTTGTTTCATAAACACTCAAATGCACAAACGGACATTAAATGCTAGCTATCTACTGAATAAAACGAAATAAAGTGAAATTATGCCTGATTTGAAAAGGCAGGAACGAGGCAACAGCGGTTTCTGATTGATTTGTAGCTGGATGCCGGAGGTACGGCAGATGTTTGTTGAAAGTGATTCCACTTTGCAGAATATGATCCGAAGTGGTGGTTCTGCATTTTTTTTGTTCATTTGATTTATTTGGGTTTGTCAGGTGCAGGGTGCATTTGAAAAAGATTTGGGAAAGTGGTCCCTAACAGGCAGCTAATTGCAGAGTAGCATACCGGTGCCATCACCACACTCAACCCCCCCAGGGAGCACGTAGGGTGCCTGATTGCACAATGTCTACACAGAGTCAGGTGCACTGTTCCCTTGTTTTGCAGAAACACTAAACATTTTATTTCTGTTCTTCCATCTTCCTAGTTTGATCACAAAATGACAAAAATTATTAATTAGAGAGAAACGTTTGTGGTGTTGGCAAATACTGTTAGATGGTTTATTTCATGGCAACAAAAATTACTTTATGTGCAACACACATATTATATGTATGAATCACCCCTCTTGTGATTAGAAAATAGTTCACATCAGTGTGGAATGTTCCAGCCAGACAGCCCTGCAAGCAATGGGCGTAGGGGGGTGTGTGTCGGGGTGTCTGTTAAGGACATGCATCTCAAATACATTAATATGAGCTGGATATCAGAAATTCACCCACACTTAGTTCCCACATTTGCATTAACTTTCGAGGACTTAAAGCAATATATTAAGATTCCTGGGTATTTCCACATTATGTTTTGTAAATATCTGGAGTTAATTAACTGTACTTCTTATTATTCATTAGTTCTCTATGTTGTTCCTTTTTAAAATCAATTACCTGACAAATATTACCAGGCAGCCCACGGTATAATCCAAAGCCCTCTGTGTCACTGTAAGACAATGATGCAGCACTGATCATTTGGTCATCCTAACATCACATTAGGGTTTGCAGTGATGCATTAAAACAGGCTTTAACGAACTTAATTAGTCACAGACATGAAGGGGCCGTTCTGAGGTTATGCAGGGAGGAAATCAACAGTCATTATCAGTCTTAACTTAATTTTCACTGCATTATTAGGCATCAAGGCAAACACACGCACACATCTGAAATTTGCATGATGCGTGATTTTCATGTGGCCAGTGTTCACTGGTGAGCCCATACACTCCCGACAGTACACACAACTTACGCCTCCATGTACTGATTGTCAGTGTCTCACAAAATTACTCCATTACAGACAGGGGTGGAAAGTACAAAGTATAAAGAGTATAAAGAGTCACAGTGCCAGAGTACTCAACTGCTGAGTTGAAACAAAACCTTGGTTTGGATTTGTACTTTCTGGGACTGAACTTTCCACCTCAGAGCCACAGAAGAGCGCTACACATGGCAGGTGATGCATGTGGGCCAGGCTGGCAGGGAGCCACCGGATGTGTCTACCGGCTTCATAGGGTAACCGGAACAAAGGCCCCAATTTGTTACTATTATTTGAAAAGCACCTTCTGACATTTGTTGAAACCTTCCTAATTTTGTGCCACATTTATGTGTCTTGTGTCACCAGTGAAAGCAGAATGTGAGACTAACCTTAACAAATATCTTCTGTTTGACTCTGACGTCAAAAGAAAGGGGCCTTGTTCTTTATCATTTTTAATCCCATTACATGATAATATTAAGTCTCTGTTCATGCAGACGTGGGAAGTAAAGACTGTAGGCTAAGTACTGGCAATAAGCAAAGCGTAAAGCCTGCCTCACTCTCACCAGAAGCGTAATCCCGGGGAAAAAGAGCGCGACGTCTTGCCTGGCACCCCATGTTCTGCTCAGTGTGTCAGTCGTTTCAGTTGAACACACGCATGTCAGTGAGCTTCTCGCCTTTCATTCTTGCTTCAGCTCATTCTTCTCAGAAAGCTGAAAGGGACCACAGCAACGCTCCTTGTCATCTTTTGTAATCCTTGCGTGTGTGATAAGAATTTCCCATGTATTTTGTAATGTTGCCCCCATGGTTTTTGCAGAATGAACAGGGAATCTTTTTCATCATCATAACATCCATCTTACCATCATCATCATCATCATCATCATCATCATCACTTTCATCATAAACATCATGATCGTAACCTTCATCATGACTATCATCGTCATCATCATAACCTTCATCATAACTATCATCATCAGCAGCAGCATCTTCATAACCATCACTGGGATTGCAACTTAAATTACTGAAGCTTCCCCATCATCCTGTCATCATGACTTCTTCTTGGTCTCTGTAAATTTAATTGAAAGGAAAATTATTACTTGTGCAAACTGATAATGAATATTCTCTTGTATATTTGTACAGGTACATTTGTAAAAAAAAAAAAAAAAATGGGAAAAAAGCATTTTCTAATTCTCCAGAAAGTATTTATAATTTTGGCTGTTCAGTTGAATGTCAGCTCTTAAGAAATACAGACCTTGTTATCATTTTGTGTTTATTTATTTATTTTTGTGCAGTATTTTGGTGGTTACTAATGTTCAAAGGATAAAAAAAGAAAGTAAAGACTTTGAGACCTGTCGCATTATATGTTTGATTTTTTTTTTCAATTAATTTTCACATGCATTGGTATGGAAGAGCATAGTCCTAGTGGAGCATTGTGAAGCCTGAGTGTTCATTTATCAAGGGACGTGATTGAGAGAAATGAGTTGAAACGTGTTTACTAACTGAAACTGTAATGAATTTAATGGCTTCTTTGGCCAGTGTTATCTCCCACCAAACACGTTCCAATTAGAGGCATGTATGTTACTTTCCCATTGATTAGGTGAGAAAAAAAATTAAAATACGGGCAATTAAATTTCTGCATAAAAATACAAAGCATAAAATCATACAAAACATGCAAAAACTAGCTTTATAATGTGCAATCAAATGTAAATAAAGGTGAATTTTGAGCTTTCTGTGAAAATATTCAGGACAATGTACTTACAGGGACTCAAATGTTCCCTGAAACAATCCAAAAAGCCATTGTTTAGTTCCTTTATATTTCAAAACATAGAGTTGGGCAGAAAGGCTCATGTTGCTTGACGCTATAATGACAAATTCAGTCAGAGTCTAAGAAGAACAATAGAAAAGGTGAAATAAACCAGACAGTGAGGCTTTCTCTGAGCCAGTAGAGTTATCACCACTTGTCCCAATTAAATCTCAGTTAATTATTAGTTAAGCCAAAGTCAGTAAGGGCAAGTCTCAAGTCAGGTTTCAGGTCTGGGGGACGGAATCTGGAGTCGTGTCTCAGACGACATGTCTCAATTAAATCTTCGAGTCAGCGGAGTGCAGCGTAATAATCAATTATATAGCCAGTTATGTAGGCATAAAACCACGGAGAAGGAGAAGCCTCTCGCACTGACTGCCACTTTATTAAAATGCCCCGTGCAGCACCTCATCCCAGCCAGGAAAATTGCACAGAAGTATTATAAACTGGAAGAAGAATCCTTCAGTTGTGAGTGGTGTGCTGAAGGACTAAGAGAGAAATGAGACAGCGTTTGAAATGGCTACTGCTTTTCCGTGTCCTGCATTGAAAAGCACTTTATTACTCCCTATCATGATAAAAAAACTAATATATTTAATTAAACAGATATATTCATGAACTGCAACACTTTTCAGGAAGCATGTAATTAACAAGGAATGTAATTGATTTATACAGGATTTATAAAGATCAAAGATCATTACACTGACAACTAGCACATGAACATCTACTAACCATTTGCTAGGTTATTACATCATTTACCAGGTTATTACGTGTTCTGTGGTAATTGTTTCTGGCATGCTAACAAGTGTGTCTCCTAACAATGCACATTCATGAATTCATATAAAAACTATAAGAAACAAACCTCAGCAAGTCGTCATTAGTATTGTTCATTTTTTTTAATAGACTGTACATGTGAATTTATACAAGCAAAGATTTTGTTTCATTCCAGTGTTTTAAAATGTCGGTTTTTCTGAGATTAGTCCACAGTCTGCTATTCCTATATGGGCAACCCTGATTACATCACTCTAACTGCAAAGTTATCAGGGTCATCACTGCTGCCCCTTCCGGGAGACCCCACAGCACAGGCTTGGCAAGACATCACATCGGACCTTTGGTGACCGAAACAGCGTGTGTCTACAGGGACACCTATGACATCACACTTGCTGCTGTGCGTAGGTCCTTATCCCACATCCGGCGACAAAGTGGTCACACTGCGGCCTCCCACAGCAAGCAGAAGCAGTAGTCAAGGCCTCCTAATGATGACACAGGGAAATCGACACTGTCAACTGCCCACGGGTTTCCACATCTCTCAGGGCTGCTGATATGTTGCTGAAGAATACATACCCCAAGTTGCTATCATTGCATTTAATTATTTTTGAAAAATGAAGATACAACGAATGGGGTTGGACATGCAAAGTAATACATAACACCCTCATATACACGATTTCAGTAAGCATTTAAAATCATATTTATTTTATCCTGAATTTATCAAGAGCTATGAGAATAACTATTATGTATGAGCTTGACATATGGTGAAGACATAGGATGATTAATGTGGAAATGTCCTTTCTTTGTTATTGAACTTTTATCTAAAAAAAAATGGATTTCTTCAAAACTGCTGAAAGCACAGAAGCCGTAGGACTGAACACTGTCAACACAGAGACAGGAGTTGCTGTCAGTTACCTGGCAGTTCCGACACAGTGAGATGGTTCTGGCAGATGTCGTCCATGTCATTTTATTTTGGGAGAGTACCTGCTCGAACCCAAAGCTGAGCCTCACCTTCAAATCAAGATGAGAAATTTACCTTAGGAGCAGATACCGCTGCAAAGATATTCTCAGCCAAAATATTAAGAATACTGAATTTTAAAATGTTTTGTGCCACATTGTAGAATTGGGGAGTATGGCAGGATCAGAGTATAGCATAATTAGTTGTGCAAGCACTGAAATGGTTATGAAATCCATTCTTTCAGAAGCTCTTAAAATTGCTGCCTAGTACATTAGGTACACATAGAAAATGCACAATAATAAAAGCATATTCAGAGCAGTAGTATAATCAAGTATGCTGATTGTCACTTAAGCTCACATCTCAGCAATGGACCCTGCTCTCTTTGAAGGACCAACAGAGATCATCCCACTTAATGTTCAGGCGGATAGATCTCAGTGAGCAATTTTGGTAAAAATAAATGCCCTTTAGACACAGATATGTCGCCATTTCAATGTACAGTACAGTACTATGCAAAAGTCTTAGGCAGTCAAAGATAATTATGTTTAAACAATCTTGTTGGTGTAAAATTACAATTTTATGTCTGTCAAAGTGTGTCAGCTTAGCCATTTCAAAACCTCTCCCTAAAATCACCCCAGTGTCTGCAGCCCCCGTCCGATACACCCATGTGCTATTTGACTTGACCACTATCCAACCATCCATCCATCCATTTTCCAAACAGCTTATCCTACTGGGTCGCGGGGGGTCCAGAGCCTATCCCAGAAGCAACAGGCACAAGGCAGGGAACAACCCTGGATGGGGGGCCAGCCCATCGCAGGGCACACTCACACACCAGTCACTCACACATGCACACCTACGGGCAAAAAACTCCAATCAGCCTCAGCATGTTTTTTGGACTGTGGGGGGAAACCAGAGCACCCAGAGGAAATCCCACAACAACACGGGGAGAACATGCAAACTCCACACACATGAAACCAAGGCGGAGACTGGAACCCGGGTCCCAGAGGTGTAAGGCAACAGTGCTAACCACTGCACCACCATGCCACCCCCAGGAGCCAACCTTCTTTAACTAATCAATACCTCATTAATGTTTTCATACCTAATTAATTAATTGACCTGTCAGTGAAATTTAAAGAATATTTGGAATGGCCAGATGAGAAAATGACTAGTAGTATGATAAGATTGTTTCAAGATGATCACAGAATAGTTGTTATATGGCAGATTAATTGTATGACACCTGACTGCTACAAAAATTGCCCAAAGATGGTTTAGGGCACTGCTGTAAATTGCTTTAGCTCTTGGGCTGTGCAGGGAATACATTATTAAAAGACCCCACATATCAGAAGCTTCATACCTAGGTTTCTCAGGACAGAGTAATATAACATGGATATGAAAAGTGGAATTTTAAAATATATTAAAAAAAAAAAAGGTGTGAAGGCTATTCTCCCCCAAGCCAGGCTCTACAGTGGGAAGCATGGGGGCACTTGGTTATTATTACAGCAGCTGGAAAGGAAGATCACCTTTTGATGGACAATGAAGCTGTTGAACTGGCAACCTGATTGATGGCAGCGCTGTCCAATGGGACCTGGACCAGCTGCGCCAGTTCCAATAAGGCACAAGTAAGGAGGACCTCCCTTGCTGCAATGTCCTCCCACACAGTAATGATGTCATTCACCACAGTTCCCGCTCACAGAGCTTCAAACTCACAGATCAGCTAAAACCAGAGCTCTTTACTTGTGGAAAGCAGGATGAGGAGGTGGCATTTACAGGACACCGAGACTGGACAGAGCACCTTGATGCAGCTGGTAAGATTTTCCGACAGAAGGAAAGGGGGCATCCCTTCCCACATAACACTTTACTTAAATTGACACATTTCTAAGCAAAGTGTTTAACTTACACCAAAGGGATTCTGATATATTGCTCAATGAAAAGCTCTTCAAAGACTTCCATTAGTCCGTGCAGCGTGTTTTTGGAATGGAGGGATTTTAAAAACCCCACTGGCTCTCAAGAGAAGAGGATTGTGTGCATATGAATCTTGCAGGGTAATTAAATTGATATTTTCCTGTTGAGAACTATTCCTCTCAACTGCCTATGCACACAAAGGATTTCTCTTCAATCAAACACAAAAGGTTAACAAAACACTATTGCTTCATGCATTTTTTTTTTGCCTTATCCTCTTTCTTACACTCTTCTGTGGTGTCTAACAGCCAGAAATTAATATTTTAAGTACATTTAAATTTTTAAAGTAAAACTAAAGAAGTAAACGTTTAAAATCATACGCAGGTGTGCTCCCACTTTCTCAATTTATGCTACCAGGATTTGTTATATAATAATCTATTCAAATGCTGTTATTATGCAAGGAAACTTTGGCACTTTAAATGCAATTTTCCAAGCACTCCATATTACGCACTCATTTACTCCGTCTCCATCCTATAATTCCTGTCACATAATAATGAGACTGAAACTCTGTGTGATTTTAAAAATAAACCACTGGAAAATTTGTCTACTATGAGTTTCATAAAAGGGGGACATTGTCCTCTGAACATTAAGTCCAAAATATTTTCTGCAGATAGAGGACTGGACTTCCCTCATTGCATTTGTTCCTTTTGGTACCATTGGTACCATTCAAATACATTGCAAAGGCATTAGCAGTTATTTTGATAACATTCTTGAGTTATTTTAGTAATTACATTGTAATTGTATTTGTGCAAAGAAACATCAGATGCTCCCATTGTTATGATACAGTAACTTAAAAAATGTGTATGAGTTAAATAGAGACCAGGACAAGTCTTATGGATACAAAATGATTTTTTGTGGTTGAGATATAAAAGCTTTGAAGACAAAGTGTGTTAATGACCCTTTATTGATCCTTGGGGGAAATTCTCTTCCTGTCGACCATATCTTGTTTTCCATAACACACAGGTGAGAGCGAGCTTGTGAGTGACAGGCAGCTACCTAAAGTGGCAACCACGGATCTGAGGGGTAAGGGCGTTACTCAAGGGCAAATAGACATAGCTATTCTGGTGTGGCAGGGCTCAGACCAGCGACCTTCTGATCACAGCCACTGAGGCTTAGCCTGCAGAGCCACACACCGACCCAGGCTTGGAGTTGAAGAAACCATTCAGTGAGTGGGAACTGGAAATATATTACAGAGGTAGTGATACAGTGCAGACCTATAAAATAAACACAATAATTAAACTGGCAGCAGACTTTGGGGGAGCCTCGGGGATTTTTTCCGGTAGGTGACACTTAGACCTTCAAATGTAAGTGGGGAGCAACTGGTGATCAAGGGTAAGCATTAAATTGAGTAACAAGTAACAAGTCAAGGTTAATTTGTAAGTAAAATCAGAGGGAGTCAGCAAAAGCAGATCATAAATTTGTCAAACTTTTTTTGCTAACTTATTAGCCTGGTGCCCACAACACATCATACTTCAGGTCAGGACAAATGATAGCTGAACAGTTAAAATCTCTCTCATGTAGATATACATCAACGACCCGCAATTAGAATGACCATGATAGACATCATCTTTGAAGTTCAAAGGTGGGGGAAAAGCTTATAATGTCTGTCAGGTCCTTTGCAGTGAAACGTTCTGTTTCATGATGGATACAATATATACCTAATGACTAAGCTCAGAGCAAAGCAAAATACCCGGCATCACCATAGAAACAGAGACCCCTAACGTCCACTTCTTCAGTGTCATCGCCACCCACTGAGCCAGGCGGGCGCTGCCCAGATTTTGCAAGGCCTTGTCAAGCTGGCACAAAGGTATGGGGGACTGTGTTACTACAGAGATGTCCATGGCTCAGTTGGTTCAAAGATTTTGATGGGCTGACTACGTCCGGGGCTAGAGTGGAACTTATTTGCACGTCATTCTGTTGCTTGGCACAGCCCCATTTGTGGACAAAAATATATACTCCACAATTATGGTAGGACTGGAAACAAAACTGTCAAATCGGTCTGCATAAGGCAGAGGGCGAAATGTCACTGGGACAAAATGCCCAAGCTCAAATGGAAACATCTGACGTGTCTTCAGGATCGGAGCGCTGCTGTCTATCCTGGCTCACAGCCAGGGGTTTGGTGCTTGGAGAGGCAGCGACTTTCTCATTAAATAGCCTATACCTATCCACGGGTCATTAGCACATGGCGGGAGGCAGTCACGACTCCAAACAAGGAGGTTCGTACCTCTTTGCGCTCCTCACTTTCTTGCCCCGCTTATGCACAAAAATACAGGTTTGCGTGATGTGTTTTGCCAAGTTAATGGATCTCTGCACGATGGATCAGTGTGGGTGCTGAAAAGGGTTTCTTAATTTATTCTTTATTAAAATGATAAATATTAAAAAGAAGCAGGTACTTTATGACAGTGGATGTAAATTGCACAATATGTATATATGTTGCAACAGCTGTTGACCTGCCCAAAGCAGAATGAAGTACTGAAGTCTTTCTGACACATTGGTGTAATTTGGTATTTGAAGAAATCAGAAATATGATTGTACAGCAATGTTGACAATTTGGAGAAACACGAGGAGGGGGTCATGACACCTCAGCTTTTAGAGGGCAACAAATCACATTAATGTGAGGGGTTAAGGTACTGTGTCCTCCCCTAATACCAACACAAGGGCAAGTCAACCAATCAGCATCATGTTATAATGAGCCAGGTCAACAAGGGGTCACATACTGCATAGATGAAGACAGGCTAGAGACAGACTGGCCCTGAAAGATATCTTACAGTGGTGAACATTCATGGCCTAGATTCACAGAAGGGATTCATTCACAACAGGGGCTGGTCCTGTGATGATCTGCAGTGACAAGGGGGTGCAGGTAGGGCCTTGAGTTTGAAGATGCAGCTGGTTTGATGGGAGACGCTGCATCTCCAAACTCAAGGCCATACCTGCACCCCCTTGTCATGGCAGAAAAACTGAAAAACTCAATAAAAAGTGCCCAGTTGCACTAAAGTGAGCCAAGAAAACATCCCCCACACCATTACACCACCACCACCAGCCTGCACAGTGGTAACAAGGCATGATGGATCCATG
>JABFEA020000043.1:30606528-30616616 GCA_019775915.2 Cyphomyrus plagiostoma
CATTCATGGGTGCTTTCTTTTTATAAAAATCAATCATATCACAACACCCCCCCACAACCACCCCCCCCTGGGGTGGGGGGGGGGGGGGGGCCAAAGAGAGAGACACACCCACAGTCATCTTCAGAAGCTCTTCCTTTGCAGGTGCCGGTTTCTTGCTAGTCTTTGGAGGCTTCTCTTGTATAGGAGGAGGACTGGTTTTTAGACCAAGCTGTGGAGGCTGATGGAGAGAAGCGGCAGTAAAAATGAGCCTCTGTTCTACTACCCCAAAAACACAGAAGAGCATGGCGGGTCCCTACCTGCCCCAAGGGCGGGGTCTGACTGCGAGGAGGCTGTGCGCTCGGAGGAATCATGGTTGGTATCTGTGGCTGCAGCTTTGGCACTTGATTTTTATTCAGTAGGAATGACTGAGCAGGTCGCAGACTGATCTGGAAGAACAAGGGGGCCGACAGGCAGCAGTTAGGTCTTCAATCATAGTACTAGAAGAGTAGGATGAGGGAAAGAACCGGGACTCGGATACAACAGCCGGCTCTTGCCTCATCAGCATTGAGCTGTCCTTTCTTGATGAATCGAGGCGGCATGTCCTTGGACTGAGATTGCTGCTGGGACGAATGGCTCTGGCTCTGAAAATGCTGACTCTGCCCCTTCACACAGAGAAAGCCCATCAGAACCGCTGTAAACGCCACAGAAATTACCCGCCAACTTAAACACTAAATGCGAGGCTCTCTCTAAACCAATGCCCTGCTTCCAATTACACAGGGCTGAGCCAACGGGTCACCCTGAACAATCTGAAATATCCCCTCACCTGATTTGATTTGATGAAAGGCTTGCTCCCCATTTCAAACTGAGACTGAGAGACAGGGACCATGTGTCCAACATGGCCGTTGAACAGCGGATTTGTGCGATGACGTCCCATGGTAGGCGAGAACCTGTCTTGTATGACTCCTGGACCAGTACCAATCCCACTACCTGAGAGTAAAATCGGGAAAGCTTCAGAATTGGATTTAACAATAGTTGCACTTCAAAATACAGAATGAGGGATCGAAGTCAAATTTCTTACATACCTGGCATCTGCCCAAACATATCAGCTAATCCCCCAATAGCCTCCCTATCAAATTTCATCCTGCCTCCCACAAAGGGGCCTTCGAGAAAGAAGTCACTCCTGATTCCCTGGGACATATTCTGTGGAATAAACACCCCCAGATCCTGGAAAAATAAAGACAGCTTCAATGCATCCTGGTTAACTGGCATCTGGAAGTAAAACTACTCTTAAAAAGTAACTTAATTTAAGACTGGACACCGACTACCTTGAAATCTTTAACTGGGCTAAAATTATACAGACCTTTACAGCCTCCTGACGAATCTGGTTAATCGTCTTTGGTCCATTATCAAGGAAAGCTTTGCGAGGAACCCAGCCGTTCTCACGCAGCTCCACGGTATCTTGCAGCAGGAAACGAATCCTTGCTGCTAGATCTTTATTGCTCATTAGGGATCGCATACGGCCAAAGTACTGATCCATCAAAGACTGAAGGGGGGGATTAAAATGTTAAAGTATATATATACACACAGCTTTAAAATGGCTGTTACATAAGGAGGCTACTCTAGGAGGCTTACCTTGGCTTTTTCATGATCTAGTCTAGGCCCCACTGTCCTCATTATCTGACAGAGGCATTCCAAATCTTCACCCATGTCTTTAAGCTGGACTCTCTTCTTCTTTTCCAAAAGCTGAGAAACAAAGACGACATCTCCAAGTCACCCCCTAAAAAGAAAAATCAATTTTTTGCACACACATAACATGAGCACAAAGGGAAGACAACACTTACTGTTTTGATGCACTTATGAAGGATAGATTCATGGATGAGATCAAGCTTGCCAAGTTCCCCAATGAATTTGATATTGCCCAGCATCTTGATCTTTGCAATGGCGCGCTGCTCCTCTTCCTCAGAAGAGAGGGGGCCATCGCGTTTGTCATAGACTTAAGGGGGAGACGAAGAATTAGAAGACTACTCAAAAGCACGCAGACCGAATATTCTTGAAAATGCACAATGACTCACTTTCAACATTTCTGGTGCGGTTCTCAAATTCATCTTGAAGCTTAGATATCAAGAGTCTCCTGAATGTCTGGAGGAGAAATAACAGGTCAGCGCTGCAACAGTATTTATATACGATTATGACCCAATACAAGCATCATTTAGCAATTCAAAATGTACCGATTTCGATTGAAAGCACAATACTTTGACTTTTGATCAGTATAAATAAGCATTCTTCAGTATTGAAAACCCATCTACAATTGTAACCAAAAAACGAACTTACTGTGCTCTGTTTCTGTGATGTTTGAATCTCTGACGAAGGGCCGTCAAAGTTTGGCGCATCTTCAGCCAAACGCAGACATAGCTGGGCATATAGCGAGCTATACTTTGGCTCCTCGAGGGCTTTGTCCACGATCTGGAAGGGGAAAAAATGGTTTGTTGATATTTACCTTTGCTTCCTTCAAATTAGTGCGACTGCCAGCTCTCACGGAAGACGACAGCAAGTGTATTCCATGTCAAACGAATGTACGATAGACATCAGATCCTTACCAGCAAGATAATTCCTTTTAGGACGAGTTTTGAATCTACACCCACGTTCAGGAGCTCAAGGCATAGCTTGTCAAATTTTTCTGGGGTCAACTTATTGAGTATGCTGGAGATGAAATACATGATCAATGGCCACAACGACTAGAAATAAGCATCAAAAAAAAAAAAACAAAATATTAAATAACTGTGGGGATACTGGGGGAAAAAAAAAAAGAGAAACATATTGGAAGCCAAACAACTCAGATGAACACAAACTGTTGGCTTCTACAAAACCCAAACTTGCTGAATTTCAAAAACCTCAACCTCTGACAAAATTCCCAAACACTCTATGTGAGTTGAGCAGATACATACCCTCTTACTTTCCTGAAGATCGCGTCATGCTGTTCTTTTTCATTGGAGTTGACATCTCGTCTAGTGCTTCGTGAAGGAACCCATCTCTGAACGCTGGGGCCCTGGGATTTCCCCAGGTACTCGCTGGACATAAAACAGCAAGTAAGCAATCGCACATACTACTGTACAGTACAGACGAAAGGCAGGCAGCCCCTGTGCAATATTCCACAAGAGATTACTATGAGCTTTGCTTTACCAGTTTCCAAATAATGTTATGGATGGATGAAATTTCTCTTTTTCTTACCTGTTTCCGACAGTCTTGGGACAGTGCTGAGAAGCACCCCTACCCCCTCCTCCACCCGAAGAAGCACTAGAAAAGCAAAATATGATTAATAAACCTGGGTTGGAAAGCTACACAGTAAGGCAGGAATTAAGCAAACCCACTCCATCTAACGCAGACAATATAAAGCCACAATTAAGAGTTATATTGGGATCAGAAAGCAACATGCACGATTTCGGTGAAACATCCACTATAAGCATATCCAGCACAGGAAGCCCCATTAAGATCGAGGTTTTTTTTTTTTTTTTGGTTTGTTTTAAAATCACACCTGAAACGAGAAGCACCCCCTTCTGCAATCACACTCTCCACTTTGGCGGCTTGACAACGAAGAATTTTCAAAAGAATAATATTCAGAGGTTGGAGTGAGGGGGGTGGGAAGAAACGTACTGAGGAGGGGAAACAGAAAAGCAATTTGATTAGGTAGACCAAGGATTAACACTGCATTGCTGTTCAGGATGTGGTAAGAATAATCAGTTTATCTGAATAAATGAGACCGACTGTGGCAAAATAAAATAATGCAGTTCAACGCCGTTGGGCGCTTTGCGTTTGACTCGGTCGTGTTGCGGCGAAAAGAAATCTGAAGATGAGCTGAAGAGCCGCCTGAATTTCGCCCATGTCAGCAGTCATACTGGAGAGTTACTACTATCGGTGCATGCAAACGGAGCCGTGGGGATGAAGGCAGCGGATCCCCAGCTACCGGATAGGCGCGATGTGCGCCTAGTGTGCTGCAGGGACACATGTATATGCGGCACGTTACCGGGCAATTTATCCTGCGATAATATAGACACCCAATCCAAAAGCCCAATTAAGGGGGGATTTTTCAAATGATGAGCAGCCTGTAGTAGCCCAGGACAACAATTTTAAAATCCTCTTTAAAAACAGGTTTTCCCCATGGTCCCTCCAAATTTTTAAGTACCTTCCTATTTAGCGATGGAAATCTGATTTTCCAAGACTGCAGATCAATCTTGGATCAGTGTCGATCAGAATAAAGCATGTCTGCAGATACTCCCAATATTGTGCCAATGCAGCACACAATACACCCCAACCAATGCATCTAATTGCTTGTTTCACAGAGGAAAATATAACGACGTTCTTTTTAAAGCGGACAGCAACATATTAAGTAAGAAGAACGCCGGTCGTGATGGACAAAAGCCATGTTGACCCTCTGCGACGCCATTTTCTACGGCGGTACCTAGCTAAGAAGCTTGCTTAACAGCGCCACATAAAGAAAAAGCCATAGCAGCCATTTTATAAGATATAGCAAGCGACTGGCTAAAGAGCCGGCAAAAAATGATAGACCATACCTCCGTTAACACGACTTCAGTCTTCCGAGTTCGGTTTGACACCAAGAAAGAAAAATGACGAAGATAAACGATTAAATCTGCGGCAGATCCTTAACTAACGCCAATCGGGTAGGGAATTCTCATAACCACTGACTAAAATGTACTTGCTGTCGGTCTACGTCATGCACGAATCCAAATTTTTATTAGTTGGTCAGAACAGAAACCTGTTAGTCGTCTACGTCATGTTAAATCGCGCTTGGCCAATCACAAACCGCTTACACGTCTCGGGGGCGTTTCCTGGCGACGTACAGCCTTAAAGGAAAGGAGCTGGCCCTGCCTCCTTTTAGGTTGGTTGATTCGTACTACAGCCGACTTACATGAGTTTGTTTCTGCAAATGTTAATTAAATAAATTCAAGTGATCAAAAAAAGTTTACCAAATTAAAAATAAGCGTTTGTCTTTCATTCAAGACGCTATTGGGCCATAAATATTACAAATCCAAGACGGAAATATATATGTATGCTTGCACACAACGTAATACAATTTTGTCTTATGTATTATCCATCCATGTATCCGTGTTCTAGCCGCGTAAGTGTCTAATATAAGACATAGCCAATTCTCGGGTCTTAACCAGTTCTTTACCGGTTCCACGAATCTATAGTGATCTGCGGAAAATCCGCAGATAAAATCCTGGTTATGTCTCTTTAAACTAAAAATGCTGAGAAACTATGACTCCTGTTTTATAATTTACAACAACTATCCTGGGATTGTAAATGTTGCTAAAGAGATGTTAGCGATCGACTGTATGTCTGTGGCCGCGCGCGTGCGTGTGTATTTTTGTGTATGAACACATTTGTCACGTGCTTTTGTGAAGCAGAACAGACGATATATTTTACATTAACTCGTGTATAATTACTCCATCCATCCATTTTCCAAACCGCTTATCCTACTCTTTAAGGTAAAATTATATGGTTATTAGTTGTTTGTCTTAAATTAGGTTTATTGTAAGCTTTTATATAGTCTGAGTTACTGGTCCCGTTACTGCTGAAACAACTGCAAAAAGATTTAATTTATGAGGGATTCTTTCATAGACTCCATTCACAGTTATCCTGCAATTTTAAGCCAGTTCAGCTAATTGTTTCTGTTCTGTTCTGTTCTTTATTATAATCATGTTTTTGTAGGGTTGCCAAATTGCCCGTAGGTGTGCATGTGTGAGTGGCTGGTGTGTGAGTGTGCCCTGCGATGGACTGGACCCCCATCCAGGGTTGTTCCCTGCCTCGTGCCCGTTGCTTCCGGGATAGGCTCCGGACCCCCCGCGACCCAATAGGATAAGCGGTTTGGATAATGGATGGATGGCTGGATAAATAATAAATAGGTAAATCTTTCACGTGGAATAAATAAATATAACAAGTTTTGCTCCTGTCCATCTGCAAAAGACACAATGAGTAAATTCTGTAACAAAAGGAACTATTGTTATGTACAGGTTGGTGGACCACTATATTTGTAGTCAAGAATGTGCTCTAAGCAGTTGCACGTGCAATGTAGTTAATGTGGAACTTGTGAGCTCAAGTTTAATAAAACAAACACACCGTTGGCTGACAAAGATAAATTCTGTCATCATCTTGTTAATAAAGGTACAGAATTCAACAATTAAATTACTGACATTTCAAGCAAGATAGCATGAGTGTCTTTTTCATTGCTGTAACAAAGTAGATTGCTGTATATTATGTATCACTGGTTGGTACACCAAAGTCAAATTGTAATGGTAACCTATTAGTTCACTTAGTTCCTAGTCACATGACAAGTAAACACAACAATGACGACTTACCGATTCCTCCAAAGCGGTCACGGAGTTCAATGCTCCAATTACCTGGAGTGTGTTCCACGAAGCAGGATTAAGGGAAAGTCTGACTTATTTCGACAAGTCTGGCTTATTTCAATGGGCGTTCTGTTCCATCAATGTGTCTTAAATGAATCCCCGCTAAGCTACCATGGTAACTCAGGCGAGTGAACAAGTCTGCTCTGGACCAGTCAACTGTCTCTCTTAGTTAAGCTTTGTTTCAAAGAACGTCCAGTGGGTGGGAACCGATTCCCAAAAGATCGTTGCATCGGACCAAATTCCGCGCTTTCACTACTCATGTCATGTAATACATATAATAAAGTCTATAAAAATCATGTCTCAGCATTCCAATTAATTCCAAAATAATTAAAATAAGGGCCTACCCATATTACAAAGTCAAAAATGAAATGCAATGACTGAAGTTGATAAAAAAGATCTGTTAAAATAATATGAACAGGAAGATATATTTATATTTTATTTAGTCAGTCTACTTTGAAAGTCTATTGGTAAAAAGCAAAGACAAGATATGATTATTCGTACAGAACATTTTATATGGATGCGATTGAAAGTATTTAAATAAAATAATACAGGGGAGATAAAATAATACAGAACAACATTGTACAGTAAGAATGACATGGGAACTCAACCCAGAAGGTTCCCCATTGCCATTGACTATGGGGGTCGAGCCAGGAACTTCCGTGGTGTAAGGTGACAGCATAAACCACTGTACCACCGTACCACTGTATTAGGTACTTAACATTTACATAACTTATGCATTTAATTTGCCTGCAGTTCTTTGCCAAACCAACTCCCTGGCTTTATTTATGGCCACAGTATTGCCTTTTTTAGCAATTATATCTTTGTATTTTTCATACAGCTCCATCAGCAGCCTTTGGTCTGCAGCGGGAAAAAAACACCACTGTCTTTTTACATTCTTTCTGACTCATTTGATCAATCTATCATTCATCCATTCATTTGGGCTTCTCAAATATCACGGGTGTGCGCACTAAGTGAGGTTATGCAAGTGTATGAGCCTTGATTAGTTAAAGCTGAACTGTGTTAGTGGAACAACATGAGGCTAAGTTTAGGGATGGTGCTAGTCTGACTTTTTTGGGAAAGTCTGGCCTTCTTTAGCTACTTTCATGGAAAAACCTCCGTGATTAGCAGGACTGTTTCCAAACAGTCCATGATATTTTTTTTTGGGGTTTTTAGACATTTGTTTTAAAATTTTTCTTTAACACTTGCCCCATTATTCTGATAACCCCTGTCTTCTCTAATTCATTCTGCATTTCTTCTAAACATTTGCTTTCTGTCCTGAAGACTCTAACCCCGCCTCCTGACATGACAGACTCACATTTCCTGCCCCGCAGTGTTTTTGGGCCAGAAAAATGAGCTCCGACCCGGATATATCAGCCCCGCACTGCTGTTATTTTTGCTGTGAATGCAACACCTGGGCCAGAGTTTAGGCTCAGAACAGGCACCAGCCCTGGTGTGAAAGGGTTAACAGTGTTGGATCTTCTCTTCCTCCTGGGGATCTGCATTGGGGGCAGAGCATGTGAGCGGAGTGGAGCGGAGCGTGAGCGAGGAGCAGAGCGGGCGGAAATTGGTCAGAGCGCGGAGTGGTTTTGTAATTAAGGCTGAAGCGGTTGCTCTGTCTTGCTGCAGTATTGCTCCGATACCGATGACACTCCCAAATCTTCCCAGAATTCATCTGTACAATTATCAAGGCTGTTACATAAATTGGCCGAGATGGAATTTGCTAAGTATTTCACAAAGGAAAATGATAGATCATACATCTATCAAACATATAGATGACAATATTGTAGAGCAAGAACAACAATGTGGTGAAACTGTTTCAGTGAGTAAAGATTCACTTTGGAATCATTTTTCTCAGAAACATGAGAGTGTGCTATGCGAACAGGCGGAATCCAGAGCAAAACGTGAGCTTTATATTGTTGTAGTATATCAAGTCTATAAAGTATAAAATTCTTTAAAGTAAATATTGGTAATCAAATACATTTGTTGTGTCATTCAAAGTAGGTCTAATAGGCTCTTTTAATTTCACGTAACGCTGTCAGTGATATTTTATGTTATAGAGACGCAGCAGCAGCATCAGCATAAAAACATTGAGAAATTTAACACCTGGATGCTTAGCCTGTATATTCTTTAGGCTATTAAGCCCACTGATTCCCTTATTTTTAAGCCTATTTTTGTGTGGAATGCCATTGCCAAACCAGACAATGTTGCCATTGCTCATATTTCTTTATGATATAAGTCTTCGGTTTAAAGTGACATTTGTTAGGCATGCAGATTATTTGTCCCTCTTTTAAATTCAAGCGAGCGTGGAGTGACTTGACTGGAGCGGGAGGAAATTTTAGTGGAACGAGGAGTGGTGTTGAGCGGAGCAGCTTAGTGGGAATTAGAGCGGAGGAGCAGGTGGAGCCAACAGCCTCGCGAGCGAGGAGCGGAAATTCTCACCGCTCCACACCACTGGCATGCTCTGATTGGGGGTGAGTCTCACCAGTATCTCCCCTGCCCACACAAAGAGCATTGTGACTGTGGGGACCTTCTAATATGGGGGGGTTAAGCCTCCGTTCCCTGTGGGTGACAGGAGGGAGAAGAAACTTTCACCTTGCAGATGGGGTAGCTCATCGAATTCCTCGGGCTCCTCTAAATCACTGTTGCAGAGCTGGTTGCTCAGCGGGCTGTCCAGAGGTTCGGGCTGAGGTAAGAGGCTGGATGCAGGAAAAGGCAAGCAAGTGGAGATGCGTAGCTCCTGGGGTCATTCAGGCACAGCTAGAGAAAAGCATGCCTCATGGGCTTCAAGTCACGAAATTAGAATCCAAGTCAAGTCTTCAGTCTCAAATCAAGTCCGAGTCATGTCTCAAGTCTCTATGCTGGTTCCAATTTCCAATTATTTATCAAAAAAGGAACTGCCTATTTTTTTTCTCTTAGTATCAGTGACTAAATGCGAATCAACACTTGAACAGTTCAAATACTGCTTGTTTCATAGTTCATTAGGCTTAATATACATTTTCAGTATCTTTGGGGATGAAATGTCCCCACAATAGCCTTGAGTATTCTAAGTTGAGCCCTGATTACTTTACTATCTTCCTTCAAAAACAAGTGTAGGTGAACTCAACTTTAGCCCCTGATCTTTTCAATAGCTGGAAACTCCCCCGAGGCTCCATTTGTCAGGCTGCTGAAGTAAATGCATGTTAAAGTAAATTGCAATTTCGATTTTTACATATCGCTCTAAAGAAAAAATTCCAATTAATGGATAAAATTGATTTGTCTCCCAGCTTGTGTAAGTAAATAAATGATTATGCAAGTAACACCGCAAACTTAAAGTTAAAGTAATGGCTGCAGGCCTGATGCTCCCTCAGTCACGGGAGAGCGGTCAGTGATATTACTGTTCAATTGAATTATTTGCTGCCGTCATGTTTTTAATTTATCAAAAGCTGTTAAATCTGAATGCATGGTGGAAATCTGAATAATTTAAGACACGACACTAAAAGGCGTATGCGTGGCGTAATGAAAAGGTTCATGCAAGAACATTTATTCAGAAAGTTGCTCCCTCACATTGCCAGAAAACAATGATTTTTCCTTCCTTGCTGAAGTACCGTAATTTCCGGACTATAAGCCACTACTTTTTGCACAAGCTTTGAACCCTGCGGCTTATAGTCCGGTGCGGCTTTTCTATGGATTTTTCATGATTTTTGT
>JABFEA020000043.1:30617261-30643683 GCA_019775915.2 Cyphomyrus plagiostoma
CAAAACAGGATTTTACCCTAATTTTAGCTTGTGCGGCTAATATTCAGGTGCGCCTTGTAGTCCGGAAAATACGGTATATCCTGATCAATGAGCTATTTCCTAAGGCCCGAAACCTGAATGTAGCAAGTAGCCATTCAACTGGGTTTACAGGTATCAGATGTTATATTGTGAACCAGGTTGTTTCAAGTGGATATTACGTATGCTAGTCAATATGTCCTTGTCATACATTCATTCCAGTTTCTAGTTGCTCAGGTCCAATCAGGTTTTAGCTTCTGGCACTGGACTGTTTAGGAAAAAAATGAGGATGTTCTCAGTGATGGAAACGGATTGCTGCACCTACAGGCAGGTTTTCCAATCATGGTAGGATTTTGGCACAGGATATGTCACTATTAGTTTAATCTTCCCGTCGCACTCGTGATATTCCTGCAGCGATTCGCAGGAGTGACTTGAGATGAGGATCTACATGGCATTCTTTGATCCTTAACCTCCAATCTCCAATGTTTTTTATACAGTGCACAGATTAGCTTCAGGAGCCTGAGTCCCCATACACAAGGAGATTGATTCAGCCCAAGTGAAATTTTCCTGTTTCTTCCAAGTTACCACACTATCAAGAAGATATTGTAGTTTTCAGCAGCACAGGGGGAGGATTGTGTGGCAGGTTGTGAGCTACAGCAGATTCTCCACTCATAGCTACAATGGCAATCAGTAAAGTGATTGTTTACACATCCCCATGACAAAAACATCATTTTTACTACAGTGGTGGAAAAAAAGCATTTTTAATGACCTACATTAAAGTTAAGTGGTTTGTTTTCGTGTATTTTACTTATGCTTAGGATGGGTAAAATTTATTGGGGTTCCACAATTTCTTTCCCCTGAGAGGAAAATTCATGTCTGGGAGAAGGATACTTGGTGTTGTGCAGACCATGACTCTTAGCTGTAGGTCATTTTGAAATCGGGAAACTAGTAATTAGCATGAATTTCTGAGGAGGCTTTTGGGCCTGAGAGGCATTCCAGTAGCCTGGCTGTCCTTTTATCCCCACAGGGTTGCAGGTTGCGAGTGTAAACGACCAACCCCACCCCTAATTAGACATGAGTCCACACTGCGGGAGCCTTCATGCTGATGCCAATAGTGGTCTGGGAAGGAGAACTAAGAGAGACTCTGGTGTCAAGTGTGTTCCTTCACAGACTGCAGAATATCTCCGCTAAAGATGAATGAGCTTGAGGCTTCAACAGTACAGTCACATGACTTTGGTTTCTTTGCAGTATTATGAGTTTTTTGAGCATCTGTGGTGCCCTCACGCCAACAAACAAACAAACATCGCTATTGTTTTCCCAGAACATGTCCCCTGCAGATTAGAGAAGGTAGGTGTTAATGGAATCATCGCCATCCACGTTTTTGAGTGCGTGCTGTGGGTAAGTGGGCAGACAAATAGCAGACAGAGCTAGTGAATAAGCCTGGAATCATCATGCTTTATTGCAATAGCAAAAGAAAATAAATAGCTTATTTATATATTAGGAGGCTCCCCCTCCACTTCAGTCTCTGCTGTCATTGTCTATGTCACAAAATTTACCTTGAAAGCACTTATATAGGTGTTACCCTTGGAGTTGCTCCATGCCCTCGCTATGGTCGCCTCTACCTCCTCCCTGGCTCAGAGTGCAGGAATGTCATCAGCCAGGAGGCACAACTAGAATGACAAAGCGTGGGGACCCGGGCAGCTGTTCCCAGGCCACTGTTTCTGTGTCAGTGATGTCATGCCCAGGCCTGGCACCGCTAACTCTTCTTCCTCACACAGGAGAAAATATGGTCTCCCCTTCACTAGCCAAACAATGTGAAGTTGGAGATATTTGTAATAAAACAGTCCTTTTCACATGCTCTGCTAATGACGGGCTTTGGCAGCATCGTTTTATCTTGCAGGTTTTAAAGTTGCCGGGGAAACGCTTGGCAGTCGCTGTCGTACCGGGCACACTGATGTATATTACAGTCTGCATCTCAGTGGGAGAAAGCTAGAGACAATGGGGATCATTTTGAGATGTGAACCTTCCAAAAAAAGAGCAAATACTTCATAGCCAACGACACTAGTGAGGTGGACTGGACACCTGTGACTGCAACCAGAAGTTTCTTTTTAAACAATGTCTTCTCGAAACATGGTCATTGTGCTGTTTACACCTGGGAACAGGGATAGCCAACTCCAGACAGTATACAGCAGGTTTTCTATCCTACTTGATGAGTTACTCTCTGCCTAAGATCAGATGTGGTTCATCAGAGACCAGATAGGATGGAAAACCTGCTGGATAGCGGCAGTCCAGCATCATGGTTGCCTACCCCTGCCAGAGATTGTCAAACTTTCATAAACCTGAACCTCGAACCTGAGCAAGGACTCTCTACGACAAATGCGTGGTGGGGGGGGAGTTTAACACTTCATTCTCTTCTTGAAAGTTTTTACGCTTGGGGAGGGGTCCCCTTTCTATATTGCCCTCATTTAAAACTAAACCAACTGAAAATACTAACATTTACTATCTTCTGTGCTTTTTGCCAGTATTTCCCAATCTGGTCTTCAGGGACCCACAGTCAGTCCATGTTTTTGCTCCCTCCAAGCTCTCTAGCAAGCAGTCCACATTTTTGCTCCAGGAGCTGGGAGGGAGCAAAGTGTAGGTCTGCCTGTGGGTCCCCGCGGACCGGATTAGGAAACACCAATCTCTGCATAGTGGAGTCATCAGGAAAGCATTGTGATGCACCATCACCTTCCTTGGGGTGACTGTTGTGTGCAGACTGTGTTGTGTGCAGACTGTGTTGTGTGCAGACTTCCAGTAAAACCATGTTGGAACAAAGTGAGACTTATTTTTGTTTACTTGATCGATTCCTCTATTGTGGTCCAGCACTCAACTACAGAACTAGGAGTGAAGCCCGTTCTTCTGTGCCAGATTAATGCTGACTGATAAGACATGCACCATACTTTGTGACCAATGGTATTTTAAAACAGATTGTGTAATATTTGTATGTACTAAGACTTTTAAGACAGAATCTGAATCTACAACAGGGAAAATGCAGGTAAATAAATAAGCTGTAAGAGTGAAAAAAAACTGTGTGTCTTTCTTTATTCCAAATTTAGTTTAATTAAAAGTTCGTGCAGTGCTTCTGTTATTGTTTATGCACAAACTCCCTTCTCTTCCCCCACAGCTTCTAGCTGAAGTACTGTTTTTAATTAAATAACCTTCTTCTTCAACAGCAAGGATCATAACTATGATCTCCATGGCAACCTAATAATGCTGAAAGAAATTAAAAACAAAGGCTGTTTAGGGAGACAAGGCAACTCCTAGGATTTCTGTATTGACTCCATTTGTTTGAAACTCAAGGAAAATTATTATTCTCCAGTGCTGCATGATCGAACGCAGTTGTCTGACACATGCAAACTTTACCAAAGTATTGAAGTTTGGAAAAATATGTACTTTGATCTCAGCTATAGAAACATACCCCGATGACCGATACGAAAGCCTCTATGCAACCTAAGTAGGACCCACTGATGAGGCTCATACTGATTATGTGACTAGACGGAGCCTTTTGGATCTGAGAGTTACATTACTTCTCCTTTTCTCCCCCATCTATCCATCATCCAGCTATTTTTTCAGTACAGGGTTGGGGGGGGGGGGCTTTGAGCCTATCCCAGAATGCAGCTCCACAATAAAGAATGAGGCAGGTGCACATCCCAAACAAACACACACACCATCTACTGGTCAATGGTTTACATTTATGGCAATTAGTGTAACTGCTTTACTGTGGGAGAAAGGCTGAGAACCCAGGCAAAAGCCCACACACCATGGCGGGACATGCAAACCCCACACACTGGGAACAGGTGGATTGCAACCCCCACCTCTGAGGTGTGAGGCAGCTGCTTCACCCACTGAGCCATCCTCCTGCCCTCCCCTTTCCTGGCTGCACTACAAATAATTACATATGCCACCTATTAATTTCTAAACACTGAAAAATTTATATTCTGATATTTTAAACACTCACATCTTGTGTAGCCTGACACTTTATTTACTTCAGCAGACACTTTTATCCAAAGCAATGTATATATATATATATATATATATGTGCGTGTCGCTGATTGTATATATATTGTTTATTTTAAAGTAAGAAAGCAACTGGGGGCTCAGAGCCTTGCTGGGGGATTTGAACCACTGACATTCCGATTGCTAGCGGAGCTTCCAAACCCGCTGAGTCACACACTGAATTAATCACAAGAATTAGTCTCACTGAGCAGTGATTGTACCTCTATAGCCCTGTTGCTAATGGGCAGGTTCTGAAGCTCTGTTTTTTCTTGCAGAAGGGGGTATCCTGGGTGAAAACAAAAAACGAGGCTGAAGTGCCAAAATTTCTGGTTCCAACTCAGCTTCTACCCAGCCGAAAATAGTGCATTTAGAACTGCCTTCTTCAGCCGTGTGGATATAAAAACACAAACCCGGCAGTCATGACATGGATGGTATTATGTTCTTCATAGGTAAGAGCGCATAAATGTTGGGAGTAATATGACACACGTTATGTATATGACAGACCAAAATATACATTAATATCTGTAATGTTTAATAATAATCTGTGCTGTTACGCATGTCTGAATTGCCGTAGTTTATTATTAACGGCATTACAAAATATTCCATCCATCCATCCATTGTCCAAACCGCTTATCCTACTGGGTCGCGGGGGGTCCGGAGCCTATCCCGGAAGCAATGGGCACGAGGCAGGGAACAACCCTGGATGGGGGGCCAGCCCATCGCAGTTATAAAATATTAAGGTGTACTATTCATGTGCAACGTCATCACGCTATCTGCATGGAAAGTGAAACACATTTGTGTACATCAAGCAGCCATCAGAATCCATTAAAATGATTCCTTACAAAAATCAAATCTATTAAAATGCCTGAAATCCCTGGAGGCAGGGAGCAGAAACCAGAAGCATAAAAATATTTATGAATTGATATTGTCGCGATTTGAGTAAATGTTTGAGGGTCTCCGGCCACTAATTATGGAATGGTTTACAGAATAACATAAACATTTTCATTCAGAAGGTCATACCCAGTTTTTTACATAGAAAGTTTGCTGCGACATATTTCTGTAGCCTTCAGTAAGTGTGGTTAGCTGAATGCGCTTATGTTGTATATGTCCTCATTTGAAAAAGTTCCTAATTGCAATCAGAAGTATAGCAGAAATGATAAATTACATAAAGATGCATGTGAATTCATAACCTGCCAAATATTTCATAGAGACACATTGCAAAATATATGGTTTTAATGTGTCACCCCCTTTTTCCAGCAGAAGATAGATGGTCTGTGACTAAAGAGTAAAACAATGAAATGTGGCTTCACACCATCCAGCTATCTTAGTCTATTCCGACACATTGTTTTATGTCATAAACATCTGTTCATCTTATTTTCAACTTCTTATGCTGTGTGAGATTTGGAGCCTATTTTGCAGTGGTCATGATGGCACACGGAATACCAGATCCCCAGGAATACACTCATGCTAAGGTAATTTCAGTTTTTGATGCTCACCAGTCCACCAAAATGAAATGCCTTTTTACTGTGAGAGGACGCAGTACCATTGGTCAACTGCTGATACTGTCATTACATAATCTGTATCAGAATTGGCCATCTGCAGGGCCCTCAGCCTCTTCATAGCCAACCCAACAAAACACTCTCTATGTTTACAGACTCTAGGTGATGTATTTCTGTGAAGCTCCTCTTGAGACTGGAGTGAATTTTCAAGCTACTCTAAGACTGAAAGTCACTGACTTGTCACGGAATCATAGATTCCTTCCTGAGATTAAAACTGATGCTTATATTAGGAGCACAATTAATGAAAAGTGCAGACCAGCTTTGTTCCCCATCTCCAAAGGTCAAGCTTTGGTCTGGTTTAGGTGGCTAACATTCAGCAAAGCTTTCATACTTATTTTACAAGGTAGTCTTTCAAAGTGAAGGTGATTAAGTGCCTTCCTGAGAGACTAAATCTACATGGAACTACGCAGAACAATCAGCAATAACCTAAAGAGATAATATTCTGGTAACCACAATCTGCAGTTCCCTGAAAAATCCCTAGGAGGTGCTCGTGTGCTGGCCAGCTAATCCTACTTCAACTAGGAGTACCAAGAATAGACGATGTGACACTATAGAACAAATCTTGGGTTGGCTGGCCTTAAGATGAATGAACATTGATCCAAAATCATATCGGGGTGCCCATGGAGGAAAACTTTTGCACCACTATGGCAGACAAACAGGTGAAGATAAACTGAGCTTTATGATTCAGCCACCACTTGACCTTTGACCTAACCTCTCCCTGCTGGAAATCAAAGTTAATTCGTAGAGACCTTCTCAGCTTTTCACAGACAATTTTTAAGGTTACTTCCCAGGCCAGGATTATGATGCTCCCAAAAAATCAAAGGCATTAACACTAAGAGTATTTTTGATTTTACAGTACTGTGTGGATTTAATGACAAAAAATTAATTTGTTACTGATTAAAGTACAGGTGTTCTGTGCAATCCAAACATACAGGTCTACTGTTAAAAACCCATATGAAACCAATTCAATACTAGTATTGTGCTTGGAAATTCTGCCTGTACTAGTGAATAAAATAAGGTCACAGAAGCTTGAGAAAGTGTGCCGTAAGACAAGAGCTTGTTGGAACCTTTTGGTGACAAAGTGGTCATTTCACTAGGCAGAAAAACTAATTCTCCAATTGCCATAACATAGATTTACTTCTGAGCTGTTTAGAAAGTTAAGAAGACAGTTGAAATGAGTCGGCAAAGTTTGCTGGTTTTAAAAGAACTTTCCCCCAAGGATGCTGTGACTTGCCAGAACATCCATATATCCATCTTGCATGAACGCTTATTCAGTAAAGGGTCTCGGTGCTTGCCAGAATGTAATTAAGAAAAGTCAGGGCTGCCAGTTTTGCAAATGATTTTGACATACAGAAAACAGTTCCATAAAAATAACAAAAGAATAAGCGTCTGTACTCATAACAGTTATTTTATTTTGCATGTCTGCTCTACTGAAATACTCTTGCTTTTTTCTTTCCAGGAAATCAATTATGTATAGAAATGTCTTCCGTGATCCTCCTTTTGGCTTGTGGTATATCCCAAAGGAGAGCATTTCAACTATCGACTGGACATAATTGTGTACATGACATATTTGGCCCGACAGAGCAGATTAAAACAAAAAGATGAATAATGCATAAATGTGATAAGTAATAATGCTTTCCGCGATACAGTTACTGCTAATTTTCTCTCATTTTCATTACCAAAACTAAAGGAAGTCAGTTTCATGCACGAATGGAATTCTTGCATACATAATCAGATTTTGAAAATGAATTATACTGTATTTAATCAATGTTATTGCAAAAAGGATCAAGGTTTTTTTTTTTATCTAATAAGCCAACACCAACTAAAAGATACATTCATTCCTGTTCATTAAAAATGTAATCCAATCCATTTCCTGACAATCTGGATTTTTTGATACATACATTTAAAATTTTATACCACAGTAAAGCAGAATCACTCATTCTGGGATGTAGTACCTCTGTCAAGCAGGATGTAGTGATGGGGATAGAAATTTGGACCAGTATCATGAATATTGTTGGTTTGAGTTCCCAGGACGGGGTCTGTTGTACTGTATTAGCTATAAACATGATCCCTAATGTGCCTACTGTAGGTGAATGCTGCTCTTAGGGCGACAAACATCTTACTAAACAATAAAATATTAAATAGTGGAGGGGATATGATACCCAGTACCTTTTGAAATATTTGGTACAAGGTGCTCCAAACCCTCATTAAGCCAAACAGAAGGTAAATTAGTACATTTTTGGGCAGAATACCTCATCTGCAGCCTTAGCCAGCAATGTTTCTGTGTGAGTACTTGGTTGGTCGTACCTGACAACCTGCAACAAAAATGTACTCTTTTAGTAATCTTTTAAGATCGTTTCTGGGAATAATGCTTGCCTGTGCAGTCTTATCAAAAGGTAAATAAAAAAATTTAAGATGCTCATTCAGTTATCATTAAAAACAATTTTGGTGTTTTATGTCGATATGAGTGCATCATTATGAACTAAATAGCCAGTCAGTAGTACTTTCTTTTTAATCATCTTCGGAAGCTAAAGCTACTTAGCGTACTGACATAGCTCTGATTTGTCTGTGCCTAAAAATACCTTTAATGTGTTTTAAAATTAAAAGATGTTTGGGCAAAATGGAACACAGTGATACTCTTAAACTTCAATTTAAAACAGAATCACCAGAAGAGCTGATCTGCAGAAAACCTCTTTGCTGCATTTTCAGAAAAGAAAATTGAGTACTGGGAACAACAACTGAAAATATACACTGAAAGCAATGAATGTCTGATGCCGCATGGCTGTTTGGTGAGACAACATTGGCTAAAAGCAGGCAGACATTCTCCCTACGTCCACCTTGCACGTGCAACCATTTGATGTTGTATGTGAGGTGTCTATATAAACATCTCTTTATCCATCTTCCATAAAAGATAATCCAGTGATGGGTCAGCCCGGGGCCTATCCCAAGAAATACACACATACACAAACACACACTCTGGCCAATTTGCCGTACCACGTTTCAGGACTGTGGGAGTAAACCTGAGTGTCAGCAGGAAACCCACACAACACGGGGAGAACATGCAAAGCACACATAGACCAATCAGGGCCACCACTCTGGAGACCTGAGGCTGCAGTGCTGCCCACTCAGACGCCGTGCCGCCTCTGCTCATAAAAATAAAGATTAATAATGACCCGCAGCATTTTCATCTGCTATCACTGTTTTGTTATCACCATGATTGGAGAAGGTTCACATTCTGGGCTTACCTGGTTTAGGTAGGACCATCTGGACCACACTGAGGATCCCAGTATTCGAGGCACAAATCCCATAATGTTTTCTTAACCTTTTTTGAAAATGGGAGCCTCTTTCTGAAATTTATTGCAGCGACATCCAGGAAATTACACTTAAAGCAGCAGTAGTGAATAAGGACATGTGACCTCAGGGCTGTTCATTTAAGTCCCAGGCAGGCTACTGTAATAGTACTTAATATAAACTGTTTTATGTCATCTTTTTGCTCATGTGACTTTCTTTTAGTTTTCTTATGATTGAGTGGTTTGCGTGGAATATCGTGTGTGCTTGTACTGGCATACCATCCAGCTCGTACCCAGCCTGCTTCTCAGCAAAGGCCCCAGACTTGCTGTGAGCCTGCTTTTATTCACTGGAAAAATTATGGATTAATGGGTCACAAGTTGCTTTGGGTCAAAGCAGCCAAATCATAGAAATTCTATGAATGCTGCTGTTAAAACTGAAAATGAATAGTCTCTTTTCAAAGGAGGTACAGTCTTACTTTGGCTTTCAATAAAGGGATATTTCAAAGAACAGCTCTGTCATCTGCACAGGTCAAAGACCGAAGAGGCCCCCCTTATACAAATGCTACCATGTGTAGCTGGCTCAGAAGGCTATCTGTAAATTAGCTACCTTATCAACAAGTGATAAAGAAATCCAATCGACTGCAATAGGTCCCATTTTGTGCATGTAATGCACTAGGCGTGTGAAACTCAGTTTATGGGAAATCAGACTGCATTTTCTATTCACCTTATACATTCCCAAGTTTCCACAGTAATGCTCTGTTTCCCCACGCAATTTAAAGACTCGAAATTGCCCCTCGTGTGCGATGGATTGGTATTCTGCTTAGGATGCGTGCTAAAATTCTTGGGATAGGCTGGGTGGAATGGATGGATGTGTGTGGTACAGCCCCTGGAATTTACACAATTAAGCAAGAGGACAAAACTAACCATACTACTAATATACAGGTTAGGACCACAGTCCGCAGCTCAAATTTCACCGTTGCACAGATTAAAAAAAAATCCCTTACCTGATTGGTAGACTCCTCACACAAGTTGTTAATTAATGTGACGGTTGTGTCCCTTATGATTTCTCTAAGAATCTCTTGCAATTGAAGGCTTTCCTTTCTCCTTTTTCCTTTTAAAGTATTGTGCCAGTGATATTTACTTATGGTAATTTACCAAGAAGGTCAATTAGTCAATTATTCAGACTAGAGAAAGTCAATTGCTTATGCACACGTAACCCGCCTGTGGGCCACTCATCCAGAAAATTCTATTTATATGGTTTGCATGTATTAACTTTGAGTATAGACAACATGATAATGTATCAATTGTGTTTTTAATACAAATTCAGGGTTCATTCCCATTAAGGTGCAACCATTTTTGAATAATTACCCAGCACAGATAATTGTGTCACGCGGAGCATGTTCAAATATAAAAAAAAACAAAAAAAAAACAAACACTCACAGGCCCCAAAAACTATTTGTCCTTTGTGTCAGAATAATTGAACGTAATCGCAGCACGTGTTAACAGTTTTGCTCTAGTTGGTTAACGTTGATTCTACCCCCAACGTGGAATGAATGGCTGATTATCAGCATATAATCATGAGTCAGTCTATTTTCTGTTGGTTACCAAAATGGAAGTTTTTCAAAAGAACACAACAGTTTTAATTTTAGTAGCGAGCATTAACAGTAGGCCGAATGCTACAGCACTAGGCTGAAATGGAGCTTTTCCAAAGAAATCTGTAGTTTGTTCATTTATTAAAGGGCAGATGGCACTACTCAAGCAGGAAGTAATTGACATAATGAGAGCGCGGGGCCAGCATTCGTCTGCGTGTGACATCGGCCCGCGTCACAGCAATGCCCCTATTCAGGCAAAAAGACCCTTTCAGATCTGTCTAAGGACCTTGCTTCTTGTTGAGTCGGTCAAGTTGCTGCTAGGAAACAGAGGATCAGAAACGTTATTCATAGTGAGGGAACTCAACTGTGTGATTTTTGCTCTGGTGGCAGAATATTTTGTGATTTAGGGTTCAAATAAGGAGCCCATTTTACTAAAGGTCAGCTACTGGAAGTGGCTTCAGTATTAATCGTTGCTTCCATGCATATTAATTAAAGGACGATGTATCAGACAATCAGTGTGTTCCCTCCGTGCAAATCAACAGGCAAAGAACTCATGGGTTCAATCATCACATGCGTGGTTTATGGCCTCAGAGCATGTCTGTTGCTTTACATGACAGTACATGTAAAATATAGTTGGGAGCATAGTTCCAGGAAAGGTTCAAGGCACTAAGAAAACGGAACCAGGAGCGTTTTCAAGTCATTGAGGTAACACATTGAGTTAACCTTCATTTCCACATTTACAACAAAATTCTTGTGCACCTGAATCCTGGGATTTTGGCTTTGAACGCCGTTCATGTAAACCATCTCCTTAATTATTGCTGTTCCTGCAATAGTCACATTTTCTCTTCCCTAGCGTATGAACGCATTTATAAATCAGACACATCCAACACTTTGAGTTTAAGACAAGAACATAACATGAGGGAAAGAGGAAAAACAGGGAAGTTAGGAAATAAATACAACTGCAAATTCTAATAATGAGAACTTTTGTTTGCTTCGTGGACGCGAAACGTTTCAGTGATCATGAGCATGTCAGAATACAATAATATTCTGATTGGATTATCGTTAATAAATTCTTTATGTAAAGCCCACTAAATGCATTTGTATTTAGAATGTTTTTTTTTCAATATCATAACACTGGATTTTTTTTAAGCAAGATAAAAATGAACCAGCACTTTGCAAATAATTGGTTAAAGCAGGCGGGAGGGGGTGGGAATGACCACATCTGGTGGTCTGGATGTTTATCGCCCGTCCCCTAATCGCAAGTAAACGAGCGTTCACACCCATAAAACTGGTTGGACGTCAAAAGTAACTCGTCTCCGTGATGACAGAACCGAAGGCTGCAGACCACGGAATAAATGCCGGCGCACGACCTAGTCTGAGCTCATCGGAGGCCACGCTGTTTCATATTTATACGGCAGCAGCCAGCAGCGTGCAGCCACGCTTCCGATGTGACAGACGGAGTGCGGCGCTCCGCGGTACCTCAGCCCTGCAGACGGATCGCGACCACAGGAGATTATACACGGGAGACCGCTGAACTTTTCAGCCCGCTGTAAAAAGAGTTGCCTGCAAGTGAAGGTAAGCTCTACTCCCCGTGTTTTTCTAATGTAAAACTAGTCGCACTTTAATATCTCACTGAGAAATGACTTTGAATTCACTGCTTTGTATTATGTAATCGTTTAAGATATCGCTGAGAAATTTTTGATTATCCTATTGTGTCATCTTATAAAATTCGTACATTCCTCCTGTTGATTTCTTACCAAAGTAGAGACGCATTTACTGAATATAATTGCTGTGTGCTTTTTCATGCGCTTAGTTTATTATATTCAATTTACATCTAAATTTTCCATCGAGTGAAATGATGGGGAACAATAGCTTCCGTTCCCCAATAATCATGTGTGAACTTGTTGCCATATCATGAGACGTGCTGTACTGCGCAATGTCTTCACAGATAAAGGGATAAAGTCAAATCGCTCTATGATTAAAAGTAGATTCTTGTTTTAGGCGTTTTGTGAATGAAAGGACAGGTGCTTCTTGCCGCCGTTCAGAAACTCTTTTTGCAATATAACGCAACAGAAGGCACTAAGTTGACGGAAGAGTGGAGTTACAGGATTTTCTTATCATTCCCGATACACTTGCCATGCAATTCGCGAAATGACTATGTCCGTTTTTCCATGAAACAATTGCCGTGCCACTTTCCTCCCAATTATTGCTGCGCTAAAAATTAAAGAAAAAAAATTGCAGGTGGAAGTAACATAGCCCACTAGATGTGTGATTGCGTTGATTTAGACACAATTGAGAATTTGATATGAATAAACTAAGGTCTAATTTACATGCAGATTAGACGGATGCATTTTGCGCTTGTTTATTAATGTTAAGAAATATATTCTAAAATCAGTTAATTTTATAACTTGATAAAAGAGACCATTTCCAACTGAAATTTGGTGAAGGCAATCAGTTACCTACCTTTCATTTTATTTTTAATGTAATGAAATGGAGATTTTGAGGTATTTCATATTAACTGAAGAGTCTGAATTAGACTGAGTACGAACAATTGGTTTAAATATCAGAAAAAAAAGTTAGAATGAAAGGCAGGGAGGGGGTGTTTCTAGAACTGCTAATATATTCGCATGCGGCAGTTGGAGGGAAATCGTGTGGTATATTTTGCAAGTTTTTAAAGGAGCATGTTTAAAATAAGTACAAACACCATACCCGCTTACTATAATAAGTCGTGAAAAATAACCCAGCAATCGCTTGCGTTGCTGTCCATAGTGCTGAAAATATCAGTCAGTATACAGGGATATCTGCGTTGTGGGCAATGTTATATTCTAATAATATTTTACGTTGTGTATTTAAGCCAACGGTTACATCCGCCTTTGAAAAATTAATTCAGACCATTCCTCGGGGATTTCAGATCGTGGCTTATAATTTATAGACATCTTTACCCTTGCCTCTAATTTTAAATTATCCTGCACCGAGGGGTACTATATTAGCCATTCAAGCATGTTTCAAAGTTCAAAAGTGTCATACGAGGATCGGACAGGGTCACACCAGAGCCAACGATCAGATTTTAAAATGCCTATTTTACATTTACACTGAATATTTGTAGCAGATCTTGCTCCCCAAACAAGCAGCTCTTTAGATCTCTCTTACTGGACTCTCTGCCTAAGAAATAGTTTGCATGTTTTCCTTTTTTAAACTTGGATTTTGTAAAGATTATGCAAGGTTTGTTTCAGTGAGCAATATGCCTGTACATGACTGCCAAGAGAAGCCAGACTTGCACAAGGAAAAGGGGGGGGGGGGGACTCACATTAATATCACTGACTTCTGTGTTTGATGCACCTTGAGTTTTGGAGGGAAACATAGAGGACACATAACCCAACAGCAGGGGTGCAGACAGACGGATGAGAATTATTCCGAATGAAAAATATTGCGGCTCTTTCCAACGACATCAAACGGGAAACTTGCATAACATGAAAATGCGTATAATTTCAACTGTGGCACCTCCCTAGCCAGCAGCGAATGTTGTATGTCGTTGTCAAAGGTGTCACCTTGTAGCAAGGTGACACGTACCTCCTTACTTTTACACTTTGATGGCTGGGACACCACCTTTGCTCACTAGTGCAGCATGACGAGTGTGATTTTCTCTCTCTGTTAAACCATCCCTCGACTCAGCTGTCGCTCCTTCCTGGCAGAATGTTTCAGATGGAATGAATCAGTCCATTCATCATTTGTAATTTTGGAGAAATATCTGCAGAAGTAGACAGTGAATAAGGAAACAGGATTGAATTACAGGTGCTTCAGTAAATAGCTCATTTCAGTTGACATATGCCGCTCAACAATATCCAAGGCAATATAAACTTATTACAAGATGAACAGATTTGTATGCAGTCTCAGTGTGACCAGCTGAACCTGCAGAGCCCGATGGGAGAACCTGAGTCCAGAGCCTCTGCTTTCCTACAAAGGTGTGGGCCTGCAGACCTAGTCTACTTGTGAAAACCCAGTATCAAATGTTTGTTGAAATAAATATAGAATATACTGTTTATTTACATTGAAAACCCTCAATATGTCTGCCTCAAATGATCTCTCTTTCTTATCTCAGGGAAAGCCAGTCTAAAAAAAAGTGGTGAGGAAGATCAACTCGATCGACTTGGTTAATCACAGAGCTAAAGTTAACTTATTTCAATCACATCTCCTATTCACCTAGCTGCTGAAAAGCCCGCAGCATGCAGGACACTGAGCCGAGCGTCTACCAGCTGCAGCCCAACATCATCTCGGTGAGGCTCTTCAAGAGGAAGGTTGGGGGTCTGGGTTTCCTGGTGAAGCAGAGGGTGTGCAAGCCGCCTGTCATTGTGTCGGATCTCATCCGGGGTGGGGCAGCAGAGGAGTGCGGCCTGGTCCAGGTTGGAGACATCGTCCTGGCCGTCAACAACAAGCCGCTGGTCGACATGAGTTACGAGAGAGCACTGGAGACCCTCAAGAACATCTCACCTGAGAGCCATGCCGTGCTCATCCTCAGAGGGCCAGAGGGCTTCACTACCCACTTGGAGACCACCTTCTCTGGAGACGGGCGTCAGAAGACTGTGAGGGTGACTCGGCCACTCTTCCCTAGGTCCTTTGAGGGCTCCATGCAGGGCAACAAGGAGCAGCTGCGGGCGATCGAGAACCTCTCCCCAAGCAGGGAGCAGAGCACTCTCATCCAGATGAACAGCATGGTCTCCTCACTGATTGCTCCAGGGGAATCTGGGGACTGCCATGCCCTCCTAAATGGTGTTGAAGAGAACAAGGACCTGTTGAGGGAAATAGAGCCTGTTCTAAAGCTCCTCAAGCACAGCAAGAAGGATATCAATGGGGTGGACACGAGAGACGCAGAAGTCCAAGTGGACAGGTAAAGACCCGTCATCATTCACTAGCTGTACTTGTGTCATGCACCTATACACAGAGTCTGACTACCATTCTATTATGCAGCAGTATGTGCTGGTGATACGAATCCGATTTCTAAATATTCGCAGCAAGCTCTGCACATTCAAGGCACACGAACTCACCGTTTGTTTAATAAAAAACACATGCTTAAAATGACTCATCCTATCCCGTGAAAGGACAGCTTTAGAGCGTCCTCTTCCTCCTGCTCAGCACAGAGACCCACTTAAATAGCATGGATGCAGAATAATCTTTTTATAAACGCAGCATATAAACAAATGGGCTTTTAGAAGACAACCTCCTTTCTGAAAAAAAGCAGCAGGGGAAAGTAGATATGAGTTCGCTAACTCCATTTGTCTACCCCATACATCTATGAAGAAGGGGTTACTGGACACTGAACATTGAAAAGAATTGAAAGCAATGAGTCAGATGGAGCCTTTTCTTTTGAACAAATGAGCACGTAAAGGATCCTTTTTATTCACTAAGGCACTGTTTCCCAAAACTGTAGAAGTGGGTTGAGAACTCATACTTTTTGACAATACACTGAGGCAATATGAACATCTGAACATCTAATTCCCACTGCATCCAGGACAGTGCTGGACCTTAAGTGTAAAGCTGAGCTTCCACGTCACTCAGCACAATGGGTCCAAATACAAAGATTTTCAGCAGCTCGTGCGGAAAGCGGAAAGCCATGCACCATGCTCTGATGGGTTTGTTGTGCTTGCCACCTATGTGGCCCTGAAGACCCGCCCCTGGCACTGCCCACCTTCCATGTATCACCCCACAGTCTGTCAATGAGCATCACATTAGTCAAGTCATTACCAGATCCGCATCTTGCATCCTTGGCACAGCCCCCTCCACCCCACCCCCGCAAAGTTTACATTCCCTCAGTGTCATGCCGCTGATATATGAGTCATCCCACATCTCTGACAAAATCTGCTACTCCGACGGGCTTGTTTACCTCCCTGGCAATGGGGATGGAGACACAGCACATGCCACGACTGCGGCCCGCCCTGGGTGACACTCTGGGGACATTTTGGTTTGGCGGGATGGAGTGGTGCAAGCGTGCAGCGCTTAACCGGTACTCTGTGTGAATTGCAGTGTTGCTGTGATGGGCAAAGAGCTGGCCTCCAATGCAGATCTGACCCTCGACGACCCAGTGATAAGGGATGGCCCACCTACAGAACTCAACAATCCCTGCTCCGAGGATGAGAAGGTAGCAGCATTCCCAAGGCACACAGGGTTCGCGGTTGGCCAACTGAGGCATACGTCATGCCGGGCTTGTGGTGGAATTGTCATAATCATTACCTGCCATTAATGTCCCCAGGCCGCTCACTGTGATTCTGATGCTAAAAGGGTTGACTGAATGGAGCCAGATGGGGTGGTGATGATGGCTCGGGCTGGAGGGAGGGGGTCCAGGAAGCATGATGAATGGGGCACACAGCTGCGATAGCGAGGGGCCGTCATGACTTGCCATTGTCTGTTCCTGCATCTTGGCCTCTCCACAACTGGTAGCCATGTAACACTTGGAGGGCGATATATTAGGATTCATTGCAGAAAGGCGATGGAGAAATTTCCATGGTGTAAAAAATAGCTTCTTGAAGGAAAATAGGAGTTGGTAAGTGTTGTGAGGTCCCTCTATATGAACATTTATAGCAAATAAAAAGTTTTGCTATGACCTCAGCTTCGCTGAAAATTCTGTTACAACCTGAGTGATGTCACAGCAGCCATTTTGTGCAAGAATGTTTACAAAACATCAGCCTGTTGGGTGATGAGGTGAGGAGGCGTTATTTGGCTAGTCACACTGACTGTGACATGCTGAATGATAGTAGCGTAGAGACAGATACTGCGGTACATTGATGGCTGACATACAGCAGTATGAACCATACTAAGGTTGTTTCAGATATAGCATGAGGTCTGCAGGCCCACACCTTTGTAGCAGAGCAGAGGCTCTGGACTCAGGTTCTCCCATTGGGCTCTGCAGGTTCAGCTGGAGAGGCTGGAAGCCGGTGTGGTGGAAGCAGGAAGGCCTCTGCTGAAGCGGCACAAATCACTGACGTTTAGCCCCACGGTCGGAGCATTCAGCCCCACCGACGCAAACCTCCAAAGGGAGACTAATGTCAACTCCCATTTCAGTCCAATATTGGTGAAGAGACTCCAAACAGTGCTGATAGCCTGTTTCCTTTCTTACATCCTTGCCATATTCTTGCTTAATGTTTTATCGGTCCAAATAGCTTTGAATATAATAATTACTGTAAACTAAGCTTAAGTCACCTCCAAGTCTTCCAGCAAAGTTTTTTTTAATGGTTTCCTAGCAAATTGCGTTCATCTCCACAGCAACGGACAATTTTAAATATTATCTGTACATACTGGATTTGTGCTGAAATTTACATGCCCAGCTCAAATGTACAAGATCAGAACCCATCCTAGTATTTGAACCTTTAGTTACTTAATCACTGCTCAGCCTATTACCTCTCTTGGTTCTTCTATAGTGCTTTTCTCCATTCAACAAAAAATTGTTTTCAGTAGACCTCTTTTTCTGGGAGGAGTCACCCAGACCTCTGGCTCACTGCCACACGACTTGGCATCTAACACGATGGCAGACATACTGGCATACTGGCAGAGACGCTCTTGCTAGCAAAGGTGCAAATCCAGAGATGATATCCCTGCCATTTGTAACGAAGGTGCAAAGTTCCTCCTTCTGCAGATTAGACCAGCAAGGAATTATATGCCCCCTCCCCCCCTTGCCAAAGCATGACCTGAAATTTGAGATCTCACAGTGCTGTGATTCCTCTCGCTCTCACTCCTGCACCCTATCGAACAGCCAGCTTGTGACCTTTCCTTGTCCCTCAAAGCTAAAGGCGGCCATTGTTGTCGTGCAGAATTGAACGTCCTCGTGAGGATCTTACCTGGTAGTGTTTTTTTAGACACCATTTAAATTTCATAACAGTTGGGAAAACTTGTTTTTGCAAGCGGAGGGAAGCTAATCAATTTGGGTGGGGGACACCCTCCTCCGACTCCCACGAGAATAGAGGCCATCAGTAAAGCTTAATTGACTTTCTTGTTTGCATTCATCCCTTCAGGAAAAGCTACAATTACCTTGCTCATATTTTGCAAGGAATCATTTACAAATAACTGCAATTGAGGGATGATAGTGGGGATGAGAGGGAAGACTATATTTCCTTTTGATTTATAGATCAGTGCTCTGGTTTCCACAGAAGACAACATGTACAGTCTCCCGCAAAAACGATTCACTGCAGTAAATGAATGGATGAATTAGTGACACCCATCCATCAATACAGCCACTGACTCACCAGGTCAGTTAATAAGGGTGAGCAAGTACAGGTACAATCTATCTGTTTAACCAAGAAAATGATGCATATCCGGAATGGGCAGGGCTTACTGTTGAACCTTGAAGTTCACGATTTTGTGGATATTCCCATATAAAAAATCTTTTAAAGGGACAAGAAAATTTACAAACCAGAGGAGGCCATTCATGGTACTTATTTGTTTTACATCGTCCACATAAGGTTAGTATGTTGCACTAAGAATACATTAGCAATCCATATGTAACCATATGTAAATGTGACCACCAGCTAATGCTGGGCGCTGTGAGGAATTATTCATTAGTCAGGTGTGAGACTTTTCTGTGTGGAGTTTGCATGCTCTTCCCATGTTCAAATGGGTTTCCACCGGGGGCTCCAGTTTCCTCCTATAGTCCAAAGGTATGCGCGGTAGGTTAATTGGCAAATCTAAGTTGCCCCCATAATTCTGTGAGTTTGTGCACCCTGTAGTGTATTGGTTCCTGCCTGCTACCATTGTTCCTGGGATAGGCTCTGGTCCCCCCCACAACACCAGTTGGGTTTAAGTGGGTGGATGGATGTCTTGTTTTAACTAAGATTCGTTTAATTTGGACTAAAAATAAATTTTAAAAATGCCCACAAAAAACCTGCATCATATTCCTGACCTTAATAATAATGTAAAGTAACTAAGTACAAATAATTTGTTGTTGTATTTAAGTAGGCATTTTTAGGGATAAGTACTTTAGCATTTTAACTTGTTGCAACTTGTTGCTGTACTAGTTTGCAAATTGTATTTGTAAATTTAGTTATGTTAAATGACTATATAAAAAGATGCATGAAAAAATCTCCATGGAAGAAAATCAGGGTTGTCAACGTTGGTTAGCTAGCTGACGTGAAATTTTCAATTTGAGACAAGGCTGCCCAAGCAAGTACACCTATGCAACACTTAAATTACTTTAATAAAATCTGTATAGGGTTTGCAAACTACCCCAACATGTCTGATGTAACTAGTTTTATGTTTATAATGAAATGATATAATGAAATGATTTTCTTGCGTGAGCCTGAGGGTCTGAAATCAAAAGTGTCACACCAGATAAGTGACAGCTGGCAACCCCAAAATTTTCAGATTTCTTGAGCTGAAATATTTGTAGCTTGGAAGCACATACTCTTAGATCAGTAGTAAACAGCATCACAGCAAATGCTTAATTCCCCATAGTGTAAAGTGACTGTATCTTTTACAATATTATGGCACTATACCTGTTGTTTCTTTCCATCTGGGCAATGATTTATCATATGGGATTATGCTGGAAAACAGTGCTGCTAATGTTGGCTGCCTTTTAGCTGGAGCTTTGGGCTGGGGATAGCCTCGCTAACACTGCATTTTTTTCACATTCCTGCTACTACACTGAGTGTGTCTGCTGTAAGTGTTAAAATAAATTGGTTGTACTGTGTCAGGATCAGTAGCGGTCTGCGAGACAAGGACGCAGGAGAAGGAGATGTAGGATTGGGGGATATAGGATTTATTCGACAAAGGGAGCAGAGACATGGAACAGGCAACAGGCGGCAACACTACACAATGAGACTTCAATGATAGACCTAGGGAAACGGACTCAGACGTGGACTAAAATACACAGGACTAATCATAGATCGCTTGAAACAGCTGATTACAATCAGGG
Organism: Cyphomyrus plagiostoma; assembly: GCA_019775915.2. NCBI lineage: Eukaryota > Metazoa > Chordata > Actinopteri > Osteoglossiformes > Mormyridae > Cyphomyrus > Cyphomyrus plagiostoma. Next base: position 30,637,648 of record JABFEA020000043.1, read on the forward strand.
TAGCACATGTGGTTAATGAGGGGGCGTGGCACACACAAGAATCATACGAGCAGGTCATGACAGAACCCCCCGCCCCAGAGGCACGCACTCCAGGCAAGACTCAGAGGAGTCGATAGATGAGACGACACTAGGGACACAGGACCTGGAAAACAAGACCAAGCACGAGGGACTGGGAACAGGATGGACATACAAAAAATGCACAAGGGCACCAACCAGGACAGAACCTGACACAGAGTGGGAAACACGGACAGACAACACAGAAAACGAACCACCGGGGAAACACCAACAGGCAGAATGAAAGGGCCAGGAGATAACAAGATAGACACAGAAGGACAAGGAGCAGAGATGGGGGGACTTAACCAGGGGCCATAAAAGGAAAGGACGGGGGACCAAGGGGAGGCCGAGGGAACCACAGCAGGTGAGGAGTGGCAGCTGGAGAGGTCGGAAGCAACCGTAACGCCAGAGGTGAAGGAGACCTCACAGGTGGCGAGGAGGCAGGAGGAGAGACAGGTGAAGCAGGTGAGGAGGGAGTAAGAGGGGGCACCAGGAGAGGCGAGGAGGAAGTCGGAGGGGACCACAGTGAAGAAGAAGAGGGAGGAGCAGCTGCAACAGGCAACGGCGTAGCCACAGCCAGAAAAGGTGTAGCTGACTGATGATCCATAGTGGGCGGAGCCGCAGGCGACTGACGAACCGTGGCGGGGGAACCTGCAGGTGACCGACAAAGCCGCAGAGGAGGGACCGAAGGCGGCCAATGAATCCTCAGAGGGGAACTCGCAGGTGATAGCCAAACAGGAGCCAGAGGACCTGCAGATGCCCGCCCGAGCCCTAGCTAAGGCAAGAGAGGGCGAGCCAAGGGGCAGGGTGGGCAGAACCCAGCCCCTGCGCCAATGTCCTCTCCTTCTTCAGGTCATTGATAGGTGCAATCCTGGCCAGGATCAACCCTGCTGGAATGATGGCGGAGGAGTCCTCCTCCTGTATGAGTCCTTTGGGGCCATTAGGGAGGTCCCCGAGGGGTCCCACTCAAGCTCCTCTTCTCCCTCCATCAAGGGAGGAGGAATGGTGATCTGATAACCTGGGACCTCCTCAGGGACTGGATCTGGATCCACGGGGACTGGAGCTGGAGCCGGAGCCTGTATGGGTGGAGCCGGCCCATTAGGCGAGCAGGAGGCGGAGACAGAGGAACCTCAGGCAGAGTAGGAGGCAGAGGCAGGAGGAACCTTGGGCGGAGCCAGGGCTAGAGCGTCGGACGTGAGCAGGGCCGGGCACGGGCGGAGCCGGGTCTGGAACGTTGGGCCCAGCAGCGGGCGGAGGCGGAGCCTGGACTTCAGCCGCACCAGCTACTGGAACTAGCGGTCCCGGCAGCACAGGAACGGGCAGGTCAGGCATGGGCAGAACAGGCAGGTCAGACAGCACAGGCACAGGCACAGACTGGTCAGGCACTGCAGAGATAGGCAGGTCAGGGAGTCGGGTATAACAGGCTGGTCAGGCAGTACAGGAACAGGCACATTAAGCAACCTTGGAGAAGGCAGATTTGGAACCAAGGGGGGCAGAGCCTTGACCGCTGGTGCAGGAACCGCTGGGGTGGAGCAGGGGACAGCACCCCGGCTGTGGGCGCCATCTTCCTGGGGATTGTGACGTCCATGGTGAACACCACTTGGTCCTTAAATGAGAGGGGTGTCTCCCAACACCTGGCAGGAGAAGCAGCAGAGATCCAGGTAGCCCCTAGGGAGACCTCCGGTGTGTCCTCCTGTTTTCGGAAACCCTGCTTTCCCTTCTTTCTCCCAGCTTTCGCTGAGCTCTGAGGTGCTTCAGACAGCTGACCGTGGGGTATCCTGCTGTCGAAAGCCACCTGCCGCATCATCTCTTCTGCTGCCCTTTCTTGAAGCCACCGGAGACTTTTGCGCACCTCTTCAGCCAGGATTAGTAGGCATCTCTTCCAGGATGTCCCTGCTCCGGATGGCTAAATCTTGTGCCGCGGGATCCTTTCGGACCTCAGGCTGCCGAAGCCAATAAATGACCTCGTCTGTGAGGTCGCGTGTCTTCTTTAGGAGGTCTGTTATTCTGTTAGGATCAGTAGTGGTGCGTGAGATGGGGAAGCAGGAGAAGGAAATGTAGGATTGGGGAATATGAGATTTAATTGACATTTTAGTAGGGACATGGAACAGGCAATGGATGGCAACACTAAACAATGAGACTTCAATGACATACTTAGGGAAACAGACTCAGACAGGGACTAAAATACACAGGACTAATAAGAGATCACTCGAAACTGATTACAATCAAGGTAGCACACGTGGTTAATGAGCACAAATGAGGATCGTACGAACAGGTCACGACATACTGCTCCTTTTACTGACCATGGCCTTTCTGCAAACTTTGCATTTCACTTGAGTATGTTCAAGGTCTGACATCTCATATCCAAACCAGTTCCCCATGACAGACTTCACATTACTGCCTTTCTTTGGAATTAGCTCATAATTTACCACAGAATGACCGTGTGTTTCCATGCTCGCTTGGCAATGCAGTTTAGCTAGCCAGCTACATGCTAGCCTAGCACACAAATTCGCCAGGAAAAATTCAAAATACAAGGCATATGTATGGTCTACATGATTTGCTCTGTTCTACCCGTATTGCTGCATTATGCACTAACATTGCAAGTATTTCATAGTGTTTAGATTATTTAAATTGTAATGTACTTATCAAATCACCTTAAAATCTGAATTAATCAGTTATTGTTAAAATTGCCCATTACTACCTCTGGTACTACTTAAGATCAAATATCATACTTGCATGAATCAAATATTAAAGGAATCAAATGATACATGGCAAACAGTACCCATATAAGAACCATTTTTTGAGTGTGGGTGGAAAGGTATTTCTTTTACAGACAATGAAACTGAACCCCCTGCCCCCTCAAACTCATGCGGCCCTCGATGCTCCCTATACCCATATCACCGAGATTTCAAAATAGAGGAATAGCGTTATTTTGAAAACACCATATACAAAGGTATAATGTCTGATCAGCATTAAAAATTAGAGTAGATACTGCCCAAGCCTACTTGCATGTATATAAGAGAGCATGTAGGTAAACAAGCTGTCTAAGCACAACAAACCAAGAGATTTTAAAACGGACTCTATAGAACAAAAGAGAACAGTTTACTCTACGGTTATGTGGTGATTTTGTATGTAATGCAGGCCAAACACCAAAAAGATCACTCTGGGATATCTGGAAAACTTTCACCCTTAAAACACATGTTTTTCAATATGTTTTTCATGGGTTTACACATTATATATGGACAAATTATCAGTTGTGAATTTTTTCACAAATCAGGATGTTTAATATGAGATGCTGTTGGAGTCATAAGGACGTCTGGTTTTGACGCGAGAACCTAATGAAAATAAATGGTCAAAATACATTAAAGGCTGTTTTTATGTAATGTATTTGTATTTTCTGAATTCACACATCAGGACTATCACAATAAGCCATAATTCGTATTTTTTTGTGCATATATAAGGTTTTTATGGCTGTTTGCAACGTGAAAAACGAACCGCAAACTAACTTTATGGACGTGTCGAACGTAACTCTGTCTATGTGGCTCTGGCTGAAGATAAACACGGATACTCATCAATAATGAGCAGCTTTGGATACTCATTTCAGCCGGATATTTGGTTCACCCCTATCAGTTAACCCTAATTAGTGTCAAAATATATCAGTGTTTAATGATGTATTTGACCTTTTATTTGATGCGTGGGAGATGGGTTGTTTTTTTCATATTGCGTTGTGGTTAGGGGCTAACGACGGATACTTAATTGTGTCAACTCCAGTTTGTCAGACTTTGTATCACGGATTTATGCCTAATGTTTCTCCGGTGTGTTTAGTGCATTTTGCGTTCCATCATTCTCCTGGTAATCTCTCCACACTACTCACTAACTTTGCACATTGCCTGTTCTCATCTATTGCAGGTATCTCAAGGCGTGATGTCCCCCACGAAGCCTTCACAGAATGGGAGTCCATCTAAGTGCCCTCGCTTCATGAAGGTCAAGAACTGGGAGACCGGGACGCTGTACACTGACACGTTGCATCTAAACTCCAGCAAGGTGCCATATGCTAGTTTCTATCAAAGTATCTCTGGCTCTCCTTTTTTAATATTAATGAAGTATTCAACTGTGGACAGGATTACAGATTTGATTCTTTGGCGAATCGGTTGTTAAAATGTTCATTACTGAACATCAAAGCCATTATGAATGTTGCAATCTATTACGTACCACAAGCTGTGTTTTAGACTCATGCCCCATTAATTAGCAGGGTAGCACTTAGCACTGGTGAGGTATATAAAAATAAGTGAAATTGTTTTGTTTTGAACTACCTGGTTTTAAAATGACTTCTTACACCTTTATCACTGAATGGACTCATCAAGTGATGCCATCCCAGAGCATCTTACAGCATAAGTGTATCAGACCCTCATTCATGAATCATGAATCATGTGCAATATGGGTCAGTGCTTCGAACAGGTGGCCCAGTCAGATGACGTGGCTCATTTCAGTGATGCAAAGCTTTTTTTCTCTTTGACTCATGACCCTTTGCTTGTAATCTATGTGCTATATCGATGGCTGCTTGGGATGATTGCATCCCAATCACATTTAGTCACACTCCATTGGACTGAAAGTTTCCAGTTTTTGGCCTAGCGAGACCACTGGGTATGTTAAGAGATTTAGTGAAATGCAGTACCCCCCCCCCCCCACCACCCCTACATAAGGAAGAATGCTTGCCAAGCTTGTAGGCCAGAGTTCCCAAATTCCACTCCTGGAAGGCCAATGTGCAACAGTTTACAGATTAGCTGATTTAACATGTTTGAGCAGGGAAATCTGTAAACTGTAAACTGCCCCTCCAGGATCAGACTTGGGGAACCCTGTCATACCATAATTCGAGGTAGGTTGTATGTGTTTTGTAATTGATGGCGGCAATCTTCATTATGCATTGTGTGTACATAGGGTAGACACTAGGTGTACGGCACACAAAAATCACGGTTTGGTACGTACCTTGGATTTGGTTCAAGTCATGGTTCGGTATTTTTTCAGCACAACAGGGGTAAAAGAAACAAAACATGAATCACTTTTTTTTTTTACTGAACAAAATATGACTTTCTTAAATAAAGTGTCTGTCAATACTGCTGCAAATATTGTCACAAAAAACTAAGGATAACAAAATAAATATCCATTATGGTGCAGCATTTAAAAAAATATCTGTGCTTTACTTATATTCACATGAACAATTTATTGCTTCACATTAGGACGTACATGCTCGTGCATAGTGGCGCAGTTCTGCCCCTTTCTGAATGTTGCTCTAGGGAAGAAAACAGACACACAAAGCTTCTGCATTTGTACAATACTGTACCGAACCGAAAGACCCGTACCGAAAATTTCGGGTATGAATCCGTGTACTGTTATACCCCTATGGACATGTGAATCCTTTGCTAAAGCTTTGCTGATTTATTTTGTAGGTACCGATCTGCATGGAGAGAGTGTGTATTGGGTCCGTGATGACCCCAAATCAGCAATCCAGGAAACCAGATGAGGTCCGACCCAAAGAAGAGCTACTTCCTCTTGCTACTGATTTTATCAACCAGTACTATACCTCCATAAAAAGGCAAGTCGGGACTCTCGCTGGAGTATGGCAACACAGTGGTGGTAAATTCTTGAGTCAGTGTTGTGATGGCGGAGAACTTCAGTTGTCAGAAGTGTTGGTTCTGAATACTTCTGTGGGCAGGTTTGGCTCAAAGGCCCATATGGACCGGCTGGAGGAGGTCACAAAAGAGATCGAGGCTTCTGGGACTTACCAGCTGAAAGACACTGAGCTTATCTATGGCGCCAAGCATGCTTGGAGGAATGCGGCACGCTGTGTGGGAAGGATCCAGTGGTCCAAACTTCAGGTGAGGAGCAGTTATGATCTTTACTCACGCTGTGTGGGAAGGATCCAGTGGTCCAAACTTCAGGTGAGGAGCAGTTATGATCTTTACTCACGCTGTGTGGGAAGGA
>JABFEA020000043.1:30643783-30657104 GCA_019775915.2 Cyphomyrus plagiostoma
TGATCTTTACTCACGCTGTGTGGGAAGGATCCAGTGGTCCAAACTTCAGGAGAGGAGCAGTTATGATCTTTACTCACGCTGTGTGGGAAGGATCCAGTGGTCCAAACTTCAGGAGAGGAGCAGTTATGATCTTTACTCATGCTGTGTGGAATCAACACAGATCTCATTACTTTCTGTTATTGGTCTATCTTCCCAATTATGTCCAAATTGCAGTATTAAATGAAAGTGCAGAAGTTCAAATTAGTAAATGACTCGGTCACGTTGAGGATCACTTCCTCCCACATGCTCTGTCACTCACAAGGAATGGATAAACCACATTGCATTCATTGGTGTTTTTTTAAAATTATTATTTCAAGTTAAATTACAGAATTGAATGAAAGGTGGCAGATGGAGCAAATGGTGAACAATTATTTCATGCTGACCAGTATTAATACTGCAGATATTTTTGTGTTATTCAAAGAGCATTTTTTTGGTCTGCACCAGGTCTTTGATGCTAGGGACTGCACGACCGCTCACGGAATGTTTAATTACATCTGTAACCACATCAAGTACGCCACCAACAAAGGCAACCTCAGGTAGGCTTCCATGGGGCTCTTTCTCCCACACACTCCATCTCCCATAGACGATACCACTGAGAGGCAGAGAAGTGTGTGTATGTATTTTTAATTTTTTCCCCTTCCTTCCCCATCAGCTTTCGTTAGCTGACAACCACTGATCCGCCTCATTGGGTCTTATTATACTCCGTAGTGGTTCCATGAACCCGTCTGATTAATTCCTACTGATTTCCCCAAAGCCTGGGGTGCTGGCCTTGCCCTGCCTCGCTGTCAGGATACAGGGGACACGTCATGAAGACGGAACAGGGAATGTGAAAGCTGTGAAGATTAAATTTGTGTGGCAGTAGGGGTGGGGGAGTCATCTTTGCAGTTTGTTTCCTGCATGGTGATATGACCTACTGCCCTGGGAATCGGCTGTTTGCTAATATGGGAGGATATCAAGCACAGAGCACAGATTGTAGATCTGCACGAGCATCACTGTTGACGGGCCTCTTGTGCTTGAGATCCTCCTGCCCGCCGTTACTATCCAGGTTTTATCAAATCATTGTCCACAAGGGCAGGAACATGGACACCCTGTGAAATGGTGACCATGTGGCAAAAGAACCGAAACCAAGCTGAGCAGTCAAATGTGAGACGTGGGGATCACTGGCCTCAGAGCTCAGCGCATTCAGAGCTGTATACAATTCTCATGTTAACATGCCCTGATTTATTTCTTCGCTTTTCTATGTATATATTCAGTCAGCAATAAGTGGTTTCTATGCCTGGATTTTATGTGAGGAATTGTGCAGATGCTGGGAAGACACGATTACACTGCCAAACTCTCAACCGCTGCTGTTAGTAGCCCGAAGGAAGTTCAGTTAACAAGTTTGACTCCTGGGTTTTGTGACTGTGTGCTCACATAAATCTTTCACTATTATGCAATGTATGCTCTATTTGTAGGTCTGCCATTACCATATTTCCTCAGAGGACAGATGGCAAGCATGATTTCCGTATCTGGAACAGCCAGTTAATTCGGTATGCGGGCTACAAACAGCCCGATGGATCCATTTTGGGAGATCCAGCATCCGTTGAATTGACTGAGGTAAACTGCGAGCCTGTCTTGCAGATTGGCGCAACAACATGAATAAGGTTCATGCCTACCTCTCTACCCATTCCATCCGTTTTTCTCTCTTCTCACAGATCTGCATACAGCAAGGGTGGAAAGCACCAAAGGGGCGCTTTGATGTCCTACCCCTCCTCCTCCAAGCCAACGGCAATGATCCGGAGCTTTTCGAGATTCCCGATGACCTGGTGATGGAGGTGCCAATCACACATCCCAAGTGAGTCCATCTCGGAGGAGGAAAAAATGTAGACGCATAACCATCCATGTCATTTTCCAAGACTGATTTGGGGCTAATGGTGCCTACCATGGATGGATGAATAAACGGCACCCGGTCTGCACTGCTGACACGCATGCTTGTGAGCTCGGTGCGGCCATTGGATTAGAGGGACATGCACGCCTATGTGGGGTGCCCATTGCCAAGTCTTAGGCTGGCTGTGTCCTTTGGAACTGTATCAAGAGGGCCTGGGGACGCTGCCAGCTTGGCCGTGCAACTGACATGTCTGATGTCGCCCCCGTTGCGTGAAATTCTTGCAACCTTCTGCTGTGGCAGCAGCAGAGACGTGTTCATCAAATTAATGGGGGCTCAGGATCTCCAAAGCAGCCACCAGATGGAACCTAGGCCAGACATTTCTGTGTTTGAAACTCCTACAGATGTCTGAGTGGTTTTGGCCAAAAACCTGCATGTGCTTTCATCAGCTGACCAAATTTAAAGGGGCAGGCTCCTTTTTAAAAAATAAATAAACTCATTAAGGTCATGTCGTCAGGCACATTTTTGGGGAGCTTAAAATGGAGCCCCCTTAAAACTGTTTTTTTAGCTCCCCCAAATGTGTGTGTATTGGCTAAAGTCATAAATAGCATTTTATATTATGTATAAGTTTGCCATCATACCTGCCCCGTATAGACTGAGCTCCCCTATCCATTCATCTTTAACCATGCCCCTGGTGTCATACTTGGTAATCAAATACAAAGTAGTCAAACACAAAGGATTTTGTGCGTAGCGACTTGTTAAATTGGTTGTCCATTGCCAGGCTGGGTCACGAAAGATCGCAGTTGGCAGCAAATTCAAGATGAATGAGTAAATTAAAAAAATGCACATCGCCAAAACAAAACATTTCAAGGTGCTTTATTTGCCACATTTAACAAGCGCAGTGCAATGCCTACTTTTTCAACCGCACACAGTACGATGAACAGCCAACAGTACATAAATTAATTAGGAACAGACTTTAGATGTGCAGTAAACAAGACTAAATGTCAATTCAAATAGTGTGGGTAATATTGCAAAAGTTCAGATTTACCTGTTGATGGAGAAAGATTGCTGTCCACCACATTAAAAACATTCTGATGCTGTGAGACCACTTACCAGCATCAATGGTTAAGAACAGCTTGTGGTTTGGGCTTGCTAACGAACAGAGCAGGGTCACATAATTAAACCAGTTTGTCTGTTAAAAATGAAATCTGCTTAACTGGGATTAAGGGATCTGTGTACAGGTTAATGCCCCACTTTCGAAGTGCGGTTTTACAGTTCAAACCTTCTTCGGGCAGCGTTGACTCTTCTTCCTCCGTTGTACTCATATGCAGGTTTGAGTGGTTTGGAGAGCTGAACCTGAAGTGGTACGGGCTGCCTGCTGTGTCAAACATGATGCTGGAGATCGGGGGGCTGGAGTTCACTGGCTGCCCCTTCAGCGGTTGGTACATGGGCACAGAGATTGGCGTGCGTGACTTCTGTGATGCTTCTCGCTACAATATCCTGGAGGTACTGCAACCATCGCTGGGGTGACTGACTGTCTTGGCCAGAGAAACCTACAGCTATTTCTCTTATTACTGTCTAGCATCCCAAGAAGACAAATTCCTACCACTGTTGGCATATCCCAAAAGCTTCTACCGATCAAATTGTTTATTGTAGGCGAAATGAAAAGCTTTCAGTGTTGACCAAGTAATTCTTTGATGGAGCTGGAACATTGAATTTATTGAGACCCTTGAAATGAAAGATCAGTACAGGAGGAGTACATTGCAAGACTGAAAATTACTCTTTAAATGGAGAAACAAGTCTCTTCAAAGACTTTATGCTCCATTAGCAATCTCTCTTAAACGTAGCAGACTGCTAGATTAATTATTGGCCTGCTCAGTGGTTTTATTCATGTCGTATCAGTACCTCTGCATTTGTCCAATTCAGTTGACTTATTTGATCTTCGAATATTTACTTAAAGCTATAAGCAGACAGCCAAAGCCAGAATCTTCTAACAGAAAAAAAGTTTCCTAAATGCATGTTGCCATTGAATTCATATGACCATTTGGAGAACTTGGTACAATTTGACAACATCATATTAATTTACCACTGTAAACCTTACCTGTATTTTTTTGTGCTGTGTAATGCAGGAAGTGGCACAAAAAATGACTTTGGATACCAGGAAGACTTCATCACTGTGGAAAGACCAGGCGCTGGTTGAGATAAACATCGCAGTCCTCCACAGTTTCCAGGTGCCGTCATCCCTTCCCAAAACACAGTGGTCTTCATCCTTCCCCAGGACCCGAATCAACCATGACTGCATTGATAACGTGTGACTGTTTATTTTTCATTTTTCTGAGGTGTCACATAGACAGAAACTCATTCTGAATTGCAAGACTGTTCTGAGAAGTTGATGTCAGGGAGCACACCTGAGATAGGAAGATGTTATGCTGGATTAGAAATAAAAACAATTATGAAACTGCGTAGGCGCATGAAACCCAATCAGGGTGCCGCAGTCTTTACGACTGGTTCAATTAAGTCACAACAGCAGACTGAAGTGAGGTTTTTTTTGCCAAGCTGTGAGATGTATTTTTTTTGACATACTGGTAAACAGGACATGATGTGGTCTGAAAATCGCAATTTGCGGTGGGAAATGAGTCTCGCACCTCAGCCCCCTCATACTCTTGTTTGCTTTGTTCTCTCCCCAGAGCTCCAAAGTGACCATAGTGGATCACCACTCAGCTACCGAATCCTTCATAAAGCACATGGAGAATGAGTTCCGGGTCCGGGGGGGCTGCCCCGGGGACTGGGTGTGGATCGTGCCGCCCATGTCTGGGAGCATCACCCCAGTATTCCACCAGGAGATGCTGAACTATCGACTGACGCCATCCTTTGAGTACCAGGTCTGTGGGGAAAACCAGCCCACTGGGAAGCCATCTTGGGGTTCAGACCCCCCCTGGGACAGCTCTCACATAGGGACATTTACCATAGTAGGGCCACAGGGGCACTGACCCCAGCTGGAATCTGATAGGTCCCCAGAATGCCCTCTCCCCTGTCACTCAGCAATGCAAAACATATCATTATAGCCCCTACTGACACTCCTGTTTCTTACAGCCTGACCCATGGAACACTCATGTGTGGAAAGGAGTGAATGGAACACCAACAAAAAAGAGAGCGATTGGCTTCAAGAAGCTGGCAAAGTAAGAGGGGGGGCAGCATTCCCATCTTCTGCAGATAGGGGAATGCCCAGCATGCACCTGTCTGTGCTCGTGGGAGTCCACATGCTTTCTGCACGCCCTTCATCACACCTCAGAGCAGAACTGGGCAGCCAGACATGCACTGCTTCTGCTGGGCTCATTTATCCCCTTTTACCCTCACTTTGAGGTGATGATGAAGAGCATCAGGTAAGGTGCAGGGGGGACGCAAGCGGAGACAGCATGTCTAACAATGTAATCCACTCGATGATCGCCGAGGGGGGTAATCAGCTCCTCATTAGGTGCGTTTTTATAGACCTATTACCATGATTGCCCCGAAACATAGAGAGGTAATTACGGTAATTGTGACTGCCATTGCGATTTAGCACAAAACACGGTGCCTGCTTTAGAGAGAAGGATCTGAGAGTACTTATGAAGTTATGGTGTCCATGAACGGCCCTAAGAGGGGGACGGATGAAGATTTTCCGGTCCCCCCCCCCCCCACTAACAGCCCACATCACATTCACAGGGCAGTGAAGTTCTCTGCCAAGCTCATGGGCCAAGCCATGGCAAAGAGAGTGAAGTCCACCATACTATATGCCACAGAAACGGGGAAGTCCCAGGTGTATGCCAAAACCCTGTGTGAGATCTTCAAGCATGCCTTTGATGCCAAGGTAACTCCCGCCTTTCATTTGTGTTCCTCTGATTTCAGAAAAAATAATGAATGATTAATATACATGTATGTGTGCATGCATACCTGGTAAAACAGCTCTGGGTACAAAACAAATATCCACACCACTGACAAATTTCCCAGTGGTATGCTCTGTGTTTTCCCCCTCTCCTCCATGAAATGGAACATGAGAGGTGGTTTAACTGAATTTACTCCTCCGAGCATGTTACACTTTTATTTTTTTAAGGCAAAATCAGGAAGATGGCTCAGGTGTGAAAATGGGACCCTTTAAAAAGAAATACCAAGAATAATAGACATTTTTCTGTCATTGAGTTTCCCTGCAGTATGTCAGTTTTGATTTCTGTCATAGAGTAAGGCTGCGATGTGGGGGTGTTAGGGGCGCAAACACAGATGACTGAGCCGAGCATCCTCGCATCGTCCAAATGCTGCCGCCTCTGAGCTCCCTATTGCCTGCAGGCGCTCATTTTAGCCAGACCCATGGGTGTGAATTGTGATTACAGCCAGAAGTGTAAAGCTTGTCATAGTACATATTATGTTGCGTCTGTCTAAAAGGTCAAGTTTTTATATATAACATCTGTCTTTTTGGGCAGATTGTTTATTCAGAAGAGTTTTTGGTTTGCTGTGTGTGTATTTGCCTTAAATGGCCTTGCTTAGGGGCACGTCTAGATTGTTCTGTCAGGGGTACAATACATGGTGTCAAAGGGAAAATATAGGAGTTGACAACCGTTGCTGTCCTTCTGCCTCTGTGTGCCAGGTGATGTCAATGGATGATTATGATGTCGTGGATCTGGAACATGAAACCTTGGTGTTAGTGGTGACCAGTACATTTGGAAATGGAGACCCACCTGAGAATGGAGAGGTACTGAGAGTCGGGTTCATTTTCTGCTTCTGTAGCCGTGACCGGTTATATTCGTCTCATATCAATAGCTAAAAAAGAAGTGGTATCTACGTCGTGCTGAAAAATATCCATTGATGAAAAGGGCTGTTGTTCCTGTTGCTTTTTAGAAATTTGGCGCTGCCTTGATGGAAATGAGACATCCAACCTCCAACACAGAAGACAGAAAGTGAGTCACCATTCCTTTTGTTGAAGTCCTGCAACAGTATGGTACAGAGATATTGATGGTATCTTTATCCTCAGTGGCATACACTTCCTCGACTGTTTCTCTGCATTGCAAATCATTGCACTGTAATTCTCCCCAATTTGTATTTTTTACACCCAACCAACCCGACGTATCTTTGCAGGAGCTACAAAGTACGCTTCAACAGTGTCTCCTCGTATTCAGACACACGCAAATCTTCCAGTGATGAACCAGAGTTGAAGGTCAACTTCGAGAGTACTGGTCCTCTCGCCAACGTCAGGTAAATTACCGGAGGCTGGCTCTCTGGCATCGATCTGATAGGATGGAGGAGCATGCGCATCTCATCTGCAAAATCTGCATGGATCTCACCTATAATGGCTTAACCCATGACGCGCTTGCATTTATGCTGCGTGGGAGGGTAGAGCTACAGATGTCTTCTGTGGGTGTTTTAAGTATGTGGAGCTCCTCTTTGATGCAAAAATTCATTTTGAGGAAGAGGGCCTGAAATGATTTCATGTAAAAAAAACAAAAAACAAAAAAAAAACCCAGCATGACCATGACACACCGCATATTTACTGCTGTTTGGAGCCTGTAGGAGTCCAAAGGGGAGCCCACATGATTGGTTTTTCCCGCTCCGCGCAGGTTCTCTGTGTTTGGCCTTGGCTCCAGGGCCTATCCACACTTCTGTGCCTTTGCCCACGCTGTGGACACGCTGTTTGAGGAGCTCGGTGGGGAGCGCATCCTACGCATGGGAGAGGGGGATGAGCTCTGTGGACAGGAAGAGTCTTTCAGAACATGGGCCAAGAAAGTCTTTAAGGTGGGAGCGGGGGGTATGTGGGGGTCAGTTGCACCTGGAGAGGTCACAGTGACCTTGAGATCTTTCTACAAAGATCAAATCAATCATCCTCTTGACTGACAGCCTTGCCCATAGAGACAGGATAAGTGTAGATCCTGCTGGGTCGATTGTTTCTGGGTGTCTGTGGATTGATTACATCTTAACAAATGATAGAAAAGTGCCACACATGGTTTAATCTCACCCAAATCAGTCCCTTGACTTGCCATCTGTTAAAGGCTGCCTGTGACGTTTTCTGCGTTGGGGATGATGTGAACATTGAGAAGGCCAATGACTCGCTAATCAGCAATGACCGCAGCTGGAAAAAGAGCAAGTTCCGCCTCACCTACACTGCTGAGGCTCCGGAGCTGACACAAGGTAAAGGTTGTTTCATTGATGGCTCACACAGAGCAAGAAACTGGCTAAATACAAGCAACAAGGTCTCATCACACTGCAGGTTCTGTATGTACTTCTTTCCTTTGTTTCTACCCACAGCACTGTACACTATACATAAGAAGAAGATTTATGGAGCAAAGCTGCTGAAACGACAAAACCTACAAAGTCCTAAATCTGAGTAGGTGGTCCAATCTGTCTTTGATGGGTCATAGCCTTGCACGTTAGGCAGAAGTGTGACCATCGCTGAAGTTAACACTTGCCTTCTGAATGTCTCCCCCCTCCAGTCGTTCCACAATCTTTCTGAAACTCCACACAAATAACCATGACAGCCTGAAGTACCACCCTGGAGACCACCTGGGTGTCTTTGCCGGCAATCATGAAGACTTGGTGAACTCACTCATTGAAAAGCTAGAAGATGCTCCACCTGTCAATCAGATTATGAAGGTGGAGTTCTTGGAAGAGAGAAGCACAGCTTTAGGTAATCTGTTTCTTGATATTTGCGACTGTATGTTTTCCAGATACATGTATAACATACTTTCTCAAACTGTGTACTTCCCTGTTTGTTGGTTTGCTTCCTGTCTTGGAGTCTGTGGGTGTACTGGTTTTGCCATGTTTCTTCCAAGTACTCCATTTTTCTCAAACAGCCCAAAAGCATCTCAAATTTGTGTCTGTAAATTGCCCGTAGTGTGAGATTTTGTTCCTTGTGACAGACTAGTATCCCAGCCAGGGTTTCCCCATCCCATTGTTTTGATAGGACTGGCTTCTGATTCACCATACATACGGATCAGTGTTTCTGGAAGACGAATGCATGCATTCATTCTTTCTCTCTTTCTTTCTGGTTTTAATATACTGTGTTGCTTTATTGTCCTTCCAAGGCGTGATCAGCAACTGGACCGATGAGACTCGTATTCCCCCTTGTACCATCTATCAGGCCTTCAAGTATTTCCTGGATATCACGACTCCACCCAGCCCTCTCCTCCTGCAGCAGTTTGCCTCATTGGCCACCAATGAAAAGCAGAAAAAGAAGCTCGAGCTCCTCAGCAAGGTAGAACCAAATGATTCTGGGTAGGGATCGGTGGAGCTTACAGAACCGCCCACAAATCCACGTGACGTGGAAGCTGACTTGTAGTGCCAAATTAATAAATCAAATTTCACCTCAACTACACAAGAGATCCACTGAAAGACACCTTCAGCTTTTCTTGTTTGGTCCATTTCCTTTGTCATATTTCATAGATAATGTGTGTTTTGGTTTAGATGCCATAACCCCCAGACGCATTTAATTATGAATCCACCCACAATCAAATATCCATTTCATGAATGTTCTGAAAACATTATGAAAGATCATTGTTTATGCTGTGGTATATTCTCAAAGCAAGCTTCTCTGCTGGTTATTTTGGATCTGGCTGTGGACGAGAACAGCCATATCTATAATATTTCCCCAAGGCATTTTAACAAAATGGAAAGCGGAGAACTGACTGTCGCTGTCCACAATCCAATGTCACCAGGGCTTGCAGGAATATGAGGAGTGGAAATGGTATAACAATGCCACCATGGTGGAGGTTCTGGAGGAGTTCCCCTCCCTTCAGATCCCATCCACGCTCCTGCTCACCCAGCTGCCCCTACTGCAGCCACGCTACTACTCAATCAGCTCCTCACCAGACACCTTCCCTGGGGAGATCCACCTCACAGTGGCTGTGGTGTCTTACCGCACCAGAGGTGAGGGAAATTCTTAAGCCTCATTTTCTCTTAAACTTTAAGCTCTCAGTAAAGAGATGTTATTTCAGCTTGTTAAACAGAATATGTTTTAGCAAATGGAAACCCATTTTAAAGAGTACTTTTGCTAAATTACCTGAGGAAAGTCATTTTGAACCTCTCAAACGGAATAGTTTTGCTTTTGATTACAGATCAGCGTTTGCTTGTAGATTTTTAATTGATACTTTTATCTAAAGCGATTTGCACTCTAATCCATTTATGCAGCTGAGTTGTATTTTTATTTATTTATTTTTTGGGAGCAATTTAGGTTAAGTACCATAACACAACAGCCTTTCATGTTTAATGTGGGGAAAAATAAGCTCCTAAATGGCTTACCCCCAACACTGTTACTGCTTGTGTATTTCAAAGGGGAGGTAGAGGAACACTGATGTGTAATCACCTTTTGCAGATAGTGAAGGCCCTATTCACCATGGTGTCTGCTCTTCCTGGTTGAATAGGATCGAGGTTGACGAGATGGTCCCATGTTTTGTTAGAGGGTAAGACTATCTTGAAGTTGGATGCATGAAACAATTTATTCTCCATTAGAACTGCTCTGCAATCAATTTATGACCATGTATTTTTTCCACACATACCATTGACTAAAGGGTAAATATGGTGGGAGTTGCTCCAAAGATATTAGGCATGAATACTTTAAAGAGTAAGGCATAGTTTCTCCTAATCACTGTAAGCAGTGTGAATATGTGATAAAACATCTGTTCTAGAGCTCCAACTTTCCAGATGCCCAAAGACCCCAAAGCTCCATGTATCCTGATTGGACCAGGAACTGGAATCGCCCCCTTCAGAAGCTTCTGGCAACAGAGGCTGCATGATTTGGAGCAGAGGGGTGGGTCTCGGCTGACCTTAATGTCTTCACACTTGGTCAGGTATGCCTTGTGGCTTATGCCAATGAGGCCTGTCTGTGTCTTTTACGGCCCAGGGATCACAGCGTGCCCCATGATCCTCGTCTTTGGATGTCGGCAGTCACAAATCGATCACATTTACAAAGAAGAAACGATTCAGGCCAAAAACAAGGGGATTTTCAAAGAACTGTATACAGCCTACTCCAGAGAGCCAGGAAAACCAAAGGTAGGAACACAGCTTGGCTAACTTCATCAGCAAGCTGGCCAATTTAGTCTTGCTACTAACAAGGGCATTTGAAAGTCTTCCACGGGTAAAGTTCTAAAGATGACAACTCTGTCTCTCTCAGAAATACGTCCAAGATATTCTCCGTGAGCAGCTGTCGGAGACAGTCTACAGCTACCTGAAGGAGCGGGCTGGTCACATCTATGTGTGTGGGGATGTGACCATGGCTGGGGATGTCCTGAAGACCGTCCAGCAGATTGTTAAGCTGCAGGGCAACATGCCCCTGGAGGATGCTGGCTTCTACATCAGCAAATTACGTGTATGGGCTTCCTCTGTTTGAAACCTTCAGGCACAAGGTCAGCACTCGCACTGATGTCCTTTTACTATGCGCACTGATCTCATTCCAGGATGAAAACCGCTACCATGAAGACATCTTTGGGGTCACCCTGCGCACTTACGAGGTCACCAATAGGCTGAGGTCGGAATCAATCGCTTTCATCGAGGAGAGCAAGAAGGACTCGGATGAGTAAGTTTTCTGCAGCTTCAAGGTTTCATGGGTCAAATTGCTTACTGTCCTGAGGAAATCCCCATTTGTTCCTTGAGGTACCATAGAAGGGAGCCGCTTGTTGTAATCTGAAGAAGCTCCAGCTTTTAGAATGATGCCACAAAATCAGCATGGTAACCATAGAAACTACAGTTTGAAGGGCCTGCATCTAACAGGATTATGGTTTTCCAAGTGGCTCTGTTTTCCACACTCACATTTGGACATTTCATGATAAGAGCTTTTGTACAAGTACTTATCTGTACAGTATATGCAAGTCCAGGTGGATTGACTCAATGATTGTATAGCATCTAGTGGCTGTTTTTCGTGAGTGTTGGAATAACTACAGCAGCCCATCTTCATTTTATATTTCAGGGTGTTCTGTTCATAGAAATGTGCAGGACCAAGCCAAGTGACCTGGATTGGATCCCTTGAAGGGGAAACTCGCGTGCACCAAGCAGCTAGTCAACAATACTGTGCCAAGTTTTATACTGTAATTTACCAATGCATTTTTCTACCAGTTATGCTTTGCGACGGTTAGGCAATGCACTTGGTCTGTGGAAATCACTCTCAGTGTTATTTTCAGAGGTTGTGGGTTTTTTTTCTTCCCCCCAAATGCACTTTTTCTTCATTACTTTGAAATTGATTTGCTTTGAAGCACTGTTCCCCCAACCAGCTAGCTGCCTCAGTAACAATGCATGAGTGAGACAGCAGTACGCGACGTATTCAGTATATTCAATGTTAAATATTTAATGTGAGAATAAATGCCTGATTGATAAGGTGGAGTATTTTCATGACCCTGACATGGGTGTATCTAAGAGTGGGGTTCCGTTTGTACACACTGCAAAGGAAGCTAGTGCAACTGGTCCTTCCTCTGACATGGTGCAGCAGATATTAAGACAGACGACAACGTGGACAGGCGTAACATTGGGTTCCTGATGCTTAGTTTGCTGCCCCCTTTTCCTGCTGCGCCTTAAAGCAAATGGGATTCAGCATCCCTGCTGACAGTTCATCAAAGGGCACGTTTGGTCACCTCCCACCCAACACTGTCTGTTGCGGTTAGGGGTGTTGATTTTTGAGGATTGGTGTCCAAACTGAGGCTGCATTAAGATGCTAGCCAATAACCACTGGATGCTAGCCAATAACCAATGAGGGTGAGGAACCCAGGATGATCAACACCATCGCCAGTCATTATCCGTCTCACTTTTTCCTTATGGGGGGGGGAAATGCTCTTGGTAGCAGTGTGTAAGTATTGCATCAATCGAAGATGTCTGTAGTGTGCTTATTTGAAAGGCTTTCTTTTGCATTATCTTGGCAAACAACCACCACGTGACACTTAGTCTGAAACTGACTGTGTACTTTCTTAGATCACACACAAAATGTCGTCTCACTGAGCTGAGTATAAAAGGGAGGGCTGGAAAGCCTCTGGGTAGTGTCCTCACTCTCCGGAGGCTGTGCCATTGACTGGGAGTGAAGGGAATTCATTCAGTACAGTGACAGAAAATGAAGGGACGTCGCACAGTTGTGTGTACAGTGTCTCAGGCTTTGCCGTGTGGGAACTCGTTGCTGTCCAGCTATACGAGTGGGCGGCTTGCCTCCGCCGCATTCCGGGCGATGACTAAAGCGTGTAATTTGGACTGGCATTGCGATCCACCTGACCAGGCCCAGCGGAAACCGGTGGAAAAGACAGGCATGGATCCACGTGGACCGCAAAGCCTCTGCTGATGTCTGTCGGGCCACACCAAACCCGGAGGGGGGGGGGGGGGGGGGCGTTGTCCCCCTCGGTGGGAGGGCTTCGTGCTCCGGTCCGGGGGGGGGGGGGGGGGGGGGGGCGGGGCGGCGGGGGGCGGGGGGGGGGGGGGGGGGGGGGG
>JABFEA020000043.1:30720197-30739374 GCA_019775915.2 Cyphomyrus plagiostoma
ACCTGATGATAATAATAATAATAATAATAATAATAATGATGATGATGATGATGATGATGATGATGATGATGATGATGTGTAGCATGCGCAAGTCATTTCCGGGTGATTTATTACCAGTGCCAAATTTGATTTTGAATTTGCGTATTTGCAGTTTGTTAATTATACTTTAGGAAATACCCGGCACCTGTTTTCATTAACAGCAGCACGCTGCGCCGGTTCCTCTTGGGACGCCGGTAAACGTTCGGCTTTAGATAGATATTCAGGAGGTTAATGAAACCGCGGTTATGCGGAATGACGCCAGCGCTGGCGGAGCAGCGGCTCGGGTTGCGGAAGCGCGGGGTGACGGGGGTCGCAGAGCCGCCGCTGGCTGGAGTCCAGGTTCGGTCGGAGGAATCGGGGCGGGTTCGGCAGGAAGCAGCGCTCCAGGGACATAGGAAAGGAAGATAAATTGCCTGTTCATGGAGGTCGGTGTCCGCTTCGAGATGCTATAGCAGGGCCCAGAAGAAGGTGATTAATTTTTGTCAGGTGAAATCCAAGAATTCATTATGCGTGATGAAGCCCATAGTGTTAGGAGTACCCTCAGATCCACCTCACGTAGACCACAGGGCTTTTCTGGGCTGGTCTGCTTATGGCTGACCAAGGTTTGCCGGTGCTGACTGGATAGCAGGTGTCTGTGTGGGGGGGTGCGCTCTGCCAGTTTTCTTACAGTGCTGGTGATTGCCTCTGTCCTGGTGAAGCTGCAAATCACTTGGCTGCTGGAGTTGTGCCATTTTGGAGCTGCTCTTTGGTGTAAGATATAAAGACTTCCCTGCACAGAGAAACAGTCTCTTGAAAAAAGCCTGGTGTCCCCAACCCCATCCTCCATCTGCTCATACAGTAATATTGCAGTATGGTTATTTTGTAGCATTTATAATAATTTGGCCACAGAGTGTGTTGATGCACTGTTCCTCGACCCATAGTTTGTTTTCTTTTCTTGCGTATTTCCCTTGTGACAAAGCCAAACCAGGCCTTGCGCTCATTACCCAAATACACCCCCCCCCTTCTTTTCACCATTCCAGTTGGAGCAGATCTCTGTGCTGTATAACTGCGAGTGCTAGGGAGAGTTAATTTCGAGGTACTCCTCTTGTGTCTTTTGTTTCACGTCCCCACGTCCCTTATCCAGGGGAAGATCTACTTGGTGATTGAAGAGTTCAGCCAGCTCTTCCGGGCTCTGGTGCCCATCCAGCTGTGGTATAAATACATCATGGCTGAGGACCCATCTGGCAGCTATCTCCTTGGGGCTACCCTCATCATCATCTACAGCCTGTGCAAGGTACCATGGTGATGAACCTGATGACGGCAATGATGAGTGAAGCAACTTACCAACGACATACTTAGACATACTTTGATATACTTCACTATTTTATTTATAGTGGTATTTTACTTGTTGCACAGACCAAAAAACTGTACCTTGAAAGATGTTTTTGTTGATATAGTTGTTGAAACTATCTTTGTTCTAGACAAAGGAAAAGACTACGCAGGATTTCAATATCTGAGTGTTATAACGGCACTGTGTGGCTGTATTTGCGTTTGTATGTGAATGTCTGGTGATCATATGGAGGGTCACACTGATGCATGCCTTTTCTCTTGCAGTCTTTTGATGTCTGTGGACGATTAGTGGGAATAAGGAAAGCTCTAGTGGTTCTGTGTAGGTCTCAGGTGAGAGAATCTGCTTTTTGCATTTTTCTGGTGCCTCCTCCTTTGAGCTGGCGAAAATGAAATGAATCAGTTGATTGATCAATTAACTGATGTAAATGTGTTTGTTAGCTTTTGTGTGGGTTACAAACCACCTCCCAATTTATAGTACAGTAGTCCCCCCGTGTCCATAGGTGATACGTTGCAGCACCTTCCACAGACAACCAAAAACCACTGATAACAGCAAACCATATATAACCACATATACGACATGATTTTCATGTACATATGCACAATAAGACATTATCAATATTAAAAACGATAGTACATTATTGTACCATCTTTCGAATGATAGGGATTTTGACGTTTTAGTGTAATCCTCAAGGGATTATGGAGCAGCGAAAATCATGCTTTAAATACCTCTCAAAGGATAAAGGAACATTGTTACAATTGCACATGACAGCATAGCAATGAAAAATAACATGTATCAACTAATGAGCCACTTCTGGAATTTTTAAACTTCCATTCAACTACCATTCTGCCAGAGCCTAGGGTTCACTATATGGTGGCTAGTGTACATCTTGATAGTGGGCTTTGCAGCGTGATAGTGATCTGGTTGGGTAGTATGGAGATTTTTCACCTACGGCATCAATTGGTGAGTTGATACATTTTTGTAAGATTCATATAGTGATTCGTATAGTGCTTCTCGATTACCGGCCTGGAGTGTGTGTGTGTGTGTGTGCGCATCCACCAAGTAATCACATCACCTTCAGACCCTTAAGCAAGGCACTTAATCCCAGTTTCTCCAGGGATGCTGGTCGATCCTGCTCTCTGACCCTGGGCTTTCCTCACTTGCTGTAATTTATAATGATAAAATGTCTTCCAGCATCCTTTGGTACCAAGAGAATGTGCTAAGCTGGATACTGGAGTACTTGGGTGCAGTGAAGACAGGATAATTCCACTGAAAGGCAGAAACTGGGCAAATATTGCTTCATTTGCCAAAAGCACGACTCCACCAAAATAAGAGACAGACTCACAAGTGCACGTTTCAGTATGGCAAGATACACGCTTGTTTGCTAGGTTGACTCAAAGTATCCAGGTTTCGGCAGGGTAATTAAAGAAATAGATAAAAACACCCCCAGTATCAGTGGATTTCAGATTCCGCCGAGCTGTCATACCGTGGAACTCAGATCTTTCACACTTCCTGTGTGTTCTGTGGGCTTGATTTTTAAAGATTAAAGCGTTTTATGCACGTTGATGTTTCATTGCAGTGGTTTGTTCGGGGCTTACAATGAGATTTAAGTAGATTTGATTTGGATTTGTCTGCCTGCAGACCTTTTTGTGTTGTTTTTTAACGAAAAGAGACTTGAGAGATTTTACATGAATAATAAACATAATAGCATTTGATATAGTAAAAGAGAGGCAGAGATTTTACGTTGGTGTCGTCGTTCGCATTTCAATTTTAATCATTAGTACGGCTGCACTTTTTCTGAAGCATTTCAGGTTGATGGTTAAGGTTCCCTGCTGGGATTGAGCTTGTGACATTTCAGGAGGTGTGGTCAGGTGACCTCTCTGTGACCCTCAGAGTTTCGGCGTGAGAGCGAGCAGCCAACAGTGTAGTGAGGCGGGGGACCTCTGTGCCATCTGCCAGACCCAGTTCCGGGACCCCACGGCTCTGCTGTGCCAGGTAAGCCCCCCCCCGTGAGGTGCTGTGGGTGGGGTAGCTGGAATGTGTTTGCCATGTCTATAGCATCCACTCTATTGCAGCCTGAGAAATTCTCATAGTTATTTGATGATGACAATAATAACAATTTGGGTTAATAATGTTTATCTGAGGGATTTCTGGTAATTGAGCCTGGAGCCTTAAAGATTAAACTCAGCATCACCAAACCACCCTCAGGCCCTAAATCGAGACCAGGAAATCAAGTACAGTTACACCTGCCACCCCAATAAATGGGTGTGATAAGCTGTGTGTAAAATGCATGATGTTCCGTGTGAGATATATTGAATGAAAACGTAAAGGTTCTTAATACCTCTGCAGACACATTAAGTAAAGACCAGGGTTTAGTAATCTTGTATTTGTCTAGTTTTATGTGAAAGTAGAAGCTGGTTGTTTAAAGAGGTAATATCAGAGTTATGAATGATCCTCCCTTGTTCATAAGCCTGCATATTGAGAAGCCAAACCGCCTGTCTGTCTCAGCACGTTTTCTGCGAGGACTGCTTGTGCCTCTGGTTCGAGCGGGAACGCACGTGCCCTCTGTGTCGCTCCTCGGCTGTGGAGACCCCACGTCCCTGGAAGGACGGCACCACCTCCGCCCACTTCCAGGTGTACTAGCCGGGCTGGGAGGTTCACAGCGACAATTCCAAGAAGCTGCCTTTCGAGTGTGTGTTCCAGGACCGGGCATTTGCTCGGCAAACCCTTCCGTGGAAGACCAGTAAGGTCGACCAGCTGAAACTGAGCTCGAGCGCTTTAAATCCTCAGTGTTCACTTCATTGTGTGTTTACTTTTGAGTGATAATGACAAATCGATCGAGACTGCCCTCTAGTGTTTCTGAGGCTGAAGGACAAGTGTTTTAATATCAGCGTAAAATCATTACATCACACTTAAAAAATGGAAGGGAGTTCTGGAAATCAGGTACTATTACTAGAAGACAATGAATTACTGTTGACTGAAGTCGGTTATGTGGAATATGTGATTTGTTTTCTGCATGCTGCTAAACTGTATTCCGTTAATTTTTAATGAAATTTCTCAAACAGGGAAGTGTAATTAAAACACCATTTGAAACTGTAAAATTATTTGAAATATTGTGTTGCTTAGAAACACACTCAGAAAATTTGTATGGAAAAGTTTATTTTCTAAATCTGTCACAGGAATCACAAGATTTTTGTTGAGGAACAGCAGAGAGCACATGTGTAAAATCACAAATTCATAACTTGTATAATATCACAATTCTGCAATGATACAAAACATTATAGCTTATGAAAAACTTACATGCTTGTAAATGCATCTTCCCCCAAGATTTAAGGTAGTCTACCTTAACACTGTTACAAAAGGTGAGCTCAAAAGCCCTGTATACAAAACTTTTAGAAAATAGAAAGTGAATTTCACATCCTCTCAAGTTTGCCACAGAGCATTCTCCATTTAGAGATTCAGTGCTTTAATAAATATCATTGCTCAGTAGTAAAAATGACTGTATACTGTATGTGTGGTGGTCACTTGCTGCTGTCTTTAGATCAGATTTGCTGGATAAAATATTCAGTTAGCTTATTTCACAGGCCAGAAGTGCAGTGAAATGTAAAGAGAGCATTTGGTAGGAATATTTAAAAAAAAAAAAAAAAGTTCCTAAAGACTGTGTTATACGTTTCAAATATTTCCCTTTTTAAAAGAGAGAACTCCATTTTCCCCCCGTTGTTTATATACAGCAAAAAAAAAAGTATACTGGATGTGAGATCTTTTTCAGAGGTCAGTTATATAAGACTTATAATCCTAAAGTGATATTAGTGAGTTTTTCCCCTTACTCAAGTACCAAGGGACCATGACATCAACTTACTATTCCCGGCATTACGAGTGGTTTCAAGTCATGTATAAACAATAACGTTGGGTCGAAACCCACAAGCTTAAACCACCAGTAACCTGAAACACATTTAGTTGTGGTACAACAGCAAATAAATAAATAAATCAAGGTAGTGGTCAAGTAACGGAGAAACGACGCGTGTCCAGTGCGTTATAAACTGAATTCATAATGCACACTGAACTCTTTATCAAGAAGAAGCTCTGCAACTTCTAAAACAAATACTCGTCCGAGAAACAGAGAGATTGTCCTATATAGGTTTATACAAATGTAGTATAAGCTTGGAAGTAGTACCTCCCCAGCGGCATGAAGCGCTTTGGATGCATGGGAAGCGTCTCGCTCGGTCTACGCAGGATTGCGCACCCGCTGCGCAGGCGAAGCCGCTGCAAACTCGCTTCCCGCTGGCACAAGTTTCCCCAAGTGCAAATATCGGGCTGTCTGATGCCCAACTACCTCTTCCATTGGGATCCTGAAGGCACCATCTATAAAGAATAAACATATTTTTTCGTGTTAGGTTACCGACAGAAAGACAGTTTCAGACTCCGGTGTCGTCTGCGGGATAGTTCAGCAAGTGCGTACATGTCAGCGCACCGATCTATCAAAGGTATCACCATGTCGTTATCACAAACATCGCGTGTTGCTTGTTTCGCGTTGGTTTTTAATTCAGAGTAATATATCAATTGCACGGCCGATGCGAGGACCTTGTCCCAGGTGAGGATTTGGGGATGTCAGCATTACCTCATTGCGTGACCTGGATCTCTTACCTGTTGCTGGTCTCATGCAGAAGGACACTGCGCCTACAGGTGTCGCTTTCTGACAAGCAGCAAGAGGGCCGCTATTTGCACGGCCGCGCAGGCGGCGAACAGTCTCCGAACCGGGACTCGGTTGTTTCCCGGCGAGCCCTTGCTGCTCCTCCTGCCGCCGGTCGCCCTGCTTTTCTCCAGTTGGTCTCCGATCCACCTCAAGCGAGAGGCGAGTTGCGCCCCGGTGCAGGACTCCAGTCCCTGGGCGCTGATGGAGTGGCCCGCCGGAGGCAAAGTCTGGTCCATCGGGAGACAGCACATATTTCTTAATATCTCTCTATATATTCGCTTTCTTTTCCCCTCCCTTCGCACTCTTTGTGCAGGAAGGAGATCCCCCCTTAACTGTCTGAATCAAATCTTCCCTGTGTTTGTTTCTCTCTCCTCTATTATTTATTAAAGTGTCACATGATGTGGGGTTTACATCATCTTTTCCCAAAAGAGAAAGGTAATCATTAACTCTTGAAGCGCTCGCCTCGTCGGACAAACCCCTTTGTCATTCTGATACAGGTGGGGCGATGGGATAGGATTTAACGATTTATGCATTCAGTTAAAATAGCAAGCTACATACATAACCCCTCACTGCCTTAGTGCATATATCCCCGATGTTACTAATATTACGTATGATGGCTATTTTCGCTGTAAACAGCATAATTAGTATGCATCAGAAACGACTTTATTCAGAAACGCTGTTTTATTTTACCAAAGAAAGTCGATAAATCTTTATAAACAGTCTTTGTTCGATATTAATATCATACATGACCAGTTCAATACGCAAATGCGGTATGGTTTTAATGTACAGCTAAAAATGCGGAACAATTAATAGTCCAACAAGTGTTCCAGTCGGAGAGCTTTAAGGACTGGACCTATTTACGGAACACTAGCTAAATGCTAACTAGCTAATCCATCGTTTGATCTGTGGTCAAACGCGAAATATGATCGCGTTTACCATCGATTTTATAGTTTTTTAACGCATGACATGGAAAATGAAGATCTTGAAGCGTTCCTAGAGCGCTGGAAGAGGGAGCTGCTATACCGGCCGCCGGAGCGGCCTGGTGATGTAAACGAGGTTGACGGGAACCCGATTGATGGCGTTAGGGAGCCGGGAGCTGATGGACATAGCTGGCTATTGCCGGGGGATACGCGGTCGGACTGCGCGTCCGCGGCGGCAAGACGGCAGGAGGGATGGGTTAGTCCGCCGAGGTATGAGACCCAGGCTACGACGAGCTGGAGGAAGAGGCAGAGGAGCAGCTCTGCGGAGGAGCCTCCATGCAAGCAGCCCAGGAACGATGTTTTAGTGCAGCAGTTGATCGAGGACCTGGTGAGACGGTAGTGACATTAAATAATCGAATCTTCGTAGTAAAATTGCAGTGATCGGTGCTCTTATTTATGTATTAAATTTTGCAGAATGAAATGAATGACATTCCCTTCTTTGATGTGGACCTGCCTTACGAACTGGCACTGAAAATATTCCAGTATCTCAACTGGACCGACCTGGGACGGTGTGCTCAGGTAAACTCGATGGTTTCATTTGCAAATGCTGTATTACTGTATGCACTGTTGAGTCCAGTTATATAAGGGTTGCCAACTCTCACGCATCTGGCGTAACGTGCACTTTAAGATTCTTAGGCAAGAAATCTCATGTCAAATCCTTATTCTATTATAAATCTAAACTTAGTTGCATAAAAAGCTTTGGAGCAGTTTGCTAACCCTGCAGACTATTTACAAGGTGTTAAAACTGTTACTCGCATGTAAATGCGTGTTCATATGTGTGCAGACTTGTCTCAAATTGGAAAACGTCATGCCAGCCAGCAGACCAAAGTTTCCCACCCTGGTAATATATAGCAATTATTTTTAAATTGTCATTAGCCCTGTCACCCTATTGTTGCTGTTATAGGTAAGCAAAACGTGGAAGGTCCTAGCTGAAGATGAGGTCCTTTGGTACAGGTTGTGTTTGAAAGCGGGGTATCACAGTGGGGCTGATGTTAATGATTCCCCCTGCTGGAAGAGTACTTTGCGTGACTGCAAGAGAGCTGAAGACACTCTGCGCTACAACTGGAAGGTAGAGTAGCCCAGACCCATCGAAAATGTTACAGAGAAATACTGGGTCAAGGCATGCCTGGGCCTAAATTATCTCAATATTTCTGATCGACAGAATCGCATCGGCACCATCAGTAACCTTCAGTATGAGCTTGGCAGGGTCCTGTGTGACGTGAGCTCCTGTGATGACCTGGTCATCGCCGGGTAAGGGGACACACTCTGATCCTGTCTGACTGTGGTGGGTGCAGACACCTTATTCTGTTCATTTAGGGTCTGGCGAAGGAGCCTTTGTCCCTCAAGAACCACCCCCCCTGCTGAGGCCGCAAGTTAGATACAGATTTGGAGAGAAAATAAAATTATTAGTGGAATATGCTTGCATGCCACCATTCTGCCACTGCATGCCACCATTCTGCCACTGCATGCCACCATTCTGCCACTGCTCCGTCTTCGATAGCTGCTTTGTCAGCTGCCGTGCCAGTCACCCAGACATAATTCCCGGGAGCACAGGGTGTCAGACTGGAAACGTTGCAGACGGGAGAGCGGCCGATCACAGGGCATGTCTTCTCACATGGTCACAGGTGTGCACTTCTTCTTAGCAAAATGATCGTCAGAGTAGCAAAATTTAAAAGGACTGAAGAGCACCAAGTGGCTGCACCCATGCGGGCCCCCATTATACACACAATGATATTAGTTAAGGCTCTGGAAAAAAATTAAGAGACCACAGCAACATTGTTAGTTTCACTCATTTCTCAATTCATGGGTACGTGCCTGTGTAAAATACATGTTTTTGCAAACTGCAGCCTGGTTCTTCACTGTTTCTCATTAATTCTCATAATCTTCCTTGCTTTATGGGACTTGAGTCCTGCTTCTGGGAGCCTGATATCCTAGCAGTGCACTTCACACCTGCACTTAATGTTCCCCATTCCTTTTGAAGGTCACTTGAGGTCATCATGAGGCACTTTCGGATAAGTTAGCGGTCATCTCCGGCATTAGAATGTCACTTCTGCCCTCTGCCTGGCTGGTTTCTGGTAGTGCCTGGAAGCAATCTGACTCGCAGTGTAACATTTTGCCAGCAGAACCCAGATTAAACACGGATTTAAGAATGCTGATTTTTAAAAAATATCTCTTAGTGGTCTCTTCATTTTTTTCTATAGCTGTTGGTGTCTGACACCCTCTATTGGCTTCTGAAGTTTATTTGGTAGAACTTACGTAATTCCTAACAGCATGGAGCGAGAAAGTCTGGTGTTTATGTAGTGAGGGACTGGTCAAAGCTGAGTGACTATAACTCAGAAACAGCATTGGCAGTCGTTGGGGTGTTTGTAATCTGTATCCAGTATATGAAATATAAAATGGGGTGGGGGGATATTTGTTAAACAGCCCCCCCCCCTTTACATCCTGGTGGCCATCTGATCTGTGTTTGTAAACTTAGAGCCTGGCACTGTGTTTTTCTTTTGGCTCTCTTTGGATGTCTGGGGTGGGGACACAGCAGTTAAAGCGGTGAGGATGGGAGCTGCTGGGTGAAGGTTTCCGTTGGCAGCAGCTGCGTCCTGCTTCCAGCAGCCCAGCCTGTGCCGCGCTTGAGTGCGGTCCAGCGAGGCGTCTCTCTCTGTGCCCGAGGCAGCTGGGGGGGGGGCATGGGGTGCAGCCACGCGGGACTCGGCAGCCAGTCCCTTTTCCGGAGAGAGGTATCGAATGCGTGGAGCCCAAACGCACACGCGCGTGTACACACACACACACACACACAGGCGCACAAAGACAAGACAGACACTTGAAAACACAAAAGGACACACAAAATGGACCAAATGAATTACCTCACCTTTTTAATGCTTGGCATGGCGAGGAAAATTAGCGTGCCCGCTTTGTTCGGCTGTGCTAATGTAGCATCAGCTTGTTTGCTATGTAAATTTGTCGGCGTCGTGCGAGTTTTTCCCATGTCGCAGGATTGGCAGCCGCCTGGAGTGGGCCCCGCGTGTGGCGCGACGGGATTGGGTTGTCATGCCTTTGTGTCTGAAATGAGCCCGGCTCCTTCTTGGGAGCAAAGAATGAACTCATTCTCGGCACCATTCAGCGGTGCTTTTCTTCCCCCCTAACACCCCCCCCCAATTTCTAATAGCCCTGAGGTCTTACGTACCCAAAATTCTGTCTGATGGTTTAGTTCAAAACAAAAGAACATATGTGCCCAAAGGAAGCATACAGGTAACCATTCCTTAAAAAAAACAGTACTTTAAAAATTATGCTGTCATTTTTTAAGATTTTATGTGCGTTACATTTAAAATTGATTTAATTAAGCTAGTATATCTCATGATCTCTGTACCTACAGATGGTTATTATGGAGACTCTGAATAAATCAGCAGGAACAAGGGCGGTGGATGTGTTTAGACCTGAGTGACATGCCCGTGTCCCCTTGCAATGCGCAGATACACCTCCGGGGACATCCGGCTATGGGACACCCTCCACTGGGACTCCGGTACCTCGTACCTGCGGCCCAGTCATGTGACCGCCGGCGATTGCCCATTTTCGCATGTCAGCCAGGTGAAAGTCAACCAGGTCGTGGCAGTGGCCGCTTACAAAGATGGTGAGGGAGCCTTTCTTTCCGTGTTTCTTTCTCTGTCTTTCTTTCTCTCTTTCTTTCTCTGTCTTTCTGTCTGTCTTTCTTTCTGTCTTTCTTTCTTTCTGTCTTTCTTTCTCTGTCTTTCTGTCTTTTTCTCTGTCTTTCTGTCTTTTTCTCTGTCTTTCTGTCTTTTTCTCTGTCTTTTTCTCTGTCTTTCTTTCTGTCTTTCTTTCTGTCTTCAAACTTGAATTAACTACAGTACCCTTCTGCTGGAAATAAGATGGACCCCCTGAAGTCACCACGTGGGTGATGACCTGCGTCAGGCAGGTTTTAAACTGCCTCTAGCAAAGATGTGAGCCGTCGTTTGGGTCGGCTGAGAGCCGCTGATTGGTGGCTTCTTTTTCCACCTATCGGTGTGTATCAGATGGCCAGACAGCCAACCCTCTCTGTGTGCGTTTTGTGGATCCCGTCCAGTAGAAGTCACCCAGAGCCAGGAGACAGAGCACCTTTGCAGGAATGGAAAGACACAGTGTCTTGTTATCACATAGCGTGTCGATCGGCTGCCTGTAACCCCCTGTTGCTATGGCAGAGACGCGACTTGGCCTCGTCCGCTGATCATTGCTCTGGATCCACCTTGTTTTGTGATTTATCTTTTTACGAGTGACGGTACGACTCGGCTTCCCCTAACCGTCCGTGGCTCCACTCCGGATGGGCGGTTCTCCTCCTCGGCCTTGGCGGAAATGAAGGCACGCTTTGGGAGTCCTGCCCAATAATTAATCTCGAATTTTCAAACTAATGCTCTGGCAAAAAGCAGAGCCCTAACCATATGGAACGGCAGGCCCGGCGCGCCAAATTATAACCGGCCCTGGATTCTGTCAGGACAATTTATCACGAGTCGTTTAATCACGTTCGGCTGGGTTTAATAGTTAACGTGCTTAGCGATCTTGTTTATGCGCCGCAGAATCTGGGCCGGACATGTATCACCGAACATTTGGTACGCCTTCACCAAACCCTCTCTCGTTTATCTTAAATTTAGTCAGGCGGTCGCTTGGGAGATGAAAGGCATTCATAAACAATGGCTATCAATTGAAAAATTTCAAGTTTAGCCTGATTCTGTGAGAGAGGTATGTACCTTGAGCTACAACAAACAAAGCCCCGAGTCGGATGGTGAGAGTATCTGAGGTGTCATCTTCTTTAAAATTCCCTGCCAACACATTAATTGTGTTATTTGCATCAAACAATAACCGACTTGAGATGTTGAATTTTTCTGTTTTTCCGGCCTTAATGAGTGGTGGTAACCCTTTTGTTCAATCTAGAGCCCTCTCCATACTTACACCATCTGTGTGTCACAGGATGTAGAAGGTCATAGCTTTCTGGTATTAAATATGGTATCAGTGTTGGTGTTGCAAGGTTTAAATACGGCCACTGGGGGCATCAGATCATGATGTGTCCTGCAAAATGGGGCAGCAAGTGAAATGTACAGGGTTCATAGGAGAGCAGACTGAACCACCAGACAGTGCGTTTGCTCTTGTCACCCCACCGTCCGACTCCGGCTGTTTGCAGTCTCTGTAGAATAATTTTAGAATCACATGTTTTGTGTGCAAAGGCTTGTTTACGCAATGATGTTCGGCATAGACTCTTCGAGATGCCTAATGATAGCGTTTAATTAATTCCCTCCAGGATTTTTCAAGCTTTGCTTAATATGATGTGCTATTTCAAATCATCTTCACAATATTGTATGCAATTGTTGGAATATTAATACATTTATGGCTTTGACTGGGTTTAATGTGTATTTTAAACGGTAATATTTTAAATTTATTTTACAGAAAGTTTTCCAACCACAGGCCTTTGGAACACTAGCAGTTTTGCGGAGGGTTTGGTTAATTTGCGCGAATGAACTCTGTCTTGTCATGCCTCGCCTTAATTTTAGCCTGTCCTTCACGTGTTCTGATTGTACCTGGGAACAAACTAGTCCTTATCCCCAACACCTCTTCCCACTTACTTGCCCCCTGGTCAGTACATCATACTGGCCATTGTTGTACAACATAAACTGCTCCGCCGTTATTGAAAAGTTAAGCCCCTGGTGTACAGGAACAGCAATTCATCATATATGGTTTTTCTGATTTTACTGGGATTGCCCCAGTCCACCTTGCACCCCACCTGTCCAAAAGACGCCGAGGCTTTGATGTTGTTCCTCCATCTGTGTTCCAGGCCTCGTGAATGTGTGGAGCACAGAGACTGGTCAGGAGCCCGTCCATCTTTATCAGCATCTCCAGAAGGTTCAGAACGTGGCCTTGGGTTCGGAGGGCGCCGTGGTGGCGACCGCCTCTGGCCCACAGGTGCGTGTGGATGGTCCGCTGGATGGAGGCTACTGGGCAACGCTGTGTCAGGCCGAGCTTCCGAAACCTGTGAGTCCAGCACCAGCCTCCCAATTCTACCATTAGTCTCTATGGCGGTTTCAGACCATAATAAGATAGACCTACTATTTAGCTGTAACTTCAGTTTTAACTGGGGTGATAGCCAAGCCACAGGCTGGCTGAGTGTTGAGTGCTGTACTAGTGTGTGTGGTTTATGTGTGAGTCTTAATCTGTTCCTTTGAGATCATTCTGGACTGTTGATTCTGTGTCTTCTGCCTCACGGTCGTCCTATATGTTTACCCACAATTCTGTTCTTCTGGGCTTTCTACCCAATGGGGAGAGAGGGTCTCTCAAATGACTCCATCGTTTCTCCTTGTGCATCTCCTCTGGGTGCAGGTGGAGTCTCTCCTGCTTGTTCCCAAGCGGCGGGAGGTGCCCCTGGCCGTGGCGGCCGCTGGGGAGAGCGTGTACCTGCTAGGGCCCGAGCGGGAGCCCAGCCTGCTCCACTCGGTCTACGGGCACCCCATCACCTGCTTGGACGTCACCCCATCACACGTGGCTCTGGGCGTGAAGAGGCATGGCTGGGCCGTGAGCGACGGGGGCAACAAGGTGGGTTGGAGGGCAGTGGTCATGCTGCCCCCTGGTGGGCTGGAGCTGCCGGTGCAGGCCTCCAGGCTGCAGCCATTTATTGAGAGTGCATGAGTTCAAATTTCACGCGGTCTCATCTGTGCGAGCGAATAATAATCATTAGGATGTTTTGCTCCAACATGGGCACTGCGTTGAAGAATTGTGATTGAAAGTGATTTTTTTTTCCCCCTTCTTCTACCCTGGCTTAGTGTGCTTAGTTAATAGTATGGGGGTACGTATGTTTACATGCACTGATGATGAAACCCGCAAACATTCCCTTTAGTTGTGGTCTTTGTGTTCATAAATGGAAGCAGTTTATAGCTGATTATTAAAAAAAGGAGGAAGCTGATGGGAGGGAGAGGTCCCAAGACAGACACAAGTGATGATGACCGTTGGGTTCAAAGCTAGTGATCAGACTGCAAATACAGTTGCTGCATCAAGTCTTGAGTCACTGTGGATTTTTCAAAAATACGAAAACTACGATCGGCAGGTTAGGGCAGCTATTCATCAGCATGCAGGGTCATTGATTAATATCGTGCTGCAGCAGAAAATTAAACGGGGTGCAACCAAGTCATGTGCTGGTGCAACCAACAGAGAAAATAGCACGAGTGGCACCGCAAAAGTTATGCTGGAGCCTTGCAGTGTGCTGTGTGCCCTGATCCCAGAGGGTTGTGTGACATTAGGGAATGGGGACCAGGCACAGAAATAGCTGTTCCCTCTGGACATCGCACATGATTACCCCAGCAGTGGTCCATCCTTACATTCCCTAAGTGGCTGTTTGTTTCGCCTTTTAGCGCTCTCCCAAACGATGCTGCATTTAATCATCCCGAAAGCTTTATATAGCTCTCTCTGCATCCAAAACCTCATTACTGCCATCCCATTAATGCAGATTTAATCACGATTACATCTTTCACCCTTGTCGTAAACGTGGGGGTCCGCAGACCCTTTTGGAAGCATACAGAGGACCAAAGCACTCTATTGTCAGAGTTGATCCTGTGGTGTCTGTCTCACAAAGAGACGTCGTTCCCGAAGCTCGCATCCCGAGGCGGGCATTCCTTTCAAGTGAAGGTGAAGGTGACGCCGCCCTGGTGGCGAGATGAGAGGCCCCAGATGGCATCTGTGCCGTTAAATGGTACTTTGGTGATGTGGCCGTATTGGCCTCACATCCTCTAAAGCTTTTGTTGTTATTTTTGTTCTCTGGGTAAAATGTCACGCTGCCAGATGCTGCTGTTCGCGTCTGAAGTGAGCCTTCTCTCGCTCTTATTATCTGCCCTGCATCGTCTAGTAGTTGACTCTCAAATCTGAATCGTGCGCAGAAGGTTATGGGTTCAAAGCCCAGAGGGGGGGGGGGGCTGTCATTTTCATGTCTTTGGGTGTGTGTTTCATATTATTGTTGTTTTCACTAATTAATGTGTTGACACACACACACACACACCGCTGACACAATTACCACTTTAGAGATGAGTGTGATAGATGTGAAAACTGCTAAAATAATTGCCTACCATTGACTGTCCGGCTGAATCTAAAGTACTAATTAAGTGAGATATTAGTGTAATTTCATGGAAGAGTAAACATTTTGAAAGCTGGTTGCTGGTATGAGCTGTGAGTTAGATGTATTTTTATGCTAATGGTAAGTATCCCAGTAAAATTTATTTAACCATTCTGAACTCTTTTACTGATCCATCTATCTGCTGGTGAGTGACATGTGTGTGTTAGTGTTGGGTGGAAACACAAAAAAAAACCGCAAAAGTGCCGTTTGGAAGTATTTTACAGACGAGCATGGAAAGGCTAAGGATGTCGAGGAGTCTCTATGCAAACAGAGCTACAAAGACGTGGCGACGAAGTCAAGTAGCACGTCAAACCTGGCGAAGCATCTTCTCCTTATGAGAAGTTTCAGAAGGCAGGTAAAGCTCGCGTTCCAGGAACACCGAACTATCAAACACATCAAAAATGTTAACTTGGCTGCCACACACCTTAATATTAGCTGCTTATCTATAAGCAGTTTGCTGACAGACACGTTAACCGTATGTTACCATTAAAGTAGCGGATAGGCGCAATGGTTAATAATCAAATTATATAGTTAATGTGGGAGCAATGCAAAAACGTAAAACAAAAAATGTGTCCTGTAAAACGTTGTAAACGCTCAATCATACTTAAAAAAAAAAAAAAACGTCGTATACTGTGAAACATATGTAACCGATATATGAAAAATCGTATATAAATGTGTGTGTGCGCGTGCGCCTGTGCTTCGGGCTTTACTTTTTTTGTTTTTTCGCATCGAGGCTAAACTACTTGTGGCTATAGCTCAGGCCTCATGTTACTCCTGGTTGGGACCAGTGTTATTATCGTACACTAAAACTGAAATGAAAATGGATAATTAAATATTAAACAAAAGAAAATAATTTGTGAAGTGAAATAAAAATGAAAACTATATTTACAAAAAAAAACACACCACCAACATCTTTTTATTTTGTTAATCCACAATATCTCCTCTTTCAAAGGATGATGTGGCTGCTGAGCTGTTCGTTTCTTCACCACCACTTCAGTGACTATCGCTTCCGTGATTTACCATAACGGTAGTCTGTGGCGCTCAGCTAACCTAATTTAATAACTAAAAGGATGTGCTGAATTTACACAGATTACTATTTTTTTAAGTGTCACAATATGCATCTCGTGAATTTTTGCATACTACAAAATTTGTTTATTGAATTGTAGCCGAAAATAATGTCCATATAGTGCTGGAGAGCCGTTGTACATTATCGAAAGCCCTTTAATAACATATAGCTTGTTGTTTTCAAAATTAAATTAAATGGTCTATTTGATTTTCTGGAGGAAATGTAATTGTTCAGATTAATTGACTAATTGTTGATTGATTAATCGATAGGAAAATACTCATTAGTGGCAGCCCCTAAAAAAATCAATATTAAAATGAAATATATATGTCCCTGTGCATTGTATAGGCAGTCAGTATTTTAAGTCCTCACCCAGACTCTGCCATGTCTCTCCTTGTTAT
The DNA here is from genome assembly GCA_019775915.2 of Cyphomyrus plagiostoma. Lineage (NCBI taxonomy): Eukaryota > Metazoa > Chordata > Actinopteri > Osteoglossiformes > Mormyridae > Cyphomyrus > Cyphomyrus plagiostoma. The sequence goes on from JABFEA020000043.1 coordinate 30,736,832, forward strand.
GCCAAATCATTACCTACCTACCTCCCACACACACACATACACACACCCATCTAATTAATGCTAGAAATGAATTCATGTCGGATCGATGGAGCTGCGCTTCTCGACTGCGGGTTCCCGAGCATTTTTTAACAACGTTCGTGTGCCGCGAGGTGAAGCGAAAATTAGCAGCCGGGCTCGGGCGGGGCTGACACGCAGCCGAGTGTGTTTTTCAGCACGTTTAACGAGACGCCATATGCCTCATTAAAACGTGTTAAGGTAATAAGAGCCGTCTCCAAGAAGCACTTCTTTGTGTAGCGAGAGCGGTGTGACTTATCTTCACGGATAAATGGTGTTGGGGGATGGATGGATGACCAGCTGGTCAGAAAATGTACACACACGGGTTACCAGAGTAGATTTTACAGAGTTTTGACATACACAGTTTTACTTAGCACAGTGTGTGATGAAATGCTTGTTTTCCTAAGTCCAAGACTGTGGTGACTGGGGACATGCGTATAAAGAGACAAAACATTAAGTAATAATTATAAATAGCCAAAATTGGTGTTTAATTAGCAGTGTAGTAGTAGTATAGTGACCGGTGTGTCAAATAAATAAATGTTTATATGTACAGCAGCAGATGACACATTTGCATGAGACATGGGTGTAATTAAAAAGTGAGATGTAACTGGAAAGAGGTGACATGGCAAACTCGGAGGTCACCCATCGCGATCTTGCTAGCTGCCGTGCTTTATTTGGAAGATTTGCTGCTGCTGGTTCCTTGTGTGAACATGAAGATTGAACCCAGATTGAACAGATCGATAGCGGTATAACACCTTGTCTGTGAAGTCCTTGCTGGAACTAGGACCCCGTTAGTCTAGTGCCGAAGTTCCTTGAAGAGTTGTGCTGTGCTTGTGGAGACACTTGCAGGGCAGCATGCTGGCCCACACCTCTGGGGTTGGGGCTTTGAGTCTCATCTCTGTTCTGTGTGTGTTTTGTGTGAGTGTGTGCCCTGTGATAGACTGACACTCGATCCAGGGTCTCTGCCTGCAACGTGCCTTGTGTTGACTGGGATAGGCTTCAAGCCCCCTGTAACTCTGACGGGGAGAAGCGACTGGAATGCGCCTACATGACTTTTTAAATTGCCTACATATGTACATGAATTGAATCCATTCACTAACGCACTTTTGCTCCCTGAAAGTGTCCCACAATTTTAAATATGTTTATTTGTATTTTGTAAAATATTTTTTGGATTAATGAATGCACCGTATCGACATTTTGTTTTGGTAGGCAGTCAGGATTCACGGTAGCAGGAAGCATCCCCTTCCTGGATTGGCCCACCCCATCAGTGCAGCCATTTTGAGGTCCTGTGGGGTATTTGGCGTGCCGTGGTGCAGCACACGGTTACATGCAACCGCTCCAAATGTGACACACAAACAGCTGGCACCGTCTCAAGGCTGACATCATGCCCAATGGCGGCCCCCATCCCCTTCCTTTGCGTGTCCGCTTTTCCACCACTCGCTAATAATTTGTGTCGCGTCCCTTTTTTTGCTACCCTACTCTGCCGTTTCCCGTCGTTGGATTTTTGAACCGTGTAAAAACAAAGAGACAATTTCTTCTCATACATATGAAACTCGGAATCCATCCGGAAGAAACTCCTGGTGCAAAGACAGACATATCTGTCCAGATCACTGCAGGCTGAGTTTACTGTACGGCTTCCAATGAAAACGCCAATAAAACTGGCTGAGCATCATCTACCGGTTTGTGTTTGCACTGTTACGACATTGCTGACAAGGGAGAGACCTGCTGATTAAATTTGTCTCCTAAGTGCCAGAACATTCCAGTCATTAAGATGATGGTCTTTCTGTATGATTTAATGTATTACGCCCCCCACCCTCGGGCTGTAGAATCGGACAACTGTTCTTTATTTTTTGCTTTCAGGTGTCATGAGTCTAGTCGGACATTGTGCTAGCCTGCACATCTACACACGGTCGTCGTATGTATTTGGTTCAAGGGTTTCTGGACGATTTGTAGATACTGGAGGGGGATGCTTAGTATATGCTACATAGGAGCTTTAAAAAGGCCTTTGGTATCTGATGTGATTTAAGTGTGCAGTAGCTGGTTGGCTTTCGGAGATTTTGTTCATATCTGACGGCACAAATTTGAAAAGTTGCTTCTTCTCCCAGATCCAGGTGTACAGCTTACTGACGGGCCAGTCGGAAGTGACAGTAGGGAACGCCGTGGGTGACTTTACCTGCATCAACCTGAGGGACGTCCCTGACCACCTACTAGTGTGTGGGAACAAGGACCAGAGGTACTGGGATAAACAGACTGTTATGTTTCTGTAGCTGCTAATGTCTCCTTCACAGAGCCGGCGGCCCCTGGCTTTCTCCTTCACGCAGCCGGCGGCCCCTGGCTTTCTCCTTCACAGAGCCGGCGGCCCCTGGCTTTCTCCTTCACAGAGCCGGCGGCCCCTGGCTTTCTCCTTCACGCAGCCGGCGGCCCCTGGCTTTCTCCTTCACGCAGCCGGCGGCCCCTGGCTTTCTCCTTCACGCAGCCGGCGGCCCCTG
>JABFEA020000043.1:30755324-30769085 GCA_019775915.2 Cyphomyrus plagiostoma
TCCGACATTTGACATTTGTGCGGTGAAAAAAAAAAAATCAAGTCTTTAGGATACAGAAGTTCCGGAACTGCGTTCCGCTGCGTTCCGGCCCACTTCAAGCACAGGGCGTAACTGCAGACTTTTTAGCTAATTCATTGTGATTACAGTAATTTTATTGTAAATTGCTTAAAACTGAACTTCAGAATGATGTTGAAATTGATTCAAACGATGCTGAAATACAGTAAACTGATGGTCTATTTGCTGTGTGATTTTTAATTCCTTACAGCAGAGAGGAACATTATTTGTCTCCTGTGTGCGCGAAACAGCATTGAATCATTACTAACTGTCCCAAGAAATATAAGTAAGTAAACTGACTCCTAATCACGAGTGACAGATGCGTTTTGATGACTAACAGAATTTCACAACGATGGGGACCACAGGTCTTAAAGGCAAATACAGTGGTACCTTGGTTTGCAAGCATAATTCGTTCCGAAAACGTGCTTGTATTGATTAATACAAAATATAAAGAAAAAATACACAAAACAAATTAACCTGCACTTTACCATTGAAAGAATCATGGATGGTGTGAGGGCAACAAGAGAGGAGAAGAGGAGAGTTATTTTGTTGGACGACTTTCACTATAACGGAATCACTGCTATCTTGTTCTTTTTGTGTGACTTTAACAAGGAACCTATCCGATGGCAGCTGCATCTGCGTCATTTTCAATTTCGCGGAAATGTGTACATTGTCGTTAAACGGATTCATCGCTCGCACCGCTACGCCCTTATTTGGGTGGTGCTTTTCTATGAGTGAGGCACGCTGACTAAGACGGAGCATGGGAGACGATTACCCACAATCCCACAGCAAGAGAGAGAGAAGAACCATCGGCTCAGTTGCGATCAAATGACGCTCGACAGACAAAGCGTATATGCAATGCAAGAACTCGCTTTTTTATAAAGTTAAAATTTATTTAAAATTTTGCTCGTCTTGCAAAACACTCGCAGACTAAGTTACTCGCAATCCAAGGTTTTACTGTATTTCTGAATTTCACATACAAAAAATGTAACATATTGTTGATACGGGGGTGCTCACACAGCCTACTCATTGTGTATGGGTACGCCACGGGTGGGGGGGGGGGTTGTTTCCATATTTGACTTAATTACCACTGAGGAAGCAGAGTTACACAATTCTGAATATTCATTAAATGGCCATTTGGGTTGACACTATTCTATCCTTTTCAATCACAAAGCCACATGGACATGAATGAAAATTCCCTGAAGTTCAGCTCACAGCAGGTCTCGCCACCGTAGTGCACCTTTCGTTCAGCAGCCTTACATTAATGGGAGCTGGGTTGCTCGGCTGTTCATGTCCATAGGAGGAAGTCACCTACCCTGTGCTGCATAGCGACAGGTCCCATCTTGCACCAGGACATTGTAGAAGGGCTGGTTGGCTCCATTGGACAGCTGGTGGACCCTCATGGTGGTGATCCACTCATGGCTCATGGTGCATTTGGGGTCCCACCCGTAGATCACACAGTTGTAGCCCGACCTGCAGAATCACATTAATCCATCTTCTGTAACTGCTTATGCAGTACATGGACATGGCGAACGTGAAGCCCATCCCAGGAAGTGCAAGACAGGGGGACGACCCGCGGGGGACAGGGGGGCGCCCCGGAGGATGGCCCGCGGGGGACAGGGGGGCGCCCCGGAGGACGCCCCGGAGGATGCCCCGGAGGACGGACAGGGGGAACCTCTTTGTGGAGAAAGACTCACTAATTCAGCTGCACATTTTTAGATTGTAGGAGAAAGCAGCAGAGCGCGCAGGAGACCCGCACAAGTACGAGGAGAACACACTGGAAACCCGAGACGCCTCACCCAGCCCCCTTGCTGTCCACTGCAGAAACACAAAGCAGACTTTTTTTTTTTATTTATTTTTTTTTTAAACCATCTGGCCCAGACCTGGGTGCTGAATAATTCAGAAGGGCACTCAGCCATTATAAAAACAAAGCCAGTTTAGCCCCATCTGTGGCCCCTACTTCTGACATGTGGGACAAATTATCGAATCAGATTCATTTAAAGACGACAGGGGAACAAACATAACGAATGCTGAGAACCATATTAATGTATAAATGGTTTTGGCTGATGGGAGGGGTGGGATCATAGGCTCCGCCGGTGGGAAGGTCTGAACGGCAGGCCGGCGGGTCGAGTGCCCGGAGTAGGCAAGCGGGGAAATGGGAAGAGACGCGGGGCGAAGCAGCGGCCCGGGCGACTCACCTCTTGTGCTTCATGACGAGGCCCACGGAGAAGCGGACATCGGCGTGCTCAGCGGCGCTGCGGCGCTTGGCCTCCGGCTCCCCCGGGTGCTTCTTGTGTTGGATGTGCTCCAGCGTGTGCTGCACCAGATAGCCCACGGCGCCGTGCTGCGACGGGTCCAGGGCCTGGATGTGCTGCAGGATGTCCAGGACCTGGCGGCGAGGGGCCACACCGCAGACACACACCGCAGACACACCATATCCACTGGGCAAACATGTACTCTGTAATACTGATGTTATACTGATACACTGCCATAGAGAGCAAGATTATCCCAGGCAGGGTTGTGGGTCATGTGCCATATAATATTAATTTAACGCACATGCATTACAGACCCACTTCATGCTTACTGAGTGTAGGCTATTAAGACAACAGTAAAATTCAGCTATTGCGATTACATTTCTTTTCCCCCCCAGAGTGACAGATTTATTCATTCATTCTCTCTTTTCCCCACTTTAACCAGCAGGGGGTGCTGAAGCACTCCCTGAAACCATGGCTCACTGCAAATCAGGAGCTTTTCTCCAGCCTAATAGACGTTAAAGCGTTACAGGGGGTCAAAAGGGGGGCCGAGAATAACTGCTCTGACCAGCCGTAAAACGGTAGGATGAAGAGGGTCATTAGACCACACGGCTGACCTTTTCCGGCCAGATTCCCAGGTGGAAGTAGAGCCTGGCCTGTAGCAGTAAGTACTGGACGTTGTCAGGGTTGATGGTGAGATAGAGGTCCAGGGAGTCTCTCAGAAGCTGGTAGGACTTCTCACTGCCCTCCCTGAAAGGCACATGCAGGTTACAGACGCAGGGGCGGCTCGCTGGTGCCCGCACAGGCACGCCAGGCTGGCCGCCCGCCCGGGTCGGGACCTCACCCCCGCTTGCCGATGTTGAGGAGATTTCCCACCATCCTTAGCAGCAGCTCCGTCGTGCTGATGCAGCTGTAGTAATCCTCAGTCACCTGGTGGCCGATGAGATACTCGCATTCCTTGGCGGTGAGCTGCTTGCCCTTCCCAAAGGCGTCGATGTAAACGTAGTCGTAGATATCCTCACTCCTCCAGGAAATAAGAAAGACTGCATCAGATGGTTGCTTTTGTGTAAAACTACAACAGGCATTGGGCTGAAGACCTAGACAATGATCTCTGCTATAAAACCTGTAGCACGCTCCCTCTGAGCTGGTTTTATATTTAAAGGATATATATTAAATTAATCCCAAGAAGTCTGGTGTTATACATCTATGCATTTAACCACCTGTTTCTTTCCTTTTAACACTTTACATGATACAGAGAGTAATTAAAGAAATGTTATTAAGTGCTCCTGAAAAAATGGCATAATAAGTACCACATTTGGCTAAAAGGGAATCTCCAGGAAAATGAAACTGCTACTTTGGATCAATGTATAACTGGTGAGGAGCTTCCCTGATACAATAACCTCAAAAACGATGAAGAATCTGCCAAAAGCGTTAAGAGACTTGAAAAAGCAGCGACCCTGTGATGCGGCACAGGCTGGAGAAAGACCCCGGCCGCTCTGGAATTATCAGGACACGAGGCAGCACTAAAAACACCAATGAAAAATGTGCCAAAACCTGGTATTAATCTATACAATGAAACTGAGAATCAAAACATTCACGGTCTTTAAATACATAGCAAGTCGGAAAAATGGTACATTTCTAATTTCCAAAAATAATACTCAGAAAGCTCTTTCCCCTTTAGAAATGAGGCCACTTTGCAGAGGTACGTAGCATCACCCAGTCAGTGAACCTTCCTCCCCTCCACCTCCATGCCCTCAAGGATGTTTATAAAGCTCTTTAAAGTGTGTCACCTACAGGAATTATGCCCGTGATTCAGCCCAGCCGCAGTACCGCACCAGTGAATGCAGTGGAAAGGAGGGGCTTCTTTTAATTCCTCTAAAGCGTTTCCCAATCTGGTCCTCGGGGACCCTCAGACAGTCCATGTTTTTGCTCCCTGCCAGACAGTCCACATGTAGGAAGCTGGCAGGGAGCAAAAACACGGACTGTCTGTGTGTTTGGGTGGGGACTGGGTGGGGAATCACTGCTCTAAGCAGATAAATATGATGCAACAGGAAAGAAAAAAATACTGCTTTATTTCTGCTCTTCGCATCAAAGAATTTCAATCGTTTTGATACAGAATTTTAATTGCGCACAGATTTCTACATAGGTTAAAACAATCGTTATCTTTAGAAGTGTTCACTATTATAATTGGCCAATTAGCATATGTATAATTTTTTACTTTGAAATAAAATTGACTACAATGCATCCCATGATAAGATTTTATATCAGTTAAAATTAGTGCCACATTATGCCCTATACCTGCTGGATGGATGGATGGATGGATGGACAGAAGAAACAAACTTCTTAAACACCAATGGGTACTTATCTGCTCAATCCTACTCTTACCTCATTGGCCGTTGGCACCAACGCAGCAAAAAGTGATTGGGGAAGTTCACTGGTTCCAGCCGGACGCCCAGTTTCTGGGCCAGGGTCATGTAGAGGACAGAGAGGCTGATGGGAATTCCTGTCCTGCGAAGCAGCACCTGGAAAGGGAGGCAGAGGCCACCAGGCAACCTGGGGAGCTGGAGAGAATGAGCAGTGCTCACCGCGTCACCGCGAGCCACGGCCTGCGGTTACCTGGTGGATGTACGAGTTCAGGGGGTTGTAGTAGTCCGTCTCGTTGCCCTTGTACTTCAGCTGATCATACAGGACGGAGTTGAGAGCACAGATCACCTGCCTCTGCAGCTCGAAGTCCTCGACCACGAGGCAGCTACCTGCAGACGGCGGGGGAACCAAGGGCTCACAGCTGCGGCTCAGGCTGCATTACAGCCCGCTTAGCTACCTAGCTGACACATTCATGCACCAGTATGCATTACTGGGACAGATCATCAGGGTCATCTGGGATTCGAGGGCTTATATTTAGGCCACAGGTCCATGTTATTTGCTGCATGCTGCCTCCTCGTATTCGATCACACGTTTTCCCGAGCAGTTTTCAGCGACGCAACGATGATTTAGACTGACCTTGGTCCGCTCTCAGGCTGGGGTGGGAAGGGCTGGTGCTGCGCAGAGTCTTCTTGACCTTGTCTGCGATTTCGACCAGCTGCGCAGTTATGCTCTGCAGCGAGACGTCGGCCAGCGGATTACAGTACTGATCCACCAGGATGGCACCTAGCGGGCGACAGCGGAGTCAGAAGTGTCTGCGCAGACCAGTGCAGCTGGAGTTACAACCCCCTGCAGCTGACACACCCTCAAGCGCAGACTGTTGCTCGGCTGGCTTTTCCAAGAAAGCCTTCAGACTCTTCAGGATGTTCTGCTGACGGAGAAAGTAGAGGATTTTCTTTGCATAGTACTTCAAAGTCAGGCTCTTCCTGTTAGACAAAAGAAAAAACAAAACGATGATGGAAGTTTAAGAGAATTACTTTATATGAATGAGCAATGTAAAATCCTGCTACACACTCATTACAGATTTAAAGCTAAGTAAATTATACAAGGAAATCAACATTTCACACTGAAGCCTTTAAAATGAGGAAATGAGTCATGAGGATCAGCAAGCAGGAAAAATCATACGAGTCTCGTGTGACAGAACATGCACCTTGTGTCAGAATTCAATATGGAGATCAGCTCATCTTCACAGAAGTGCTCTGGGGCTCCCAAGGACTCGATCTCAGCGAAGCTGTCCCCCAGCACCTGACCAACGCAAGGCTGCATTACAGATGTCAGGGTTAGTGTCGGCGCATGAGCTGTGAGTTCCTCCGCCTCCAACACACAGGCCCAGTTAGCGCCCATCCGGATAGAAATGCTAAATCACTGCGATGAGGTGAGGGACCATTAATAAAAGATACATTCATATAAAATAAAATAAAATCATTTATAAATGTTAAGATCTGCAGCGTCACAGTTTTGTTTGTGAACCGAAGAACTTACAAAGTTTCACTAAATAATTTTCCAGTGGAAAAAGTTACTTAAAAAATCAGTTATAATTTATATACCATAAAATATAGTTCATACTATATTTTGAGGATCACATTGTTTTAGAGACACCCACGTTAATTTTAGTTAAGTTGGAAGCAAGGGGTTTGTAACAGTCTGACTGAAGCACATTCTGTTAGGTCTAATCCATTTATGATTATGTAACACTTACAACTTCAGTGAAGAATCTCTTGGAAATGGACTCCACAGTCCTACGGATCTGCAGACCGACAACGTGTCGCGTCTTGTACTCCGTCCTCCAGTCCCAAGACTCATTTGGTCTGTAAATTTTCAGTAATCTGGGCCATCTGAAAAAGCGGGGGTTGTTTACTCCATTAGCAGGAGGAAGAAGCAGCCAATATACAATGGTGTACTGAAATAACATCACACATCTGCATGACTGACGCATGGTTAATCCAATCAGCTAACATGACATGCTCCTTATTGCCCTAGAATTTTTAGCGGTGGTGGAACTCCTGTATCAGGTGCATAGGGTTTATTATGAAATTTAGCTTGGTTTTTGGACCGGTTAGTCTGTCTCTGCAGATAATAATTTTCCTGAACTGCTAACCCCAGCACTAAAATGAGGCTACAGTTTTTGAATTTCAATCTCTCAATACGTGGTATGACACTCATTTATTTTCCCAATCCAACCAATCAGTTTCCTTTCGGAAACTTAGGGCTAGAAGGAATATTATGGAGGCTTAACTAAAACTAGGCAGCTAATTTAAAAACAGGGCAATTACTGGCAGCTCCCGGACGAGTTCGTCATTGCAGTTTCAAAATCCAGCCAGTTAATCTTTCCGTACCCACCCAGTGCCCCCAGCAGCTCTGAACAGACCTGAATCCTGCCGGGATAACCTAATTCCCAGCATTTCAGGTCTTAATATCGGAATAATAAAACTGTTGCAGCGTGACAGTCAGATACACTCATTTCAGTTAGTGCATATGTATATATAGAAATACGGAGCTATTTATTGTGTCCAGTGCTATGATAAAGTAAATGATCCAGAAGGAAAGCCAGACGGGAAAGCCGCATATTTTTCAGAACAAGGTCACCCGACCAGTCCTTACACAAAACAGTTTAGCCAAATGCGTACCTTTTCGCGCCATACATGATAGCATTTTAATTTAAAATTACATAATTAGAGAGCACTGCGTTACTAAAACTGATGCATCAGCAGAATGACAGCCAAAACCCCGCACTCATACAAATACACCGGTACAGCAACACCTCGTTTCTTCTTGGGACTTCAATTGCAACCCAAAGATCATGCATGGACGACAGCTGAAAATAAGGACTTTAAATCGGGGGCTACAGCACGAATGGGCTTAATCTCTCTCACCTCACCTGAGTTTATACTGATGTTCCCACACCTTTCCCCTGCCGTGACATACATCGTAGAGCCTCTTGCAGCTACAAGACACGTTGGAGATGTCAGCGTGGCCGAGGACCGGGAAACACAATATGTGCTCCAGCAGCTCGGTAGGAAGATCGGTCAGCTTTTTGCTGCGGACCTCGGGAAGACCCCCGTTAGACAGCGAGTGTTCTTCTCCATCCCCAGACGTGGCCATCTTTACTGTTTACACCAATTACCTCATTGCTCAGGGACCGCCCCTTTCTGGTGCAGAGGGCTGAGCTGGGGATGGGGAGAGCAAGGGGAACACATGTACGTCCACGGTTCTGATTCAATATAGTTAAATTGCATTAAATAGTCGGCAGTGTTCAGAAAAGATGTTTGTTGGTGAAACCTGATACTGATTGTGAATCGCCAGAGAAGGTGAAGACACATGGCTTTTATACGAGTTCATACGATAACAACCGGGATCATCTGCATGTGTGACGGACAATGAAGCATTTCTTTTGCATATTGCTATCAAAAGACAGGAATATGAAATACATTACAGTGTTAATTGCGCAAATATATCTAAACCAGGATGGTTTAACAATACAGAACAACAAATTATTTTCTCTACCCATACGTATGCAACTACATGAATCGTGTTCTTTTTTCTGCAGAATACTTCACATTTTTGCAGAGTTCACTCGTGGTGTGCTATGCCACCAGGCACCTTTAATTAAACAAATTCCACTACTCTTACAACGTCCCGTCTAAAACACCACTTTAACCACAATTTGTGCATCTACAACTGAACTTGATGGAGAATCACTGGGCGGGGAAAATGCCGGATGTGACGTAATATCAGTCCGAATGGGCCGTGTGTTGCGTAGATTTATTGTAGTGTCCCAATACCCTTTTGGCCCACCTTCGAACCCTTAGGATACTGATCCTGAATGGCCCGCAGTATTCTTAGCGATCACAGACGTCTTCTTCAGTTACACGATTCCCCTTGTCCAGTGAGAATTAACGGGAACGCCGTTTCCCAGCAATGCAGTGTAACTCGAGTTTGTTAATGTTGACCTAAGTCCGCGCAGGACCGGCCTCGTCCCAGCGATTGGTCCCTTACAGAAGCGGCCGCCCACTGCAAAGTTTGCGCTAATTTGCTGCCGATGTTGCTTTGTCTGTATATGCGCAACTTTTTGAGCGAATCTAGTAAGTTACATATATTTTTCCCCCGAGCACCTGACTTTTTTCCCGAAGCGCATCGCGTTTACCGAACCATTAAATAGTACGGGTTTAAATACCTAGAATGCACATTTAGCTGTCGAACCAGTTCTGGATGTGTTTACCGAAGAAGTACGCGCGATCACTAACTGGATGTAGTTGTCTCTATGTGAAGCGATGAATGTGTAAACTGGGGTGGCGGTGCACCGAAACAGGACCGCTTCAGTGTGTTTCAAGCCCAGCATGAAAGTAACCTAACCCTAAAACGAGGATGAGGGTGGCGGCTGAGTGAGGTGGGGACCGAGCTCTCCACCCTCATGTACAGGTACGTGTTCACCCGTAATCTTTTTGCGGAATATAAGTAAACGGGACCCACACCTCCATTCGGATGCCTTAAAGTAACACACTGATCGCTTTTTGTGGATTATTTAACTATTAAGAGTAGTTTCAGAATACAAATGGATAACACCTGGATCAGGTGGAGGAGTCGATATTTGTTAAGGGGTTTGATGGACTTTTTTTTGTTTGTTTTGCCCCTTTTAATCGTACACACAACAGAGTATTTTATATGATATATATTATATGTCTGATAATTAATCAGATATCGGGGTATTGATATGCTATGGAATGATATAATTTTCCGTAAATTATTATTATTGTTGTTGTTATTCCAGAACAGATTGAGCATTACCTCCTCTCCATCATGGCAAGTGCGCTAGCATCAAGGATGGGTCTAAACGCTTTATGGAAAAAAACGCCAAAGACCTTTAATGTTACAATAGCAACAATGGATGCCGAGTTGAAATTTAGTTGTGAGGTAAGTTTTCACGCATTGCCAATTTCAGTATTTATATTTGTATTTTTGGGTTCCTTCTCAAATTTTTAAGCCCTAATGTCAGTTTGATGTATACTGTTCGTGTTTGTATTTGTCTTATTTTGTGTAGTAAGTGTGCAGATATATTGTTTTCCAACTAAAATATGAAAAAAACGATAGGACATTTGTGAATGTTCGATCGAAGGATAATGAAAAGAAAATACCCCCCTCCCCCCCGACAAAAAAATCTCCAAATGACTTAGGCCCAGTAAAAAAAAATATCAGTTTATCATCGCCGCCCGCGTGGTGAATTTAGCCCGCATAGATTTTTTTCTGTTTTTTAAAGTGTATTTTCCTGTGTAAATTCCACTGCCGGCGTTTACAAATTTTGAATGAAACTTTTTTTTTAAAAATATTTTCTTTTCATATTAATTTTGTAGATCAGCCCATATGTCATACATCTGTTGCTGTTACTTTTGTTTACTGTTGATGTTAACTTATCTTCCGTTATCTTTTTTCTAAGAAATAAAAATAAAACATCTAAAAAAGAATCGCCCTCCCCCATCACTTGTTTCTGATTGAAAGGATGATAAACTAATGTTTTTTTTTTTTTTTTTTTTTTACTGGGCCTTATATATAGTTTTCTCTCTATTTACACCAGCTCTTCGCTATTGAAAACGTGGCCCTGTTCTACTTAGCTAAATTATTAAAGAGTTGCATGGGTTCTTAGAGTTACATATGACCACCTTGGCGGGTCTTTGCTCAATGCTTCGTGTCCATTTCAAAATAACCTACTGTTTTTTGTACTACTTTTTCAGTAAGTGCAACATAACATATAACATTATTTTCCTCACTTGGTAATTAGAAGATGGGGTTTTTCATAGCCAGGATCTGTCCGTAGACATAAGTGGGGAAACAGGAGAATGAGGAGCCCAACATTCAAGAGATACGTTGGTTGGGCGTAGGCCGCTTCAAAACGAGCATGGGTATGATAACTACTGCATTCAGTATCAGTGTCCTTATCTAGGCCAGTAGCTTGTCTTTAAATGGACATTTATGACCCATAATCTCTGAATACCTTGTTGTCACAATAGGGAATTTCAGTAATAACGTCAGTAATGTATACTCTCCTGGAATTCTTGGAATTAAATGGCATGCTAATTTATCATTACTGAGGCTAACTGCCAGCTTTTTGTCTTTAGAAGTAAAGTGATATTTGAAGTGGTTTACTTTGAAATGTAAGGTGTTACCTGGCTGTCTGTAGCATTGTGACTTGTAGTAATCTAATAGTCATTATAGGTGCTGCTGGGGTCATTTCCAAAATTCTGTCTCTTTACCGTCAGTCATTGGTAATGAGAGTTGTCAGGCTGTGTTGACATGTGGCGCTTGTGTGAAGATTGTGTTGCACAGGTCCTTTGGCTTTGACAGATATAGTTGCGCAGCGGAGCTCACTGAGCCAATAAGAATCAACATTAACATTATCCAGGGTGATGTCGTGCCCTGCTGTCAAGGCAGAAGTTAGCCGCAAGTTCCCAGGAAAGCGAGCTTTGGGTCACGGGTCGATCCTCTTGACAGGAGCTTGCTTGGGTCTTGATAGTTGTGCTGAGAGTCTGATCCCCTTCGGGCCGAACCTGTCACTGTTGTTTTTTCCTGATTTGCCAATGGAGGAATTCTTGACTGCTAAGTCATAAAGGTTGAAAGGCAAAGCACAAAGGGGAACTGTTTATATGTTGGTCTCCTTTCCCGGATGTATTTGAAGGGAACTCTGATAAGGTTAAGTGCGTTGTTCCCTCATGTTGACTCCTAACATAAAACATGTTGGTCTGTGTGGCATTGGACCCGCAGGCCACAACTCTTCAGTTGGATTGGTTCTTGTTGGACAAACAGTCAAGTCATTTATATCACCCACCCAGCTGTTATGTTTGAATTTGCATTTTTTTTGTGATTAAGCCACAGTGGCAACGACCCATCAGGGTCTGAGACCAAAAAGCCATTTTTCCATCTGTTCCCAGGATAACAGGAAAGGAGTGACTTGCGACAAGGAATTTTTTTTTTTTGAACAGAAAACAGATGGTAAGAAACGTTCCACGGTTCTGTGTGCCTGAATACTCTGTCCCTCTTTTGACCCTCTCTGTCCATTTCAGAACAGAGTGGGCTCTTTATACCACCTTGCTGTGCTAATGTTTGGTGCGAGATTCGCACATCTCTTCCGGCCAAAACCTGAAAAAAATCACAGCATGACATTTCTGGGAAAGTTTCTGTGCTGTTGTTTTTGACTTGTTTCATACATGGATGCTCTTCAGATGTTCTGAACACGTTGGTCTGTTTATCTTGTGTGTAAAAAGAGGTTATATCTTTCTTTAAGGTCATGGCACCTACTTTTATATGTCTTTTTTTTTTTTTCTTTTTCTCCCTCCTTTTCAGGTCCATAACTTTTCGATATACAAAATGTCCTTTTTCGGAAGTAGAAGGATGTTTTGTTTTGTTGATAGCTCAGTTGATAGCTCGTGTTGAATGAGGTTTTTTAAACCCATGGCTGGTAATCATTGGTTTAATCCACTGGTGACTGGTGGCTTAAATTTTTAGGAGGTGAGAAGATAAAATGCTTAACAATATTAGGAAAGTGAATTGTTCCTGTGAAGAGAGAAAATGTGTTTTAAATGACATAAAAGTTAACAATAAACAAAAAATAAATAAAATAAACAAAAAAGTTTAGTGATGAGTAATTTCCGCTCCTGGGGAGCTCTAGTCTTGCACAGTTTTGCTTTCTCCTCATTTAACACGCCTGATTCCGCTTCTCTGCTTATTACCACCCATTTCTTCAGGTGAATCTGCTGTAGTGGGATAGGAAAAGAGCTAAGCTATGCAGGACTGCGGATTTCCAGGACGGGAGCTGGAGACCCCTGACACACTACATGAGCAAAAGTATTGGGGCACCTGGCCATTACACCTACAGGAACTTTCATGACATCCCATTCTAAATCCATAGAGATCGATATGGAGTTGATTAATCCTTTGCAGCTATAACAGCTGCCGCTCTTCTGTGAAGGCTTTCAACATGATTCAGGAGTATGTCTGTGTCTTTGCCCATTCATCCAGAAAAGCATTTGTGAGGTCAGGCACTGATATTGGATGTGAAGCTCTGGCTTGCAGTCTCCATTCTAGTTCATCCCAAAGAAAGTGTTCAATGGGGTTGAGGTCAGGGCTCTATGTGGGCCAGTCAAGTTCTTCTACACCAAATTCACCCAACCATGTCTTTATGGACCTTCTTTTGTGCTGGAACAGAAAAAGACCTTCCCTACACTGTACCCACAAAGCTGCAAGCATAAAATTGTCCAAAATGTCTTGGTATGCTGCAGCATTAAGAGTTCCCTTCACTGGAACTAAGGGGCCAAGCCCAGCTCCTGAAAAACAGCCCCATACCATTATCCCTCCTCCACCAGATTTTACAGTTGGCACATTGCAGTCAGGCAGGTAACGTACTCCTGACGTCCATCAAACCAAGACTCAATACATCAAGTAGCAATTCATTGAGTTCTTCAGAATGACTCATTCTTTTACAAACCTTTACTAATTCTGACTACATGACTAGGTGCTTGATTTTATACAGCTGTGGCAGTGGGTCTGAATGAAACAACTGAATTCAGTGACTGAGAGGAGTGTCCCAATACTTTTGTCCATGCCCTGAGCCTCTTGACTGTATTATATAAGCACTAGGTGGCAGCAAGTATCCAGGAATGGTCATTCATCCCTTCTTCTCTTCAGAAGGATATGAAGCTCTACTTATTTGAACCGTGACAGAATAAATATACTTTCTAATATATATTACAAAAATGGCACATTAATTCTAGGGCTGTATAGTTTAAAAAGTGAAATGTCAAAAGTTGATGCTTTCTTAAAGAAACGTATATCAAGCGTTTTTGACGTTTTCAAAATTAGACGTGAAGTTTGTTTCATTCATTGGATTATTTCTTTAATATTAAATTTAAATGTTGCACAAGTCACCCAGTAACGGTTTTGTCATGGTTGTTGTTGAAAGCTTAGGCAGATTTTTTTGTGTGTGTGTGTGTGTGTGTCTTTCTAAAGTATTTTTTCTTATATAACTGACAAAAAACCTGTGTCAATG
>JABFEA020000043.1:30788382-30801830 GCA_019775915.2 Cyphomyrus plagiostoma
AATGTATACATTATACAAGTTTCACTTCTTGAATGGAATTAGTGAAATAAATCAACTTTTTGAAGATATTCTAATTTCATGACCAGCACCTGTATTTCCGTACTTCCTGACTTTAAATATCTTAAGTTGAGATAAGCATGACTTGATGTATTCAAACCAAGCAGAAATGAAAGCTGGGTGATTATCACACAGGAAGCATCCCGCGTCATCGCTTGCTTGTTTTTATGTAATGCTGACGATCGCAGAGGTTCCATCATAAACCCAGACAATAGTCACATTGATGTGGAACGTGCCTGTTGGCATTGCGCTAATGAGTCCAACTAGTGCAGTTCGCTAACGAGCTGAATGGATCGATTCAGAACAAGCTCATTCTTCTAGAGTAAATACGTCTCACTTCGCGGTGACATGGAGAATGATGGACGGGGGCCAGTGCTCTTCTCCTACCCCACTTTTGCACCATTTCCTCCCCCCAGCCCAGAAGGGCCTAGCGGGGCTCGCACTGAGCAGGCTACTCAGATTGGCGGTGTGTCCGCTTGGCCCTCGGGAAGATTAATAGCTTGAGCTGGAGTTCCCTGGTGCTTCAGCAGCCTGACCCACTCCCGGCCACTGTTTCCCCAAGATAAATGACCGCCGTCCCCTCAAGTGTATAGCAGCAGATGGCTCTTTCGTCCCTGTTACCCAGATGGCAAAGAACCCTCCTAAGGTCTTTAAAAAGGCCCACGGATTGCATGTACCTGCACGCTAATTTTAAAATAAGAGCGTTTCCTGACTCCACAACGATGGTCAGCCACTCGCGCAGAGAGCCTCTGACGAGCCGTGCTCTGCCACAGTACCGTTACTTACGGGAGGGCAGTGTGTGTGACTGCTCACGCTCATCAGAAAATTACATTCTTACCAGAGGGGGGTCTTTATGAAGAAGGTTATGGTGTTTCTTGCCCTTAAAGCTGAATTTCCTTAACAGCACTGCTTCAGTTCTGCAGTAGGCTTCCCCGTGCCCTGCCTGCATTGCCGTCCACAGTCTTAAACAGTCGCTTGGTAATCTGCATGCGGCAGTGGGAAAGCTCTCTTGCTCCTGCTGGCTGGCTCCGCAGTTTCATGCAGACACTGGATCGATATCTGTCCCTGGTGAACTTTCACTGTGGGTAGATCCTGCTGCAGGAGCCTCAAGCTGCAGTAACTGGGGGCAAATGACCTGGCCACTAGGCTCTCGCTGGGCCACTGTTCAAGTTGCTCTTTCTCCTGGCTTCTTCCACAGCTGACCCTTCAGAGCACCAAATCCAGGGTGGCTTTCTTCGAGGAGCTCTAGACCTGATGGAAGGAGGAGGACCGATCCATAATAAGCGGCCAGCTTGGGTCGTCCGGAACCCCAGCCCAAATGAGCCCAGATGTGAAGCTTTAGAGAAGGTCCGCTTGACCGGAGCTTGCAGGACGCAGGTGAATTAACCCGGACTGGTGAAACCAACACTTATGCTCTGATCTGTGTTGGAAGAACATGTGATTGGTGTTTTTTATTATTATTCTTATTAATTTGTTTCATTTTTATCTCTGTCCATGTGAAGGTTTACAAACTTTTTTTAATGATTTCATAAAATGGGTGATTGAAGTGATCATTGTCAAAAATGTGGTGAAGAAAAGAATCTCATTAAACTTTGAAGGTTTCTTTGTATTATTCAGTTTTGACATTGACTGTGTTTGATTTGCCATTATTTTGTTTTGGGAGTGAGGTTTCTTTAAACCATAGTTAAAGGTCGAATGTTCCAGCCCCTTGGTCATGCGTGTGGAGTTCTGGGTAAATTGTGGGCTGTTGAAGTGGAAGGTCTGCATCACTTCTTGACAGGTCTGGAATGATGACACTTATTTCATCTCTCGACGCTGAGAGATTTTAACAATTTTTTTCCCTGACTGTATTCACTCATGAGACTGTTAAAGCACTGTAACCTGGATTCTCCCACGGTTCCCAGTTGGTAAAAGACATGTATTGATTGACATGCTTGGCAGCAAAGGGGTATGGTGATTTCTCTCACTGCTGTTTCTTGTTTGAGGGGTGAAGCGCTGGTTTGTGGGCGGGCAGGATTTCCCACTTACTCCGTTTCCGGCGTCGTGTTTATAACTGGACCAAGCATCCGATAACTTGCAAAAGGAGAAGCCAGACTCTTTAATGATCTACACCGGTGTCGTTCCAAAGGCCCTTAGTCACATGCCCCCCATCTCTCTGTAGCTCCACCTGGTCTCATCCTGAAAGTACCCGATGGGGGAGTCGTCCCTTCCAGGGTCTGGCAGGACAGGCAGGACTGGCCATGCCTTTAATTCACCAGCACGTGTGGCTGGTGGGCAGCTTTCTCTCTTGGCTTTGCCATCCAGAGGAGCGATTTCTGCAGGACTGATGGTGATGGTGGTGATAAGAGGCAGAGTGCAGGGGGGGGGGGAAGCGTATTAAGTGCATCTGTCAAAGCAGCCATGATTCAGTGTATTCTGCATTCACCAGACTAAGTGTGTAAGTGTGTATGTTCCGAATAATGGAAACCGTATGCTGGCATGAAAGATTTCACACTCTTCCTCTGGCAGAAGACCCAGTGCCTCCGGTCGTCGTGAAGCTGTGCTGGGCTGGTTCATTTTTCTTTGCCTGGGTTTCTAATTACGGCTTTGCCTCAGTCCGCCATTCCAAAATCAGGCCGTCAGGGCGAAGATGACTGGGGGTGACGTTCCTAGAGGATGGTAGCCATGACACAACCGACCCCCCCCCGTTCACAGAGGTATGGCTACCTGTAGCTGCACTAATGAAACCGTCGCTGTCATTTGATGTCACGCCAATGGAATGATCTATAGCTTAATGGGATCCAGCTGAATTTAGGTGTGTCGGATCGCTGGCATTATTTTCAGAAAACGCTAGCCCTCCGTTACACTGCATCAATCTCCCGTGTCGTTTTACTGTGCTGTCTGAGAGTCATTTCTGTCCCTTGCTCCATCCCACCACCCTTGAAATATTTCTCTCTTGCTTGTGGAGAGATGACAGCAGTCTACATGTCCTAATGGGGCAGTGATACACCTCCCTACTCCGACTGCATTCCCTGCGCGATTTTTATCGTTAACTAAAGCTATAAGAAAACATTTGTTAACTAAATAAGATGGTAAAATAAAATGAAAACTACAACTAAACACAAATCATAAATATTACTTCTAAAACTAACAGAAATAAAAAATATTGCAAATACTTTACCATTTCTTTTTTAAATGCTATTTAGCTACAGTAATGATTTGTTTATCTTTAATTACCATGAATAACATGTTTTGCCCATTGTGAGGATGACAGTACATATGCACACTGTATATTCATGCAGGATTCTCGAAAGATCAAACATAAAACAGATCTTCAATTTTCAGTCTGTGTCCTAGAAATTAAATGACTAATGCTTAAAGTGAAACTATAAAAACTAAACATAAGTCTATCTTTAAAATAAAATGGAATAAAATTATACTGAAAATGAGCTCAAATGGATTTCAAATGAAAATTGAAAATAAAAATTAAAAATCAAAACCACAATAAGACAATGTTCCCGACTTACGTGGTGCCCTCTGTTGGTAGGTATTGTGACGCACCTGGCAGTTGCATTGCAGGGGGACCTATTTTTTATCTCCTGTAACAATTTTTACAGCCTGGGGGAAAGACTAGGGGGGGCTATGATGCCAATTAATTTTACCAAGGATTCTGTGTGAGAACGTCGAGTGGAGAGATTGCATTTGTTCTGACCTTGAAAACCCAGTATGGGGACAGGAGATTGGTTGAAATACTCAGGTCTCTGGAAGCTCCTCACATCCAGGGCTTCTGTGGGTGCTGATCTGCTCCCTGGGGCACCGCAGCCAGCACCATCACTAATGATGTTAGCTGTTAGCAGCAGTTACCTTGCCACCCCAACACCTCACTTTGTTTTGGCCCCTTGTACTTATTTTTTTTAAAGCATAGGGGATTACAGAGGGACTGTCAGGTCCTTTAATGTTTCTATAGCCCCCCAGTCTGTGGGACCCCGTGGCCACCCCAGAATCGAAGGTGGTTTTATAGTGAGACGCAGAGCGTGAAATTACATGCCCACACGTATCACAGTGAGCCGCGCGGGCTCATGTTATCTACTCAAGGTGAGAGTTTCAATATGTTACCCCTTGCCTGCTTCCAGCTGATCTCCAGTCCACCAAAGAGTCGTCAGTTTGAGCTGTGAGTTTTCCAGTGTGAGATCTGTAATTTTTCTGGTTTTTGAAGTAGCCTGGAAACCAGGATGGTCATTTATTCTGGATCTTATCTCCTGGGCCAGCTTTGACTTGGAACACCATCTTCACCCTTGGTCTCCATGGCCTATTTTTTATGCCAAGCCTGGCCTGCAACACCATCAGCCTTTTCCAGCACCATCCTTTGTTTTCTGTTACTGTCTTTTATCTGAAACATTCTGCAAACTTTTGCCCAAGCATCAGTGACCCGTTTGGATAGGGGCATCAGCAGTTCTACCAAACTGAATCTCCTTCCTTAATTTATCTGCACAAATCATGCCAATGAAAGCATTTGAACAGGGCAAGATGACCTGAAGATGCTGGAAGAGCATATCTGGCTCCAGACAAACAAAAACCTTAGTTTATGCCTTTATTTTAATTAGCAATAGTATAGTAGTGTTTTTGCTGACAGTTGCTTATGTTGCTATGATGAAGCTTTGTGAAATATTGAAGTAGGTATATAGTTTCTCTTGGTCTTCAAAACTGGCCAGTTAGTTAAATTAAATGAGTGCCTCTTCAAATTTATCCCTACTGTTTCTGTTTTTCTGTAAGCTTACAGTCTCAAGTTAAATTTGTCTCGTTTCACAGTGTCTATTGATAAAAAAAATTACTTTTATAAACTATACATAGTGTTTAACTTAAATGTGTATTTACAGAATTTTGAAGCTTTTCACCTGACAATTACCCTGTACAGTGCGGTCAGAAATGCATGTAAACATTTCCACTGGTCCATTCCAGTGGTCTCACAGTATCAGTCTGAAGCATGTAGTTTAATTATGAGAACCGGTGTCACACTTTGCCCTTAGAGAATGTTCTGGAAAAAGTCTGCTTATAGTTTTGGCCTTTTCTATCTTCTCTGTGGCAGACGTATCCTCATTAATGAACTTCATTTTACTGTACAACGTATACTGTGTGGATTGTAGATTTTACAACACTATTTAAAAAATTCAAACTGGAAGGACTTTTCCTGGTGCACAGCCACACATCTGAGTGTTTTCCTTCTGCTTAAATACTTAACTTGCATCTCCTAAGTGGGATTCTTAGGCAGGCATGCCAGAAGCTATCCACAAACTGCACGGAATACCCTGAAGTTTGCTGTCCTAAGGCGGCAATAGCATGATTTCCTGTCATTTCAGTGTCATGGGACCTGTTTCATACTGATAATTATTTGTGATTTTACAATCTTTTCTGCATAATCACTGGGCTGTTGTCGGGATTACTCTACTCTGTGTTTTGGGGGATGTTTTAATTTATTTTGACAATACAAAGAGCTTTCTGTTCAGCAAACAGAAAATTCCTCTTAGCTATGTGAAGCTTCAGCTTACAGCCTTACACACCCACCCCTTGTAAGGTGGACAGACTTGAGAAATCAGTCACTTCCTGTAAATCCCTAACCTGTCAAATCAGCCAGCAGCACCCAAGGCAGGGGGAGGTCACTAATACGTCTTTAATGTCAGGCTGCTTCCCTGAATACCGCTGACTGGGCCTTCACTTACCAGGCCTTAACTTCTCCATAAGGAATAATTCTTTAATTGTCCTAAATTGCCTGCATCTGTCTATTGTAACAATGATGGCAAGTATTGCAATACAGCATATGGAGAGTGTCAAAACATAAATCTCTCCTATCACTACAATCCTGGGCTGCTTAAGGATCAAGGGCATAAGTTTGACTGGGTTTCACCATACAAATCGGCACCGAACCCCCCCACTCCCCTAAACACACATGGGACTCTCTCAATTTTGGTAGGGACGAGTCCCCACCCTGAATACCTAAAATCTAAATTCTTTCTTTTGAAAAAATTCACCAGTATAATACTGAAATGCTTTTCTATACACATGTTTCTAAGCTTATCCTGGTCAGGGTTGTGTCAAAATAATGCTGATGTCATTAGTATTTGAAATTAAGAAGAAAGAGCATTAGAACCTTGTACAGTTATGTCTGTACATTTTTTAGTTCTGCTTGCTTACGTTGGGTCCCTTTGGTAGAGATGAGGCCAAAGCTGTCTGTCATAGACTGAGTAACCAATAGGAAAGGGAGCCAACTAGTCTGTGATTGATAGCTCACAATATACCCACCCTCTGTGGTTTTCAAAAGGTCATTATTTTCTTTCCAACACTTTACTGTCACACTGATTACAAGCTATTTAGGAGGAAATCCTGGCATTTTAGTACTTTTAAATGACCTCAAAAACAATGATTAATTCCATTACTTCAAGAAGACCTGAAAGTGATTTCGAGGGGAGGTAGTCATTAAATCTGCTTGGGCTCAGGAACGGCCTGCTTCTTAAAGGTGAACCACAGCTAGGGAGGAGAGTTTCTGTCAGCGTGTCTCGCTCAAACTTTTCTGTTTCTTTTGTGAGTAACATTCACTTTTATGTAGAAAAGTCCTTGAAAGGCCCTTAGCCATGCTTTGTGTGGGATAAACTGCTTACCGACTGCTGTCTTTCAAACAAGCAGTCAGTCTGTTAAAACCAATAAAAAATTACTGAATGTTGTTTGAGACTCTGATGGACTCTGGAAGATGCTCTTTTGGTCTTCTTGGGATCCCTTGCTGATGTGTCAGGGAAAAAGGTTTAGGTTCTCAAGGGTGTTGCTCAGGGGATTCGATCTGGTGATCTTTTTGATCACGTGCACACTGCCCCCTGGTGTTAGCTACACAGGGTGACACATCGTAGACAAATTCAAGTCATTGATTGGCTTAGTTTTTGGATAAAGGGAAGAAAACTAAAGCATCCTCAGCAAACGGTGGGGAAACATAACTCCAGCACTACCCGCTGTGTTATGTGCATTGTTTTGTGATGACACTGCTGTAAACACAAGTGATAAAAATACTTATGTTTGTGTTTATATTTAGTCACAAAAACACAATAGAAACAGTCTCAAATAAATGTTGACTTCCTTAGCAATCTCTGGCCTGCAATCAGGCTAAATTGGATCCCTATTCATTAAACACGATGAATTCAAATGTTCTCCAGCAGTTTAAAATGGAATAGTGAGCTGATCAAAATAAATGTGATTGCATAACCTTCTGTGGTTTTCAAAGCCATCAATTTCCATGAGCATGGTGGACCTGAAACTTTTCTGGAAGGTAATGGTAGAAGGCAGGGGATACCCAGGAAAGGATGCTCGTCTATCATGGTTATTTAGAGACACCAGCTAGCCTAATTGCATTAGAGACACCAGTTAGCCTAACTGCATTAGAGACACCAGCTAGCCTAATTGAATGTCTTTGGACTATAGGAGGAATCCCTCATGATGTGAACAGAGCATGCAAACTCCATACACACAAAGGTGGAACTCGAACCCCCAACCCTAGAGGTGTGAGCCACCTCACCTCTCCCCTTCAGTATTTTCTCATCCTTATTAGAAATGCATTGGAGATGGTGGGGGGATCTGAAATGTTGACCGCTGTAACCAAACCCACAGTTAGACGTGTGTCTGCATCTTATGCCAGTAGCTACCGCATACTGCACTGCCACAAAAATAAGACTGTCCTAAATCACCCCCCAGCTGCTGTTCAAAAACAGCCTCTAGGATATAGTCTATAGGAGAATTTATTTTTATTGTTTGCTGATAGAAGATCACTGTAAACTTTCTGATGTAGATAGCTGAGCTTGACAGTCTGCCAGGCAGTATGTAATATTGGCTAGTTTTTTAATCCCGCTTTATGTGGGTTGATTGCCAGGGCGACATGAACCCAGTCCAATTTGTGACTGACTGGTTTTACAGAAATGCAGCCAAAGTGTGTATCTCTTGTAAGCATGAGTGTGAGCAGTGACTCCAGATTTCAGAGTGGGTGACCAGGTTGCTCAATTGGTGTTTGTGTAGCCGTGGTATTCAGGTATCACAGAGCCTTGTGCTAGCTGGCCTTTAATGTTTAATGACCAGGGTGTCACCCGGGACAGCAAGTGTGACAGGGGAAGTGTAAGAAAGCAGCTCTAATGAACACAACTCTGTTCATAATGAAATAAAGTGTAAGACTCTGAAAAAGCTAATTTGTGAATGAAATATCAATGAGCCTCATTCACCAACCGCTCCACAGAAGAGATTTCTTCTTTAAAGATTCTGACATTCATCAGTGTTTGCATACTTTGGACTCATTCTTGGGTAAGAACAGAATCTACGCGTACTTTTGCACGCATTTGAGTACTGACAAGTTTGTGAAAAATAATTGCATTTTGCATTTTCTTCAGTTCTACAGTTGTTTTACTGTAGAATTTAAATTTGAATAATATTTCTCATTTTTATTTTCAAATTTAGTAATTATAATGTCAAAAATTGTTTAAGAATTTTTATATTTTAATTATAATTAACTATAATGATTGAATTGTAATTATTATTAAAAAAATAATGAATTCTTTTAAATAATTATCACGAATGACCGCATACCATGCGTCATTTTGTGGTGTTTTATATCCACCCGTAACACCCCTAAATACGGCGGCTTATTCGCTGCTCCCTTCCTGCAGCAATACCTGCGCTTCAGAACGACTTTTCTTACATCTGGAGTCGGCTGCTGTGCCATCTTTAGATTTTTGTTTGGGCGTACTTGGCTTCTTTAGTAACTTTTCCTCATGGTTTCTGCGTGTGATTTCTGTGTGTTCACACTTAGGGTGTGCGTCTTCGTTCCTGCAGCCGTCACGATACGCATCTCGGTGCAGCGGCAGCAATCTGATCCTTTAAAGATGCATATGAGGCAGCTGCTAATGCGATACGATATGATTCACCCTTATTGTGATGCAGTGTGATTTGACACGATGTGATGCAAAAGAATACGATGCTATGCAATTCAATATGGCACACATAATTTGGTTTTATTTCTTTGGTTCAGAAGACAGGAAATCACAAATGAACTGAAAAGTGCCATTTTTACTTCACATATTTCTATATATTAAAGGCGTAGAAGCCCTGCTTATTATACATTAATAAACCGGATCTTACCAATGCAAAGATGCTAGAAATCTTGAGCTCATCCCAAATTTTACTAGTGCAAAGTTTTTCTAACTGGGGCAGTCTCATCATGAACTTTTACACCAGTGCCCTAATGGGAACTGCTGAGTTTTATCATTGGTAGTGCGCACAGCCCTGCAGTCTCGCGCCCTTTTATGGGGATTGGTAGTGCACACAGCCCTACAGTCTCGCGCCCTTTTATGGGGATTGGTAGTGCACACAGCCCTGCAGTCTCGCGCCCTTTTATGGGGATAGGTGGGGTGTGTTACTGCTACACACACTTTCGGTTAATGCAGACAATGGGATTCCTCATTATAAGAACATATTTGTGAAGAATTCTGTGGTTTCTGAGCACATCATGAATCGGATGTAAACATTCCTTAGGACCTTCATATGATTTTTCTCCAGAACAATGAGACCCAAAGCTCCCAAGTGGGTTAACTGGTTCACCACATGAAGATAACACAACGCCTCTAGGGTGTTTTTATGATAAGTTTCACCCTTCACCCATTTTATTGCTTTGTTGTCATGTTGTGTATTTCTCTAATAAAGTCGTAGCTTTAATATGCTGTCCTGTGTCAAACCATCCTTCCTGTCAGAGAGTAGCAGGTTTGCTCTTGAGAACTGGGGGCCAGGTGCCCCCCTTGTTCCCAGTACCAATGTGACCGCTGAGTGGTGGCACCCTGGTGCTGACTGGCAGCCTCTTACCTTAGCGTTGTCTTATCTCGAGCGACAGCTCTGAGCTTCTCTCTCTCCTGAGCTGCTTGTCCGCGCTGATTGCCGTTTTCTCTGCATCTCAGCGTAAAGTGTCCCTGCTCCTGATCTTCTGGCAGGTCCACTGCTTGTTGTAAATGCACTAAATGCACTGATGGCTGTTTTTTTACTTCAATGTGTGTAATTCTCAACAGTTTGTATAACAATAAAAATAATCTATCATCTAACTGCATATGCGGATAGGGTTGTTGGATAATAATACAAATTTCATTATTATTTGAAATAATGCAAGAAGGCAGATCATTAACACATTTTTAGGTGCTTGCTAGAATAACACTTATCCAGAGTAACTTTGACCATTTATGCTAATTTACCCATTTGCACAGCTGAGCATTTCAGCATCTATCAGGACACCCAGGTTGAACACCTGCTCAGGGACACAACAGCAGGGACCCTCCTGGAATTTAAACAGCAAATTTCACATGTATAATTGTAGATTCTGCCTCTTACTGACCGTCAATGAAAATTGTCAACAAACGGTCCGGTCGATACATGTCCCCAGGCAATGCTAATGTATTTTAATGCTTCTTTGTTATCATAATACAAACAACTGCTAAGACTCAGGGCAACCGTGGCTAAAACACGATTCCTATAATTGCCGTGGACCTCTGGGTTTGTGCTGATGGTGATAAATATGTAGAGGGTCCTGTGAGCACAGATGCGGCCCAACACAAATCCAGGAGGCTCTCAGGTGTCTCTTCATTGTCTTCCTGCATCCATCCAGAACCAAACACTCTTCTTATCACAGAGCCCCCACTTGACCCACACAGCTGGGTTATGGGCCCCACTCCTAATTTTGATAATTTTTTTTCTATTATGATTAATCAATATATACATTTTACGTGTTTATTTGTTCTTTTTTTATGCACGTATTGTCCCGACTTGCACATATGTGTAAAAAAAAACAAAAGTAAATGTACATAAAAATAAAATTCAGGCAGCCGTATACCCGGAGGTGCCACGCTACCTTGTGTGTGCTGAGCGCCGTACGTTAGCTGCCGTGGGGAGTCTCTGTACTGTATGGTAGCCTAACCATCCCAGCCTCATTCTCAGACCTGAAAGTCATTATTCCGACATACATCCATTTTCACGTACGACCTGTCGGTCAGAACCCAGTTGTAAGTCGGGGACAATCTGTTATTGGTATATATATTCTATCCTTTGTCTGGATACATTACAGACTTGTTTTTATTTTATTTATTTAGCAAATGATTTTATCCAAAGCAACATACATTTTTTTTTTTTTTAAAAGAACAGGATCAGACATCCCTTGAAACAGCTGGGGATTATGGGAGTAAACACAAACCCAGTGACATCACTCTGCTGTCTCTGGGATTTTAACCCACAACCTTTTGATCATGGGCACAGCATTTGCACCACCCAAGTTATGTACACTCGTGAAATGTGTAGGATAGTGATTTCCTTCATTTTCCCACTCGTCCCAAACCCTGCATGTGTGACTGAAACTCACCACAGTTTCTGAGATAGTCGCAAAACGACAGAGATGACTGGACATCTCGCATTCCCATCTGAAGATGCCTTTTTTAAGGTATCAGTCTCTGGTCAGTAATGTGTGATGTAATATGCTCACCAAAACAGGAAGCATGTTCACATCCAGCCGCCGGGACAGAGTGATTGTGGCCATAGGAATGTGACTCTGAAAGCACATGACCTGAAAACCAAAGCTGACCAATCAGAGGCCACACCTGCCATGAAAGCTGGACTTAGCAGCGCAGCTCGTAACAGGATTAAATTGAGGCTGAACTCCATCCTAAGCCACCAGTGGCCTGAGAAGGAGCCTTGGGCAGACGTTTGGAGATGAAGCAGAGCTGAACCACCTCTGGAAGCTGCCCAGCGGGCTGGATTATAGCGTGTACCATGTGACGATACGGGATATTCTGTCCGGGATGTGTCTCCCACCTTGGGCCTGGAAGACACTCCTGACTCATCGTCAGCCTGCACTAGATAAGCAACTGTGCAGACATAGGAATGGATGTTATGTGTGTGTATATGGGGGGGGGGGTGTATATAATACATTGTGGAGACAAAATGTCCTCACAATGTGGCAAAAACCTGTAATGTAATTACTGCCCTGTTTGTGGCACATTAGGGAAATCAGCACATATTGTTTGCTTAATGTTTTTCCTAATATTTCCTGTAACTTGCTTGCTGTCTAGCGTGAGCAGTCATCTGTGACTCCAGCTCTTATACCTTTGCTTTATGAAACAGCCATTCATCATATTTTGAACTAAGAATACACCCAGATTGTGCTCAAATAAAACCCACTTTTCTGGGTTACGCTTGACCATGGGTACAAATTAGGGCAGGGCCTGTATTCTCAGAACAGCATTTAAGGTCCACTTTAAAATCATGTATCCTGACAATTCCCACAGAATTGCACCTGGTCAATGGGCCCCAGCACATACCTTGTACAAAGCACACAATCTTCTGGCCTAAGGCCTGAGACAAAAACAACAATACCATGATCCTCCAGCATCTTCTAGCCTAAGGCCTTGAGTAGCAATACCATAATCCTTCCAACCCCAACTAGCCTTTAGTTTTTCAGCCCC
Organism: Cyphomyrus plagiostoma; assembly: GCA_019775915.2. NCBI lineage: Eukaryota > Metazoa > Chordata > Actinopteri > Osteoglossiformes > Mormyridae > Cyphomyrus > Cyphomyrus plagiostoma. Next base: position 30,800,934 of record JABFEA020000043.1, read on the forward strand.
GTGGTTGTTATGGACCTATGGCCCGCTTTTGCGTACAGGGTAAAACTGGCCCGCGGTTTGACATGCCTCCCTGGCCACTGCCCTCGTAGCAGGAATTGGGCAGAAGGGCTGTCTTCATGGTTGGTTCTGGATGAATGCAGTCTTCACCAGTTGAGCCCTGTTAATTCGCCCCTCTGCAGTTGTTCTGTATAGCAAAGGACTTGCTTCTCACGTCCACCTGCCTTTCAACCCTCGCTCCCAGAATGAACCTGAGAGTGGTTTGTGAGAAATGATAATTCCCACGAATTTGCCTCATGCACAGAGCCGATCACGAAATTCTCAAATTCTATTTGCGGCGGTGCTGGTCCGTCCTGCGTTGTGTAATATAACATGCCCAGTGACATTTTTCTCACTGCATGTACGTACAGAAAATAAATTGTCTTCTAACCAGAGATGTGTCTCACACAGCCCGCTAATTGAGGGGGATTTACATCTAGTACGTGTCTCCCAAGGGCTCATCTGCACCTCCTAGGACTTCAACCATCAATCGTTTGCTCATAAGTCTTGTTCAGTGGTTTATCAGACATTTTACGGGACCAATAAGCACCTCAGGCAGAAAATAAGATTTCTACTCGCATATCTGCCCCTAGAGCAGGAACGACCAACCAAGGAGGAGGGGGGTGCCTCTAACTGACCTGGAGTCACATGACCCAACATGATACTCCACAGTAATAAAAATGCCGTGCTCCCCATTCAGGCCTGTGCCACCTAGAGAATCTGGGTGAGCATGAGGACCAGAATGTTAATGGGTGCAGGAGAGAGTGATGGGGATTTTCCACCTCACCTGCGGGGGGGGGGGGGGGGGGGGGGGGGGGGGGGGGGGGGGGGGGGGGGGGGGGGGGGGGGGGGGGGGGGGGG
>JABFEA020000043.1:30809829-30833200 GCA_019775915.2 Cyphomyrus plagiostoma
TACACATTTTCTCAGACTGCTCCCCTGATATGCGCAATCAGCCCCTGAAGTGCCCCTGCAGAAGCACCGTGGCTTTATTAGTAAAAAAACCTCCTACATCCTCAGGGAAGCAGCTATCAGTTTTGCGGCAACATCACTGAACAGTTCAAGGCAGCATATGTCCCACTTACAAACCTCTGGAGGTTAATTTCCCTAGTTGTTAAACTGTGACATGCTAGTCCGTGATGTAGAAAGTGTGTAATTTACCCCTGTACATTTTTCATAGTCATTTACTTAAGAGCTCATTAACGCTATTGGGCCTGTGTCTTCTGTAGGTTCATGTCATAGCTTAGCGTTGGTTTAAAATCATTGATTTATTAAGCAAAGTAGTTTAATAAGAAAATGACATTAGTAAGACCCCGTAGTGACAGGTTGAATGAAGTGTAGGTTTATTTGCTTGCTTTAGCAAATTTAACCATATTTAATTTAATGAAACTTTGCTAAAATGATGCATTTAATGTATACAGGTCCAAAAGACACAAAGCAGTCAATGCACTTGAATCAGGTCCAGAAGCAGTTGAGAAATTTACACATATTTATGAAAAGTGAAAAATAAATTCTAATTATAAACATTTCTCTCAAGTGTACTGAGAGTCTGGATCTCTGAGCCTTAGTTGGATTGGAGACTAAAAGCACACACAGATGGTTATGCAAAACGAAGCACTGTCATATTCTGCACAGTCGATCCAAGGTGGAAAACCTGTGACCCTCAGGGCCGACCTTGTGGCTAAATGGTCATCAATCCCATGGAGATTAATTGAGGGTTTGCACTAAAATCGATGATTCAAAACCCCCACTGCAGGCATTGAAGCTCAACTGATACTTTCTTATTATTGCAATATTTTTAGAATTCCAAACTGGGCATCTGAAGTGGACTGCAACCGGATCTCACTCCCTGTGGACTAATTCCATGTCTTTACAAGGAAATGGCTGTAGCGGGAGGATCTATAAGCCTTCCGTCAATGGTTGAGTGGTTGTGGGAGAATGAAACCCCAAAACAGACGATAAGCCTCATGTGTAGGATGCACGGCTCCCTAATGCTCCCCAGGTCACTAGCATTATATCAGGTCTGTGTGAGGTTCCTCATAACTTCATGTACCAAAGCCTGACCTCCTGTGGTGACAACAGGGCGTACCCTTTGATGTATGGGCTTCAGAGATGTGTTCAGGTCATCAGAGCCACTGCAGTCTTACGCTCTTCCTGCGCACTTTAAACACAGGCTTCCAGAGATGAAATCCCAGTAACTCGGACTGAAGTTTGTAAGGCTTTTAACTGGGTCAGGTGTTCAAACAGGATCCATCACTGTAGGAAAGCCCCTTTCCTGCAGCCTGCCCAATTACTGGGGAAACCAGAAACTGTCTAACAAACTTAACAAAGAAGTTCTGGGCCTTGGATTTTATGCTGTCTACTGGCAGAACCAGCCACTCGGCTCTCAGAACTGCTTTTCACTGCGCTCATCTCTAAGCATGTATATATATATATATATATATATATATATATATATATATACATTCAGAGATGAATGAACGATGGTCCTGAGATGGATGAAACGGATCCCCAGCTCCCAATGCATATTTAGATAGAGAATCTCCCTCTCTGTGGAATGAATCGCAGAGCTAACATCCAGAACAAACCCTTTACACCAGGAAGGAACATAAATGTACTCAATTCCTCCACGTTTCAAAACCCCGAAGCACCGCCCGGGTGCATCCTCATTCCGAAAGTCCCAAGCTCTCAGACCCCGCTGGGAAGCGCGCGCCGTGTCCACAGAATCTGTTCCTAGGCCCCCCCTTTTCCAGCCCCTGCAGGATTACATTATCACCGGAGTCACGATTGTGCTGATTTTCAGATTGTTTTCAGCTCAGTGAGTACAACAGATTTCCTCTTGGCAAAATCCTTGCTTCACACCATCTCCAATATATGGATTGTGAGGCCCAGAATTGGGGGGGGGGACAAAATGTTGTGTTAATGGATTGGATGGGGGGGTGGGTTGATTACTAGGTTGAATATCAACCACATGAAGGAAAGTCTGCCTGGTTATTAGGTACGATTTGACATTTACTGAACAGTAAAACAGGATTTAATGTGTCCCGTTCAGTTTGATTCAGGTTATAGGTTAGCAGTTACTACTGGTGAGTGAAGTTACCTAAATGATGCTATTTAATGTCTTACATTTAATGTATCATAATCAAAAGGTCACGAGAATTATAAATATTTCACCCAAGCAGAATAAATTAATTGCCCATTTAAACATTTATTGAAGCCCATTTATGGTCTTTATAATCTTGATGTGATATATTAAATGGTTTAAGTGGAATTCCAGATCCATTTATTTTTACTGAAACTGCCAGTAATTTTAATAACTGAAAAAGAATTGCAGATTTTATATACACCGATGAGCCAAAACATTATGAAGTGAATTATGAAGACTATCTCATAAAAATGGTGCATGTCGAAGTCTGGGATTTACTTTACAGTAACTGTAAATGGGCAGGGATGAAGATCTGAGGGATTGTCACAAGAGCCAAAGCATTATGGCCTGATGACTGGGTCAGAGCATTTCTGAAATGGCAAAGCTTTTCTTCAATACCTTGGTCAATTACTGACAGTGGGAAAGAGCGGGAAAGTGACAGAGGGAAGAACCCTGATCTGGTGACTTTGTGATGCGAGATATGAACAAAGACTATCCCCCTTTGGTATGAACATTATTCACATAATGGGGGGGTGGTTATAATGTTTTGGCTCATCTCAAGAAAAGTGTTGCTGGTACAGTTTTTTTTTCCTCTGGGCTGCAGAATACCTGCTCAGATGCTGGGCTTTCATCTCACACCCTGCTGTAGCCCTTTCCCTCATGTAGTGCTCCCTTCGTATTGCTGTCTGTCCCAGCTCCATTCCCTAACCCGAACTTAAGTAAGTCCCAGCATCATGTGGTTCTTTTGGCACGTCTTAAGGCACAGGTGTCAGACTCCAGTCCTGGGGGGCCGGAGCCCTGCACATTTTTGGGTTTCCCCTCGTTTAACACACCTGATTCAACTTCTTGTGCTAATTACCACGCAGCTCTTGAGCTGAATCATTTGTGGTAGAACTAGGAAAGTTCTAAGCCTCACAGGGCTGCGGCCCTCCAGGACTGCAGTTGGACATCCCTGTCTTAAGGTGACATTCAGGGGATGCTCCCGTTTCTTTGATACAGCAGGATATTTTACAGGATTTGTTCAGGCTGGTACCTTATTTAACGGTACCATAAGGGGGACTGAAGTCAGTATAATTCATTTGAGAGGTTTGGGTGCTTATCTTACATGCCATCTTCTCTCTGTGTTTCGCCAAACATTCAGGGAGCCCCTGTTTCCAGCCCTTCAGGGACACCCTATTATGGAGGAAGAATTCAGAAGCATAGCAAAGCTTCCAGCCACCGTTAAATAGCCGGATGGGGAGCTGTCAAGGAAATCTATGCTGGACAGAGGGACAGGATTTTTGGTCTAGTTTAATAATTCTGAAACGACTGAGGTGGTGAGGAACCAGTCCATTGATATTTTATATATTTTTAATATAATTTTATATGAATTGGTAATAAACTTAATGTATTACCTGTTCGCTCTGGCCCGCATATTCAAATATCAAAGAAATTGATGTCAGTTCAGAAATCTGTCGCAATATTTCTGCTTTAATGAATCACAAGAGCCTAAACAATGACTAGAATAGGATCACAGGAATGGAGCATGACAACTGAATTATTACAAGTGAATTTATGATTTGCTGAAAACTGAAGCCAGCATTCAAAATAATCACTATTTTCCATTTTCATTAGCTAGTTAATATAGCCATGATTTCAGTTTTTCCACTGAACAATATGAAACTGAACGGAAATATTCCGTTGTCAAGTGATTAATATACATTAATATACACGAATTAAAAATAAATTCCTACATTCCACATCTGACTTCATTTTACTCTTTAGTCTTTTATTACCTGTTTATCTTCATCTCCATCATTTTCATGGTTTTCTTGACATGGTCTATTTCCCATTGCATCACATTTCCTGTCATATTTGTTTACAACAGTGTTCCCCAGCCCGGCCCTCAGGGAAGCACAGACAGTCCATGTTTTTGCTCCCTCCCAGCAATAATGTGGACCGTCTAGCAGGAAGCTGGAAGGGAGCAAAAACGTGGACTGTCTGTGGTTCGCTGAGGATCAGATTTGGAGACATTAGTCTACAACTCTGCAATATATATTCTCTGCATTAAATGTTGAACTTGAAATCTAACCCATTAATCAAACTGAAGAGACACCAGTACTGGTACTGGAATCCAATACAACGCTTATTTAGTGTTATGTCTCATATGAGACACATTTGTACCTCCCTGTTCCGTGGAGCGAAATCACTGTAATATTAGCCAAAGGACGGAGAAAGGTAACAAGTTGTGACTTAAAAAATTGGAAGGGAGAGTTTGGTAAACAAAAAAGATATAAAAAGCTAAACTTCACCTGATTTGTTTCCCCTGAAGTAGAGAAGACATTTGCTATAAGGTGATATGCAAATCTGATAGAGAGTTTATAAAATTCATAAATGTTATGAACATTCAGGCAGTCATGAATATTCATGAATCCCTTTTAATTTATGCTTGTTTGGGCACAAGTTTCAACAATGAGGTTTCATGTCCCCTGGTGTAGTAATGAGGGAATTGGGGGGGGGGGGTGCACATTAAAAAATAAGTGAGTGCTCTCAAGCTCAAGGCACTTGACTTTAAAAGAGGCGCGGCAGCATGAGTGTTTGGGTGGCGAGAACAGACCTGATTTTGATCACGGGGGGGGATGTTAGAGGAAGCAGAAGATTGGCCGCAGTTGTGGTGCCTGACTGTGGCCCTAAAGAGGCCGTCATTACTGTCTGTCAGCATGTCAGGGGAAATGTTTGGCAAAGGCAATGAAAGATTCACTAGGAACATGACATGGCTCAGCTATCTTGACAGATTGGGTTGGGTTGACAAATTGGGTTGGGTTGACAAATTGGGTTGGGTCATTAGGTTGGGTTGGTTATTCTACTGGAGAGATGCCACTTAAACACTTTGATGGAGGCTAGCTCTGCAGGGCTGCTCCTGGGCTTTCAATCGACGGCCCTTTGGCTACATAGCCTCAATGTTAGCTGTTTCTGATTGGATAAATGCCGTTTAGTAACATACTTTTTATGTACAGCAATATGAATATTAACAATGGAGGTGCTGAATGCCTTTGTGAAGATCGCTTATGGTCTAAGTCCCTTACTTCTGAGCATTGTGCTCTCTCTTTAGTATCCAGGGATTCATTACATGGTAAACAAGCCCCCCAACCCCCACAGAATGGTTCATTTCAGCCAATGTTTGAATGGGAAGCCATTAAAATTTGCATTTCTTGTTCTTTAATAGGTAGACACAGATAGAGTATCACAGCGAGGCTTCCTCTCCCCACCCCTTGCTTAAAATTGAACCTGCTGATTAATTTTGTTATCTTGAACTAAAAAAATGTGCAGCGATTCTTGGTGCTTCTGGAGACAATGGATCATATGGGAAAACTATTTTCCCTTCGGAGACAAATTTGTATAGAAAGATTGTGTTATTCTCTCCATTGAAAAAACTCACCCTATTCAATGGTCCAAAATTCTCAGGCTAACAGAAACAGTTGTGCAGGGTGTCAGTTCCATTACTATTCCAAAGCCTCGAAAAGCATTTCAAAAGCAAGTTTTTTTTTCCCCGCATTTTGCAAAATTGCATGCCGTAGAGATCTGTATAGTACCTGTACACATTACAAATATTCAGTAGGGTTTTGAACACAAAGCCTTTCTCCATATTGAGCTGGATAACATTGTCTGAGGTCACTACGGATCCATGTTCTGCAGATACCATCGTCAGCCGGCTGGCCCGCCTGACATTTCCTGATAGCCATCGGTCAGTTGGAGGTACTCTAATGGAGCCGGCCTGCTGTGGCGGGCTGAGCATCGCCGGACTCCGAGGCAGAGGCCCGAATAAAAGCAAGCCATTAACTGCAGAAAAAGGCATCAGTGGATCACCAATCCATCAATCCGCAAGGTGGTATTTCTGGTGCTCATATAAAAGCGGGGATGTAGCCACATAGTGAAATAACAGGTTTGAAGCCCTGCAAATTTTTTTGTTACCAGTCAGGCACATAGCCAGGTAATAAAATTATGAGTCTGAACTCCCCTCTAAATTTGCTTCAGCCCCCATAGAGGATCTCCATAGAGGACCCCCCCCCCCTTCCACAGGTCTGAAAAATATACTGTGCAGACCTCTTTCCTTTGGCAGAATCTACCTTCGTAGGGTTTCCAGATCCTCCACAAATTTTATTTGTGGCTCCAGGGTTTTAGGGTGGAGGAATCACCTTGAACAACATAAATTAGGTCCCATCAAGTAGATATCAACTCCTGACAACCATATGTATGTGCAATTAAAGTATTAGATGTAAATTTAAAAAGCACAGCTTGCATTTGGAGAGTTAATGAACAGTATCACTGATGTTTTTATGCTCAAATTCTCATAAAGGGGCACCTTGCAGACAAAACGTGCTGTTTAATCTTGTTTAATCAAACTCCGACTGGGGCATTTCGAAGAAGCGTCCATCTCGAGGTGAGCGTGACCTTGCCTGCTGTGTTATCTACTGCTTCCATGAGTCCCCGCGCTCCGGCCAGGTTAGATAAGCCTTTGTGATGAGAGGTGATTTATGTCTGGGCAGTGGATAGTCTCCATTATGGCCTCACAGAAATCTGTAATTTTTCACTAAATACCTGGGGAAAAAAAAATCAATCGTCTAGGTAGAAGCTCTGCTTTAAAACAATATTGTCAGTGATGTGGTGTAGAGCGACATGCCATAATCAAACGGCGGCTTTTATGATGACAGCACATGATAGTGGATAATAACAGTGCTTCTGAAGTCTGATTAAACCTAGCACTTTCTCCAATAGCCTGAAGGTGGCAGTCCAACTGGCTGTGTTATTCACAAACTGCCGCAAGTAATGGACATGTTACCCTGCATGTATTTTGATGGTAATATTTCCATGTTACCCTACGTGTATTTTCATGGTTATGTTTCCATGTTACTATATGGGTATTTTGGTGACTATGTTTCCATGTTACCCTAAGTGTATCTTTATCAGTATGTTTCCATTTACTCTATGGGTATTTTCATGGTTATGTTTCCATGTTACCCTAAGTCTATTTTTATCAGTATGTTTTAATGTTAGGCCTGATTCATGCTTCACTTTTCCACTTGTGCTTTTTGGACTTTCCACGTTCCCCTATCCATATTTTGATGTTGAACAGTGTTTTGAATTTCCCAAAGCATCGCCCTTATATTCCATGTGAAATGTGTTTTGTTGTATTATTAATGTCCTTTTCTTCCAGTTTATTTCCTTTATGGTAATGTCTTTATGGTTTTGTTCCCCTTCTCGCCAAACTCAAGGCCAACAATTACATCAGGTGTTTAACAGACAGGCTTCAGTGCTTGAATATTGTAGCATTCAGTAAGACAGAGGCACTGAGAACACAGTGTGCTTGAACTTTACTGGTAATACACTCAACTGCCTTTCAGAGTGGACACGTATGAAGATCTGTTCTTTTGCTTGCCTGTTCACCAACAATATCTTTAAATATTCACATGTATTGCTAACTACAAACACCAGAGAGCCATATTGATTCAGAGTAAGAGAATAAGTGTTTAACATAAGTACTGTAAGTCTGTAACAACATTAATTGCTCTACTCCTTGTGTCATTTTGGGGTTTCCTCCAGTTTCCCCCCATGGTCCAAAGCCATGTTGTGGTTAATTGGAGTTACCTAATTGCCTGTAGGTGTGTGTGGGTGAGTGAATGGTAGCTGTGTGATGGGTTGGGGCCCCATCCTAGCTTGTTCCCAACCTTGCGCTGAACCCCTTATGACTCTTAGTAGGATAAGCAGTTATAGAAAATGTATGGATGGTTGTTCTACTCCCAGCCCAGGAAGCAACAGCCCTAAAGCTACGGGATCACTACAATAACTCTGACCATAGCACACACAGACAGCTAAAGTGTCTGGTTAAGCACCTGGGGCATAAATGATACAGGAAAGATTGACTTCCCATTAGCTCCTGTGTGGCAATGCAAAGGAACCAGTAAAGTAACTCCATGATACTGACCACAGCCAAGATAGGCGGACGGAGAAGCCAGAGCTTGCTTTTTTATCAGGAAAACCTTTGCATTTATTTATCACTGAACCATTATTTACAAATATACATGTAAGGCTCTTATCATGACATAATTTTAAAAGCTGAAATGTGAATTAAAGAAATCAAAAAGCACACCTTGTTATGCAAGTTTTGCAAAATATTTGAAAGTTCGGAACTCAATTCACTTCAAAATCTATAAAGAATGAATTTTGATTAGCATTCTTTTTTTCCGAAATTAATAACTGGGTGACATAATGAACCAATGGCAGATGCTTTTTCACAGAAACACAGAAGGTGACCCAATGAAAAAAGGTCCCTTTGCTTAAGTGGCCTATCAGCAACACACTACTGCTTCCCCTTCTTTTACGGTACTTTGCATTCTCAGTATAAATACGTTGCCGGTTCACATGGGGTACCTGACAGAGCAGAGGTTTTGTCATTGGGGGGGATTAAGGCATGTTAAGGGCTAGGAGTATAAATCTACATTAGCAGAGTGTCAAGCCTATTAGTGCCTCCCCACTGGTCATGGCAGCAGATACCACAGACAGAGCATGGGTCTTTGAAAAGGGCAGCCTGTCTACCTGAACACTGTAGCATATGAACTTGCAAAGGCTTGCAGATTTACCACTTAAAATGCATTGCTGGGAATTAAACGTATTTTTCTTAGTTATTGGAAATGAAAATTACAGCATTAGCTATATGTAATATAATCAAGTTAATCAGCAATTAAAAATCCATCCATGTTCCATAACAACTGATTTAAGGGTCTGGAGCTGATCCTATGCATTATGGTGAGATTTAACAGCAGCTCAGATCACACTGTAACTCACACACAAATCAAGCAGGAATTCAGTCCCACAACCTGAGGGCAAGAAAACCTCAGATTCCCAGTGAGATTACAGGAATTAGATTTAGAAGTCTTTTATTGTCATTATACCATGTACAACGAAATTGCAAGGCAACTACCCCTTCAGATGCAATGAAAAAACAAATGCTCTATCATTTACACAGTAAATGCAAAAATCTAAAATATTACGTATAAAACGTACTTACTAAAAAGTACACAGTTGTGTTTAACAAGATAAGAACTCATGTCAGCCTGAAAAGCAAAGGGTTCCTCATGAAATGGAATTCTTTGCTAGATAAATAATGCATTTAATTTTCCACTAAAGCTGCCTGGTGACTTATGAACTAAATTATAACAGTCCATCTCTGCATGAGCAGAGTGATTCTTCACAATGTTTGGTTATTTAGAATAAATCACCAACTGAGCATCTCTCTTTCAGAATCTCACAACAGCTTTAAATTCCACAGTGTCATCTACTGGGGAACAGTCTTTAAACTAAATTCCTTAGAAATATTAATGTCCTTTAGTGTATATCAGCATTTCCTAAATCTGATCCTCAAAGGCCCACAGACAGTCCACGTTTTTGCCCCCGGTATTGGAAGGGTGCAAAAACATGGACTGTCCCCAGCTTCCTGATGACCATGTTAGGAAGCACTAATGTAGATGTCAGATGGCATCTTTTATTATGTCTGATGATGTTGCTGCCACTCCTACCTGGATGCACCAATCGTAGGAGGCATCAAGAAATACATCATTTTGAATCATACAGGTGCAGTCATTGACCAAAAAAGACCTGGCAGAAATAAAAACACCTCTCAAATTACACACATAAAGACTTTCTCAGGTACAGTGACAACATAAAGTACCGCAATACATCTTTTATTATGAGGGAAATTAGTAGACTGCAGGGAATCCTCTGACAGATTGGTTTTGGATTAAAAAAACAGACGTCATGTGCTATTATGGAGGAGAAAGACAGACTATCAAGAGGGAACATCTGTCTAGTTAGCCCACACACTGAATCCACTCCTGAATGCTCAGCCAGCCTCCACATTTGTGTAAAACACAGGCCAGTCCCTTGATGGACACAGAAGGCTCACTGAAATGTGTCAGTGATATCATCCACACATGGTCGTCACTCAGATTACAGGTGTGAACTGCAACAAGGTGATCCTCCTGCGTCGATCTAAGGTGGCTAAGCCTGTCTGGGGTGTCATGTTTATAATTTTAAGTGGAAACTTATATGGAAGACAGTCTGGAAAACATGTGAATCAGCCAGGAATTTCAATTTTGTGACTTCAGATGTGATGCTTAGTTAGTCTGTGAGCACGTAAATAATATATAACCCCTCACTTTTTTATTTTACAGCTAGTTTTAATTGTACTGATGTACTGATGTTGGGTAGATGCCACACCCAGCAGAATTGATGTTTCCATATATCTTCCAACCACTTCTCCTGGTCAGGGTCACCTAGAGCACCTCCCAGACAGCACAGGGCACAAGGCTGGGGGCACCCTGGATGGGACGCCAGGATGTGCACACACACACAAATACACACACACACAAATGTCGTGTAAACATATCTTTATGGGGACTGCTCTGGTACCTGCTAACGCTAACTATGACAACCTTAACCCCTACCCAGCCCTAACAATAGCCATAAGTAACCAAGCAAAGTTTTTGCATTTTTACTTTTTCCATTACAGTCACAGATTTTCATTAAACTAGTCCCTATACGGTAAAAAAATGGGTATTCATCATATTGTGAGGACGTTGTGTCCCCATAAGGTATGGCATACCCACCCACACATACACACACAGATGCACATACATACACCACTCAGCCTAGCTGCATGTTTTCAACCGAGAACCTACAAACTCAACACACATATATACAATTAAATTTTGTTTTTGACAAGTAGAAATTTCTGTCAAAAATGCCAAATGGATGGAAATCAAATACTAATGGGATTTTCTTTCATATAAATCTCAGAATAACAGCCGGGTGGCTTCCAGTGATACAGTTTCAGTGGCACACAATTTATCAAGGATTTCCTTCAAATCTTTGGAAGCCAACAGGACATACCAAAGCTTTTTACTTGAGAATTTTCAACATCCGGGCGGTTTGACTTATGTGCCTAGTTGAATTTATCCGTCCATAACTGCAGGAGCACAGGAACTGGGAGAATGTGTACCCCCCAAAATTCGATTTGCCTTAACACCCCACCTATAAATTGGCTTTTGCATTTAAATTATGGAGTAGTTTTCCCCCTTCACCAAGCTCTATCCTGTGTTCTTGCTAACTGCCTGTGTAATACTGGCTACTGGGGGGTGTTCCACAAAGCGAGATTTCTTGCTTAGCTGGATTTAAGGTAGTCTGAGCTACATGTAAGTGGACAAAGGTAAAGGTAATTTAACCCAGACTACCTTAAATCCAACAAGTTATCCAGCTAAGCAAGAAATCCTGCTTTGAGGAACACCCCCCTGGTGTTCTGAATCTACCAATTCACTGTTAATTAATTATGTTGTAATTTTACTTTCTGATTCTGGATAAAGAGCCTTTTGAAGTCCCGGGTCCGGTTCTCTTTAAAAAGTGCAAAATCTAATCAGTGAAATTAGTATTTTTGCTGGTTGGCTTTCTGCACGTGTCCTTTCCCTTGAGCAGCATGGAATCACTCTGGAAAACCCAGGATGCAGCTCATTCATTAGTGGAAGATACCAGCTGCCAGTCAGGTGTGTAACCATGAATATTAATACAGGAGAGGGCACAGCTCGCCTGTTCTGAGAAAGGAGATACTGCTTGTGTGAGAGAGCCCTTGTTGGAGTGATTAAAAATGAAAACAAAAGCAATTATTTTGTTTATAGCACAGTGGAATTACAAACTGTGCCTTTTCTAAATGCAGTTTATCTATGTCTGTAAAGTTGCTATACCCTCATACAGATGGCGAGTTTATTAAAATCCGATTTTTCCTGCAGGGTCATAGTGAGCCCAGTGCCTGCCCCTACAGGGTGGAGTACGCGACAGTTATCGTGTTGGCCATAGGATACACACACACTCGCAGTTTTCTTTTTAAGACACCAATTCACTTAAACCACACTTCGTTCAGAGGACCTGCCACACAAACCAAGGGGGAAATCAACGGCCCCACAAAGAGAGACAGCCAGGGCTGGAACAAAAGCGCCACATTACCCACAAACCTCCACAAGCCCCAGGCATGCTCTGACTTCGGTGTATCCCAGCATTATCAGACTTTAATACTGAGAAAAACGCAGATAAGACATATCTCCTGCCTCAAGGTACTTCGGACATTTTTATGGCAGAAAATCGATTATACTATTACTTGAATGTTATAATAATTTTTAAAATATAGGATGATCCAGTCATGCTTACCCTTCAAAGCCCTGTTGCTCCAATGGATGAGAAGTGAGGATTCAAGATCATCATGAGACCTTAACAGAAGGATATTGTGCCATTTCTATTGTGTTTGTATTATTGTACAATATGCAATAAACATATCTGTTTAGCTCGCCTGTAGTAGAGCGATATGACAATCTTTAGTCACCACAACCCCTTTAACATTGATTTAAAATGCTATTGTTTGAAGTAACATCAAAATTAGTCATTTGTTTCTGTCCTGATTATATTGTTTTTTGAGGGGTTTTAAACTAATAACTCAAACCTTAATAATATGAAATCACAAATAAAGATGAGCGTGATTCTGCACACCCTGAGCATGTGTAATCTGCATCCATGACTCTAGCTGATAACTCTGCGTCAGGCCATTCCTACCACAATCAGCAGCCTAACATGTCATATAATCCCAAAATTGACAATAAATGACTCGCAGACAGTAATGTCAGTTGTAATTTTCCTTAAATGCCTGAGAATGCTGAATGCGTTCCAATCCCGTGCTCCAATTTGTCCCTAATCGAGTTACGTCTTAACACTGTGTGATCCCATCAGGGTGTCCCCGGAGTCAGCCAAACAGCCTTGTGTATGACCACAGCGATGGGTGGGATGATAAGTATTGACCACTCCGGAACCACAGTTATGGAGATCCAGGGGAGATGCCTGTTCATACAACCAGCAGATCCATTGGTGAGAGCAAAGCCCCTACCAGGCGGGGGCGCTGACGCGTAACGCGAGGATGGATATTCAGCCCTCATCGATGGCCTGAGTGAAAATAAACATTAATACATTGCCAGACCAGCAGTGTGGGGGGAACAGCTGCCATGGAGTGACTAGCAAATGAACAATTCTCCAACCCTCTCCATGCTCCGCTTCATCCCGCGCTTTCAGATAGGAGAGAAATACAGGAAGCCGGACTTTTTATTAACGCCGAAAGTGATGACATCGTCCCGGTCTGCTGAGCCTGATCCCGGTGGTGCCTCGGATTTCACTTGCTAATGCCTGATGGGAATAGATATCCAGGAAAGTAGAAACCCATTACCTGTATGCTGATTTTGCACCCATGACACTGGCGGGGGTAATTACTACAAAGGAGAAAGACGTCTTCTCACTGAAATTCTCCCTATTACAGCCTGATCTACAAATGTGAATGAGTATTTATCTTTCGTCTATGTACAGGATGCTGTTATCCGAAGTGACATTCATTTTTGTATGAGGGCAGGGTCAGCCAGTCCTTGGAGAAACTGGGGTTAAGGGTCTTGCTGAAGGGCGCAGGATTTGGCCCGGCAACCTTCCGACCACAACCGAGGCGTCCCGACCTGCCTCGGATTATCCCTCTACAGTTGGCAGTTTGCTGGTGGAAGCATCCTGTCAGCATTTTCTCTGTCATGGAGAGGAATTAGAGGAGGGAAGCCCTCAGGTATGTGGGCTCTCCGCTAATCCGGTGCAGCTTTGCGGCTGCGACTGTCAGTGGAGTCCCATCGGTCCTGAAACAGACGTTAAGATGCCGACTGAGGGCTGGGCGCTGTCCCACGGATGGTTATGATCAAATCCCGCGCTGGTGTCTCTCATTTGTCGGTTGTTCCTTAGTCTGCTGTTTGATCGTTTTAACAGGTTATAACACAACTAAAACTACCCGCATTTTCATTCGGTCGACTGCTTATGGCAAAAATTCTTTCTGAATGATGCCTGTTTAAACTGACATATATTCCACACAAAACAATACCCTTGTAACTCCATAATATTTCTTCCACTCATAATTATGAGTTCAGATGCTAAGTTCAGTTAAAGGTGAGAATTAAAGGTCTTATTCAATTGCCACACAGGAATGTTTGAAGTTTGCCTGCACCCTGTGATCTGGTGAAGCAGCTGTGTAATGACTCACATCCAGCTTTGCGATTCGCTTACAGGTCTGCTTGTGAAGCACAATGTTTTTCGTCGAACATTTCTGGTGGGTGAAAAAGCATCTCGTTTGTACCATTGTACCAGAGTCCACAATAGCTCATGGTGCCGTAGATGAGTCACATGACTGTGGGGAAGAGTACAAAATTTGTCACACTGCTTTTAGTCGATTTCCGCATTTTGGAATAAAAGGATTTTGTGAAACCTCTTTGAACCCCAGGGAGAAATTCCAAGCTCATGGTTTCAGTGGACAGGGCAGATTATCTTTCCAGTCCTGACTTTATTATTATTATTATTATTTTGGGATCCAGGCTCGTCGGAGAAAGAAAAGGCAAAAAGCTAAGGACCTGCGCCAACTTCCGTCTTCCTTAACCGCCTCTCTAGTCCAGGCAGGGGATGCCAGTCTATTGCAAAGCACAGCCACACACACAGTGGGCAATTTAGTGATTCTACCTAACCAGTATGTTGAACTGTGGGAGGAAGCTGGAGTACCTGAAAAGAATGAGGCGGAGCTCTGGAGGTGTGATGCTCGCTGGTGAGTCTCTCCAGTGCTCCCTCTGCTATCGCGATCTCTCTCTTAAAACGACCATCGTCATGGCTCATCCCCTGACACATCCAGCCCGTTCTTTTTGGGGGACTCCCAGCCCACTCCCACCCCCTTTCGGGATGTCTCACGGGCCGCCTATCTTGGAGCCGCAGGCGTGGCCGCTGGAGAGGCGGGCGGGACTTTCCGGGAGATGTGAATGTGACGAGAGAGAGATGGTGGAGCAGGGCTAATGTGGTCCCAGTGAGTCCCGCTAAGACCGCGGAGAAAGACAAAGCGAAGAGTAAGGCCTGATTTCCCCGGAGACGTTCCCGAATAAAACGTCAGTCTTGCATCATTAAAAGTGGATGCATGAGAGTGCACCGCCTCCATATGTGGCCTCTCGTGTCGTGTAAATCAGGGAGTGTTTAACACACACTCTTTTTTTGTAGCAGAGATGGCAGTGTCAGTCCAACACTGGGAGGGTTATTTTAATTCTGTAATGCAGCAGAATAATATTAACACTTTGTGTTAAAATAATAGTGCCATTTTCTCTCAGTCACATTATATAAATGAAATCGATTACTCAAATTCAGACCACCAGCTATTTTCTTATGAATAAGACACATAGACCTCCAGCACCTGCATTCAAGATCCTGAATCAGTCACTGGGTTCTAGGTGTGACTGTCTCCTCTGCCCACTGTGTGCAGTGCTCCCATAGTCCAAAGTAGCTTGAGTGACCTTAATTACTGTGGATGTGTGAGACTGATCGAATGCCCTGCAACATTACGGGTGGCTACTCTCCCAGATAAGTTATGAAGATGAATATGAGACTGTTTGCAGGGAATCTGATTACTTATTTTCCAAAGTGACATATAAGTGAGGAAAACTTGGAATCAGAGAGCAAGATCAGCCAGCACTTTGAGGCCTTATGGTTACGAGCCCTGCTCACGGGCCCAGTGGTGAAGTGATTACATTATTATGCATGGGATTCGAGGCCATAACCATCTGGACAGATTTTCTCCATGTCTGTGAACATCCTGTGTTCCACCTACAGTACTCAGGTAAGATACACTGGTGCCACTAAATTGCCCATTTTGTAAGGTATGTGTCCCTAGAATAGGGCAATGGCCCATTCGAGGTGAATACGCTCTGTCCCCAGTACCTCCTGGGAACTGCTTCATATAGCAATAGATTGATAAAATGTTATCATCCACCTTTAATGGCAATAGCTGAAAGATGATTTCCGTGCTGAGTAGAAATAGGCTACTGTCAAAAATAATCTAAATTTAATAGCTAAAATGAATGGATAATTAAAAACTCCGAAGTGCACCTTCAGTCAGTTGACCAGGGATTCATCAAAAAATGCAAGCAGATTATAGTTATTTTATTTATGCTAAACACAGAATCATACTCAGTCAGTGCATAAAAATGTCACATTGCAAAAGCCAAGATTTATTTAGTTATGCTGATTTTCTTGCCAAAACTTTTTCCTCTGGTGGTGCAAGTTAATGTAAA
This sequence comes from Cyphomyrus plagiostoma, assembly GCA_019775915.2. Taxonomy (NCBI): domain Eukaryota; kingdom Metazoa; phylum Chordata; class Actinopteri; order Osteoglossiformes; family Mormyridae; genus Cyphomyrus; species Cyphomyrus plagiostoma. The sequence goes on from JABFEA020000043.1 coordinate 30,826,252, forward strand.
CCGAATTGGTTCTGTCTTGGCTTAATTAAGCTTTTTTTAATTGGGTGAGAGAGCTGTCATTTTCGACAGATGGGGAGCTATTGGTGGGTTTTGATCCTATATGCTAATAAGTCCTGCAACTGACAAGTCCAAAAAGCACAATTAGAGCACTTCAGTTTCTGGACAGATGTACAATCTCTGGGAACTAATGAGCTTCAGTATTGATGTTTACTGGCACGCCAGCCTGTTGATCATTGAAATACAAATTATAATTAGGTTGAGAGTCAGAGACAAAATGCTACAGCATAGTTTTAGATGGTTATTATAAAGAAAACAATGTGTAATATAGTGTGTGTGTGTGTGTGTGTGTGTGTGTTTACAGCACACAGTAGTGCTGAATACCTTCATTACTTTGTCAGATTTTCTTACCATTTTTTCTGTTTTTATTATTAGGTTTACCAGAGTTGCTACTTCAATTGCTCATACACTTGATGTAGTATCTATATTGATATATATTTCCCATGAATCTCAGGGGCCAGTGATGCTGCAGTGATGCTGCTTCCTTGAAAGGTCAGGTTCCCTTTAGGAGTCGATGAAAATAAAAAGCTGGAGAGTTACCTTAGTTCTGCAAAAAGGTAACATGATGATATATAAAGTAAAAATATACTGTTTGGTCTTATATTAAGTATATATAATATATCCATCCATCCATTTTCCTTATCCTTCTGGGTCATGGGGGGATCCAGAGCCTATCCTGGAAGCTATGGGCATGAGGAGAGGAACAACCTAGGATGGGGGACCAGCCCATCACAGAGCACCATATATAATATATTAGCTATGGAAGCGAGCTAAGGATGGTCTGCAGCTCTGTGTATTATATATTACAGCCTGTGTCCTGAAGGTCACAGGTTTGAATGCCATACATGTCATCGTATCGCCACTGGGACCTTGAGCAAGGCCCTTAACCCCAGTCGCTCAAGGATGCTGGCTGACCTGCTCTCTCACCCCAGGCTTTCCTCACTTGTACTGGACAAAACTGTCTACTCAATAAACGTAGAGATAAAATTAGTTATAAATCAAAGGAGTTTTTGTAGGGAACTAATTTTCCACCAAATAAATCACCATGTCTGCCAGTGGAACAATGCCAGGAAACACACTAATTATATCGCTTTCAATATACGCTGTCATGGTGTCACAAAACACACTCTGTGAAGAATAACCCCTTTTATTAATAGATTATCAGTTTATATTGTGGGAAAGCAGGTGCGTCAGTGAATAAGAAAAGCCATATTTCCAGAATCAAAATGGTAACTCGTCTTGTTGAGTAGCCTTGTTTGGCCCACTGTGCACTTTCTGAATGATCCGGTTGAACAGCATGTCAAATAGGTGAGTTAAGCTCCTTGCAGCTCCTCTCATACATGCTTTCACTTTCTATCCAGTGAGGGTTGCAGTGGTCATGAGGACAAAAGTACACCATGAATAGGATGCCCGTGAATACCCACCGATGTAGAGAGGGTTAGTTAGAGAGCCTTATATGACAGTTTCTCACGGCACACCTCTCACACTGGATGTAAAAAAATGCCTGTGCACTCAGAATCGGGGCTGCATTCGAACCCACAGCCATGGTGCATGGGGAAATGAAACAGAGTTCCTCATTTCAGTATGACTGGGACATGCTGAAAACTGTATCTGGCACACAAACAGGCTTTTCAATAAAGAATCTCAAATTGCTTCTTTTGACCTTAATGTCTGTTGTCAGGTGAAACGTTCCTTTGCTTAATATAGCTGCGGCCTGCAGACAGTCAGGCATAAACATCACGCGTGTGCTTGAAGCATGTGGATGTGCATACATACGACACAACTTCACCATTCTCCCCCACCCCAAAAAAAAACACTCACAGCCTAATCTTGAAAACTGAGATATGTGCAGATTTTGAGCATCAGCCACCTGCCATGAAGTGTTAAAAATCACCAGTCATCCCTGCAGGTGGGTGGGAGCAAAGGCAGCCGGGAATGTGTGCACAGTGAAGGATTTCTGGATAACGGTGATGATGCACGAATTGGGGGACAATGACTCCTGAAATAGGTTTAGGAGAAAAATATTCCCTGTTTTGCTCTGACCCAAGCACACAAGAGTGTGATCGAAGCTTTAAAAATTCTTAAAGCACTTCACCTACATTTGAATTTCCATGTTGGCTCAGAACTGTGCCTTTGGTGCACAACGTAAAACGAGATACATTCACGCTTTTTAAACTATTATTTCCACTTCATCTATCTCTTTTCTCCCTTCATCAATCTGTTCTCTTCCTTCATCTATCCATTATCTCTTTGTAGCTAAACACCAGCAAAGATGTTTGCAGTACAGAGGTTTTGAGGTGTCTTGTTTTTCCAGCCCCCAGCACGATAGATACCCTTCAGGAACAGGGTTGGGGTGTTCAGGCAGTTTAGAGGTATTATTTACCTCTGTGAAAGGTCTCTTATTCCCCTCCGATGGGGCTTTCCGTGTCATAGTAGGATTACTGTGAGGAACATCTCCCGCAGCCAGTGAACTATTTGATGCGTCAAAATCAGCTCGCCGCAAAACGCCTGCAAGCAGACTGCGGCTTGCGAAATACGGAGGTGGGGCTGAATCACACATACATCCGATTCTCATTTTCCCGAACTTTGATGCGCTCCAACATCCACCCAACCCCCCACCCTGCTCTCATCTTGATTTAAATTCAGGACGAAACACAAATACCATAATCTTCTCCTGGGAGCACTGCAGAGTGACTGCAGTATTCTGCAAACTCGCTACCTTCCGTTAGATCCCAAAAGCGCTCGCTCACATTAACATCTTTCTTTGCTGTGGAGGACGGGTGTTCGCAAAAAGCTGAAATCCACAAGGTTGATAAACAGCTTTTGCCCCCCGACTGTTTCCATGTAAAATTGTGTGGCGGAGAGATGGAACCATGTGATTGGGACTGGGAAAGGATCTGCTGATGAGGAACAACAACCAAAGATGGATATTTTGAAGACGTAGGGTGGTAATGAATGGAAAAATGGATGTGATATTGTGGAAATGACTCGAGCTAGTTATCAGGGAGCTGGGAGGGAGCAAAAGTGTGGACTGTATAGCAGGGAGCTTGAAGAGAGAAATAAACATGGACCAGCTGTGGTACCCTAAGTTGGGAAACACTAGTTTGTATGATTTATAGGATAGAACAGAATCGACCACATATTCTGAAGGGAAGTATGGTTCAGGTTAACTTCAGGGTCTGCTTGTCTCTTTCACTCACTGTTCCTCTTCACTGATAATGACAGAGGATCGACCCGCCCCCTTGCCCACTCAAGGTCGACTTTGGTGCCTACTCCAGCCAGCTGTGCATCCAGCTGTTTCATGCACATGTGACAACTAGTGGTGACATCGCCCGGTGAAATCAGGGTCGTTAAACCTGGGACCTGCTGGTTTGTCCACATTCTCTTGGTGTGAGGGCTGGCACTTGTATCCGGTAAAAGGTGCACTCACAGCAGTCCCTTAACTCGCCTGAGGAGGCGTAAGTGAGCACGTCAGGTGAAATTGATGCTGTGGCAGGCAGGTGCCTGATCTTTTCCCACATGATTTCCAGGAGGGATAGTGACACCAAAATCTCTTGGAAAAATGCTGAATCGGCCTCTGGTGTGAACCTATGTACAGCAGTCATGTAAAGAGCAACATGATTTAAATTAATGCATTACTTGCTACGGCGGTTCTGCTTGAAATACTGGTTCATTACCTTTATTTGTACCAATGACATGAGCAAATAACTACATAAAAGAAAAATAGCAAAAGCAGTGAAATGATAAAAGATATCTGCAATTATACAGTCTCTGACAAACGTCTTGTCGCTTATCCAATTTGTAGAAAAACCTGCTATCATCCTGACTTTTAATTAATCAATTAGTTTCAGAAATAGCTCATATGAAAGCTAAAACCCTCCCAAATGATGTTTAATGCACTAAAATAAATTTGTTTTAATGAAAAAAGATTTATCATTTAATGAATACAGAAAAGTCAAATTTTGGCAGACAAAAGTTTTTTCGCCTACAGAAAGTAATGTGAAAATTGAACATATCATCAGCAAATTAAATTTAATATCTTGTATGACTCCATGAGCTTGAGGGACTGCATCCATGCGGTTTGGCAAGGATTCATACAAGTCATCAGGAATAGCAAAGAAAGCAGTCTTGCATGCCTCTCAGAGTTCATCAACATTCTTTGGTTTTGTCTTCCATGCTTCCTCTTTCATCCTACCCAATGGATGAATGATGTTCATGTCAGGTGACTGGGCTGGCCAATCCTGGAGCGTCTTGATCTTCTTCGCCTTGAGAAACTTTGACATGGAGATGGAAGTATGCGATGGAGCACCATCCTGCTGCAGAATTTGGCCCCTTTTATGGTTGGGAATATAAAAGGTAGCTAAGATTTCTTGTTATTTCAGACTATTGATGTTGCCTTCCATCCTGCAAATCTCTCGCACACCCCCATACTGGATGTAACCCCAGACCATGATTTTTCCACCACCAAACTTCACTGTTTTCTGGGTGAATCTCGGATCCATGCGGGCTCCAGTAGGTCTCCTGCAATATTTGTGGTGACTGTGATGTAATTCAACAGAAGATTCATCTGAAAAATTCACCTTCTTCCACTTTTCCAACGTCCATCCTTTTGGCATGCGGCCTTGTCAAATGCCACACGGTTTTTTAATTGTCTTTTGTTTAGTGCTGGCTTTTGGGCACTGATTCGACCACGGAGGCCATTTCGAGACAGAATTATACAAACTGTTCTGGTTGACATGAGGACTTCAGGTGACCAGGTCATGTGGAGCTCTGCTGCAGTGGAACATGGGCTGGCCTTGGATTTTCGAGCCAACAAACGGTCCTCCCGAGCAGTTGTCTTGCGGGGTCTGCCTGACCAGTCTTTTCATATCTTTTTATTATCCTCAGTACTTGATGCTGAGACACATTGAAGGTGTCTGCCACGTCAGCAGTAGATCTGGTCTTCAGCCTCTTGATAATCAACACATTAATCTCAGGTTTAGACATGTTATCAGAGGTGTAGTTGCAGTTGATGTGAAGGTCTAGTGTACTGGGCTCTTTTTATACACACCTGAAACTTAATTGATCCATTATTAGTCACAGGTGACAAGACTTATATCTTTGCAAAAATTGACTCAATGGACTTTACCAAGCTGTGAATATTAGAATACTTTTCAACTGTTTAGTTTTGTGCCGAAACATTATTACAAAAGCTGTTGGGATTAAAATGAGTCATTTCTTGTAAAAAACATTTTGATTAGTAATATATTTGAAGGGCACTGCAGGTTAATTTGTACCCAAGTGGCAAGACTTTTGTCAGGGATTGTAGTATGTAATAATAAGTAGGAAGCATAAGTTTCATTGGCTTGTTTTGTGGCCCAAATACTTTACATCTTCCCCCCCCCCTACCGAACACACACAGACGTGTCCTGATGGCCTACCTTCTGGAAGCACCTGCGGAAAATGGAGGCCTACTGATTTAGCCAAGCCATAAGCGAGCAGCTGTCCCTCATCTGCGGAAACCTAGCATTTAATCACACCATGTGGGAAAGCAAGTTAAGCACTCATTTAAAACACACCTCCCTTTGGACGTCTCCTTCATGATGAAATATATGACTGACGCCCCTGCAGATTCCGCACAGAGCTTGGCACATGCTCGGGCTGCATATTTACGTCGCTGTCCTGTGTTTTTTATGCAGAACGTCTGAATGATGTGAAGCACTTTCCTGAGTTCACGCACTCCGGATGTTACTCCTGTGCTCTGAGCAGAGCTGACTACAGCCAGCCAACCCTTTCAATCAGCCATAAATATTTCAGCTTGACTTTATTACTTTGCTTTTCTTTTGACCACCCAGCAAATGCCAAGAGTTAAAGGTGGGCAAGTTATGATATTTTGATAAGAACAGGAATCCCAGCTTTCCGGGGGAAGTCGACGGCCATCCTCTGGTGTGTGCAGATCCATAAGAGAAAAGGATCAAGTGTGCGCTTGTTTACACACTCAATGCAGATGTCAAGCCCCTGCAGATCGCCATGCATAATTCTTCCCCACAGCCACCGTCAATTCCTGAAGTCTGGCCTTCGCTAACAAGAGAAGTCTTGTGTTATCTAGGAAGGTAAGGATAAAGGACTTCAGTGATGCCTGAACTACACCCCCTATTCTGTTCTTGTACACATGCCATTGCTGTGAGATGTCCCTGAGGGAAATGTTTTTGGCTTGATATTCTCAAATATGTTGTAAAATGTAGCACAAGGCCAGGCTCTGCACAGGGCAGCTCATGGCTCACGCTAACTTTTGGAGTAAATCTGACAGAAAGCCGTGGATTCGACAGCTGCCACTCTGATGGGCGCGTGATTGGCTGACTGTGATTGACTTACAGTGATTGGCTGTCTGGCACCCTATGGGCGGGTTTGCCCTGTCCTCTATTGCTTCATGCTAATCCTGAAACTAAATAGAGAATAAAAGAATGTTTTTGCCAGGATTAAAACTATACTGCAACTTCATGAATGAAGTACTAAAAAAATCCATACTTCCATCCATCCATCCATCCATCCATCCATCCATCCATCCATCAGCCCCAAGATGCATTTCTTTATATTTACCATGTAAAGTAAATATGAAACACCACACTCAGAAAACAGCCACCAGTCAGTAAAGGGCTACATTGTTCCTACAGTTAGTGTGAATCCTGCCACAATGTGTTTCATTTATGAGATGGAGTATCTGCTGGCAGAATAGTGCCTACATCCCTTTCACTAGACGGCTCCCAGCTAAGGATCTGGCTTGGTGGTATGTGCAAAGTGTGGTGGGGCCTGGGGGGGGGGGGGGGGGGCAAAGGGAGATTGCCAAAAAAAAGGTTGGTGCATTTACCCCCCATTTTTCCCGGGAATAGGGATTTTTTGGTTTTGGGGGTGG
>JABFEA020000043.1:30851318-30861850 GCA_019775915.2 Cyphomyrus plagiostoma
GGGCAAGCACAGGAGGTAACGAGGTGGGTGTGGCACACATGGGGCTGGAACAGGAGCAGACGTCGCGGGGTGTAACACATAACTTGCAAGTTCGTAAGTAGAGGAGCATCTGTACTTTATTGATGCTGTAGGAAATTAATTATAAATCACATGTGGTCCATCCTGGGATCAAACCTGTGACCAAGATGCTATTGGTGTCATTGTTATTAGTGCTCTATCCAGCTGAACTAACTGCAAAAAACATAACACTAACATAGCAATACATAGCAGTGAAATGGAGAGACACTGTCTGAAGTAGATTGATGAGTAAGGAGTGATGACCTTGAATATGGATGAAAAATACTGGAAGTGTCTGCCATTTATGCAATGTGACGTGAGCACAGTTCAGGGTGTGTCAGTCATGGAGATGCAGAGTACCTGGTGAGGCTTCCATCTCATGCTTCCCCCTGATGACTCTTCCAAAGCCTAGTAATGGTTTTGATACCACGGTATTAAAATCTAGCTGCTCGTGGAGGTCAGCCTGCAATCATGGTTGTAAGGAACATTTATGACGTATTTCTGCTTTAATAGCTTCCCTGACAAAGAAGGCTGTGAAAGGTATTACTGCGCCTGCAGAGCCCTGTTCCAGTGAAGCGTATCAAACATTAAACATATTAAATGTATCACAGACAGTTTAAGCCATTCTATACCCTATTTAACATTGATCCTTTTGTGAGCCACTTTCTTACTTAAAATCATCCTGACCCTAGTGTTTGATATCTTGCTCAAATAGCCTATGGACTGGATATATAAGAGATTATTTCATCCCATTGAGAACAATGTTTTCTCACATCAGTCTCTCTTGTAAATGATTTAAACAGTAGACTACAAAGAAAATCATCATGATAAACATTGTAAGGTAATTCAGTATGATATATCAAGAGTATTGTTTTCTTATGGAAAGTTGCTCATTGAAGAGTGTATATCTGTTCTTCCTCGGAGAACATTTTAACTCTGACAATAAACAGATGGTTTACTTTGTTATTTGTTTTTCTTTCTTTTGATTGAGATGCCCCTGGGTCCATGCCTGTGCATTTCACATATTTTTTTACGATTTTTTGTTGCTGTAAAAAGGTTTTTAATAACATTCCTCCTGTTAGAAAGTGATTACAGAGAGTAATGTTGTGTTCCATGTTACTGCAAAATGTCGTACAAGAAAATTACTTTATAGTGTTAATGCATCAAGCTTAAAAGGAAAACAAGGACACATTATTTGTTAATTTCAATAATAAAATTGAAAATAAAAAACTAAGACTAATAAAACTACAAAGGAAAATGAAGTTTAAGCTTGATATATTTCTCTAGAAAGTCTAAAAATGTTCATATAATTTCTGAAACAATACTATATTCTGTAAGGTATATTGTTGCAGAAAAGGTCAGATTTGGTGTTTCGGCAAACATTCAAGTTACAAAGGGAACAATAACAAAACGATTCTGATACAAATTAATCTATAAAAGCCCACATATTTCAGGACCTGAACTTTGTGGCCAAGTCCTATTTAAAAAGAATTTTCATATCTCTCCTCAAAGTGGGTCTTTGACTTAAAGAAACATGTACTTTTGATGTCACCTTCTAAAGTCAAATTCATCTATATGGAGGGTTTATACAACAGAATATTGATAGCTACTTAAAAAGAGTTTCTTACTGAGCAGAATGGTACAAGTCGAACTTCAAACTGTCGCCTTGGGGAGTTTTAATTTTGCTGGTCGCAGCAGGAGAATCGGGGTCTGGCAAGAGCCTAATCAAGCCCTTTTTAAGATGAATATGCAAAGTTCTACCTTCTTGTTTTCAGACCACAGAGCCGTTCAGATGTTGGAAACTTCCTGAAGACCCTAGCTAGGAAGAGCTACAGTAATTTGATTGGATGCATTCTGGCAGGTCATACTGGTGGCTGATAATTGAATACAGTGTAGAACCAGGATCAGAGGCCAGTCGTAAAATCACTGGAGTGGAAATAAAGCCCTTGACTGCTTTGTTTTATTGGGTTGTCTTGTTTGTTGGCATTAATAAGATCAAATGGTTGATAGGAACTGACACAGAAGCCCTCTACTGAACAATTAAACCAGAAATACAGGGACATAATTCCTACTTTTTGCTTCATGCTTTTATGACACGTTTAAGCCATTTTTGGTTTTTATTCTAATTCATATGTAAATTAAAATTTTCACAGTGTAGGTGCAATTACTGGAGATATTCTCTGAAATGACGAAAATATTCGAACTGGTTTCCAGTGTTGTCTGGTAAAGTGCAAATCTGGATGCACTAAGCCCCATTTGAACGTTTCTTTAAACACTTCCATTGTGTTACCTGCTATTCCACCAGGTGATACACTCCAAATGGGGAGGGTGGGGGCAGGGGGTGTTCAGATAAGGTAGTAAGTCCAAAGTTTTGTTTAAAACCCTGGTTTGAAGGGGAAAAAGATAAATCAGCATTTAGAAAAACCATATAAATATGGATTAATGGAATCAGAGCCAATTAATTTTCTGCAAACCCTGTGGGATTTTGTACATCAATTTCAAAATAAGCAGATATGCATGGAGTAACATGCTCGATCCATATATTTTCGGGCATAGTTCCAGGATGCCTTGTAACCTTTGTTTAAGTAATTTGTCTTTTTAAAACAAGTTTCTTTAGAGTAGGATTTGAAACACGCCATTATTTCCATTATAGGAACACACCATTATACTTGAACTGTGTATTTTCCATCAGTCCTCTCAGTACAATATTTAGGATAATGGTATATTTAGAACAGAGAAAAGCATTAACTAACTTTGTCAGGGAAAATGACCTCAGTTCAAATTAAAAACGAATCTTCCTGGTGAGATGAACAAATCAGAAAACTTCATTGAGGTCAAATGGAAACTCTCCATGGTTGAATGAAAAAAGAAGGAATGTGAAATTGTATTATTATAAAACAGTGTTTTACTGAAACCCTATTAAATATCATTAGGCTTCTGCTGGGAATATTGCATTAGTGTGGAGACATATTTCCATATTATTTACCCGAGTTCAGAAGAGCATAAATGAGGGCATTAGTAACAGCAAAAGGATGCTGATCTGGCATGTAACATATTCTAAGGAGTTAACAGAGAAATTACATTTATTTGCCAAACTGATCTGGTACAAAATACAAATTTGATTCTCTTATACAGCTATGTATTTCACTCAAATAATTTAGGTTACATGCATGTGTCCTTAACACCACCTCCTGCACTGTATTACACATAACTCCACAGCGATTAAAAATAATTTTTAACTTGGCAGTAAATGGTACGTGTCTGGCTGGAGCAGTAACATTATTTAATAAAGGGTTTCAATCACCAGTAAAAGTGACGTTAAATCCTGTAGTGGTCAGGGTTAGCTAATAACCCTTGCGGCCATAGCTAATAATATGCCAAATACAGTGGTACCTCCGTTCTCAAACTCACTAGAACTGGAATTTCTTAAAAGTCAAACAAACCAGTTTGACCTAGAGCTCAATCTGAATATCAGAAATCGAACCGTGAATGCTGACCTAATATAAATTGTATGCCCCAGGAAATGAGTCATACTGCAATGTAATTCTTACTTGAATTCTGCCTTCACAGACTGGATGATTAACCAAATAAAGCAGCACAACATAACGGTAACTAACAATAAATAAACCACTAACTTACATGTACTATTAGAGCATCTATGTAATTTATTTAAAATTTATTTTACCGGGTAAATTAACTGAAAACCGGTTCTCACTGCTTTACGTGATATTCGTGAGAAACAGCTGATTACGCATTGGAACCACCTGGGATACAAACGTCATGCGTGTAACTAAATTATTCAGCCAATAAGGGCAAAGCTGTGTCGTTCCGGAGGCAGCTCCAGTTTGTGCAGCCGGATTAGAAGTCGCAATGCATCTAATCGTAATGCATTGCGTCAGGATCAGAATGCTTTGCTTTAAGCCAGCGCTGTAAGCAAGTGGAACGCACAAAATGACCGGACTGCGGAAACAAAATGAAACACGGACTTAATACAGAGGACTAATGACAACAACCAGAAACAGCGGATCACATGGGGATCCCACACGAGGTTAACGAGGGGGCATGGCACACGGAAGGAGCGGACGATCGGGGCAGGACAGGGGTAATGTTGGGATAAGATCTTTATCTTTTGGAAGCCATTAAGAAAAAAATGCTCTTCTTGTTTTATCCTGTTCATTTTGTGGTTAAATGCTAAAAAAAACATATTTAGGTACAATTTTGGGGGGCCAGGAACCAATTAATCAGTTTTCCATTATTTCTTATGGGAAAAATTCGATCAGGACTCAAACTTTTTAGCATTCAATCTGGAGTCCAGAACAGATTAAGTTCGAGAACCGAGGTACCATTGTACACCGATTGTTACGTCAGTGCTGCCGATTCAGCAGCTCATGGGTGCAGACTGGGCAGCAGGTGGCCATGAAAAGCTTACTGTAGCGTGAGAAGGATATGATCTTGGCGGTATAAATGTATCTCAAGGCACTCAATAACTCAGACTTTCAGTATCAATAAAGAGTCCAGCCTGGGCTGTCAGAAAGCTTCATCGACTCCAGCAAGCATGGCTGTAGCAATGTGCTTCTGCCCAGCCAGAGTAAATTATTTGCATTATGGCGTTCTGCAAGCCGACCTCTCTTTAAACCGATGTTCTCTCTAGTGGCTTCAGGAATTAGTGTAGAGTTCCACTATGACGTATCTCCAGAAAGTGGGTTTGGCCCTTGTCCGTGACTGCCATCACTGTGTCGGCAAAAAATGCCATCGACCACAGCACATGGTACTAAATGATGGTTCTTTAACACATGCGACCCTCTTTAAATAAAAATCAATTAGTGTCAATTTGCTGCAGCGGGACTGGACCGGAACGACATCCTTCCGAATTAACTTAATTGTGGCTGACACGGCTGTAGTCACCCTGGATGCATGTTGGAAATAAATGACAAATTAAAAAATAGCTATTTGAGTGTGACATTAAAGGCGGCCATTGAATAGAATAACAACAGCGTGTTTATTCAGAAGGGTGTCTGCAGCACAATTGTGCTACAAATTTTACAATCAGATGACTGCAGATCATTATGCACTGGCAAGAATTTTCTGTTTACTCATCACTAGTGCTTCAGTTTCATATGACAGATTCAGAGCAATACACATTATAATATAGCTGCATGAATCCCAGCATTAATATGGGTTATACAGGCACTCTTTCCTTCTTAGGCTAATAAGTGTTACAGGTGTAATGTCTGGCAGTCTAAGCAGGTGCAAATGTTTTAAGCAAAAGTGAATTAACAGAAGTCAAAGACATGGAACCGGAAGATATACCTTTCAAACAGGCACTTGAGTCACAGCTGTGGATCAATATTAATGTCATAACTCAGTACTAGGCCGTATTACACTTTGCAGACTTTGAAAATCTCGACCGAATCCATGAATGTTTGTCGATAAACATGCTCATCTTTGTCCTTATGTTCTTGCCTGTGTTTTGTCCAACATGCCATGTGGTGGATGCATTAAAAAGGTAAGACGAGAATAGAATTAGGAACACTAAAATTGTTTTTTTTTTCTTTGTCTGTGCTGTACAACCTAGTATTTCTTAAAAAGTAACATCTTTGACTGTGGAGCATTGATATTCACCGCAGTGTATTTCAGGTACTTTCAAGTTCGGTGTATTCAGTAATCCCCGGGCATGCCGAAATTTTGGCCTGCTCTGCTATTCTGAGAGATAAGATTTGCCACAATGCCCTGTATGCCAAACATTCTTTGTAGCTTTGTTTGTTTTCTTCTTACTATTTTTTATTGTTATTATGGCTGTTGGTGAGATACAATGAGCCTGACCCCGGCACTAGACCAGCTATGGCACTCCTGTCATCTGTATGGACACCGGCTACCCAGCCCCGCCCTTCTGTCTGTCTCCATGCTATTTCACTGATAAATGGTAGCCAATTTATTCATGCTGGAAACAGATAGCTGTAAAGCTATATTTCTAAAGCCGAAAGCTGTCAGTATAGTATATTACAATGCTCCACGATTTCCCGACCCATTGCCCAGTTTTTTGTTTCTCTGTCTCCCCCTGGCTCACGGTAATATTATCGTAATGCTTTACATTAACTGCACCTTCATAATGCATTCATAGAACATTCATGAGCAGCATGTAAGCATACTTTAATAACTTTAATATGCATTAATAACAATCTTTATATGATTATGTTTGTTGTCTTCTAATGTTTGCTATTAATGTATGTTTAAGCTGTTGAGGTATGTTATGTCCAGCGAGACTTAAAAATCCCACAAAGGAGACTAGATAACAATAGGTAGAATGTAAGCAACTATACTTTAATCCAAAGGTTACTTCAGTATGATAAGAATGAAAGAACATTTAGCCTATAGTTTATAGCGTACAGGCAGTTGAGTTTGACAATTTAGAACGCTTAACTTAATTGGTTACATCACTGGTTATTTGAAAACTTAATTCGAGAAATATGAAAGACTGTCGCGAGTCTTGATCATTTTTTTCCCATGAGCAAACAGGTAGAAGTACGAATCCATCACTGAGGCTTTCAAAGGAAGATAAAATAGTACCTTTTAAATCTGCGCTTACAATTGATTAATTCTGCATCAAACTAAAAAATCGATACCGAAAGTCTTAATATGTATGCATAGTCCGAGATAAAAGGGCATTTTCAGAAAGATTTATCACCCGAGCCGATATGTGGCTTTGCTCCATATTTTATGATTAACCATTTGACATTATGACTTGACAAGTGGAAAATTGTGGATGACTGAACGATTATCTACAATGCATATAAATGATTCAATCTGTCCGGCAGCTACGAACATGGTTCCAAAACTTTTTAGAACAGCAAGTTCATGTCTGCAATATTCTTGCTGAAAGAGCATTTTTTACTGCAGCTCTATCATTTCTAAAGTTAAATGTTTCTCTTTTTCAGCCGTTCTGTCTTGCTAAATAGAAAAAAATGACTATTTATTAAACTGCATTTATTGATAAGTTTGTAAAGTTTATAGAGTACTACGCCACAGAAACAGATATGCTCTAACAATTTATTGAGGATAAATGATTGTGTAGGCTATATGACACCTCGAACTCACTAGAACTCGAATTTCTTGAAAGTCGAACAAACCAGTTTGACCTAGAACTCCATCTGAATATCGATCTCGATCAGAAGTCGAACCGTGAACGCTGACTTAATATAAACTGTACGCGCCAGGAAATGAGTCATACTACAATGCAATTCTTACTTGAATGCCTTCTTCACAGACTGGACGATTAACCAAATAAAGCAGTACAACATTACAGTAACTAACAAAAAATAAACCATTAACTTACGTGTACTATTAAAGCATTTATGTCATTTATTTAAACTTATTTTACCTGGTAAATTAACAGAAAACCAGTTCTCACTGCTTTACGTGATATTCCGGAGAAATAGTAGATTATGCATCGGAACTGCAGCCGGGTGAGAGGTTCCAATGCATCTAACCATAATGCATTGCGTCAGGATCAGAATATGTTGCTTTAAGCCAGGGCTGTAAACAAATCGAACACACCCAATGATCGAACTGGGGAAACAAACTGAAACGCGGACTTATACAGAGGACTAATGATAACAGCCAGAAAAAGCTGATCACATGGGGATCCCACACGGGGTTAACGAGGGGGCGTGTCACACGGAAGGAGCGGACAATCGGGGCAGGAGGGGGTAATGTTGGGATAAGATCTTTATCTTTTTGGAAGCCATTAAGAAAAAAAATGCTCTTCTTGTTTTATCCTGTTCATTTTGTGTTTAAATGCTAAAAAAACATATTTACATATGTTTGTTTTTATTGCAAATAACATATTTAGCTGTAATTCTGGGGGCTGGAACCAATTAATTGGTTTTCCATTATTTCTTATGGGAAAAGTTGATCAGAACTCGAACTTTTTAGGATTCGATCTGGAGTCCGGAACGGATTAAGTTCGAGAACCGAGGTACCACTGTATATGACTGGTGGTATAAAATGCACCCGTGATCCACAGAGATCCGAGAGGCCTTCAAAGTATTCGACCGCGATGGGAACGGCTTCATCTCCAAGCAGGAGCTGGGCATGGCCATGCGTTCGCTGGGGTACATGCCCAACGAGGTGGAGCTGGAGGTCATCATCCAAAGGCTGGACATGGACGGTGAGGCAGCATGCGGCACCCGAGAAAAAAGGTGTAAAGCTTTAATCTTCAAAGCAGACCTGCCTGATCTCGGCTGCTACAATGTAACTCTGATAAATGTCAGCCCAGTAACTGGAAAGCAGGGACATTCCGCGATGTTACAAGAGAGCATTTTCTCGCCATTATGTTAGCACAGAAAGAGCGAACTAGTAAACATCACATCAAGGACGTTTTGTAGGTTTATCAAACAATAATTTCGGATGAAGCTTCCCCCCCCCCCCACAAAGCACATTTCGATTCAAATGCCACTTTCTACAATAATAACATTAATCCTATTAATATATTAATGCAGAATATAACACTGTATTATTTCGTAACATGTAACAGGGTTTTCAACCATTTTCTTACCAGGAAGCAACAAATTAAAATAGACCACAGCTAAGAACCCCATAGCAATGTGTAATCACATAAGTAATTAAGAACTAAGGATTTCGGAAAAGGTGTGTGTGCGCGTGTTCATAATATACAATTCATCAGTTGTTTGTGGACCCACGGGGGCTGGCGGACCTACGCTTGACATACGCTCTTATCTATATTTGAACTGCAACAAAGTTTGTATATAATTAACATTTCATTAATTACATTACGATTTCATGGGACTATTTTGGATGCAATTAACGTTTATCGGCATGACACAAAGTAACATATTAGGTACACAATAATTAAGGTCTTATTGATGCTGTTCTTATTTACAGTAGACCTTGTGAAGAAATTGTTCAAAGTGAGGCAGATAACTACCCATTCCTGTGATCTTGTAGGGGACGGCCAGGTGGATTTCGAGGAATTCGTCACCTTGCTCGGACCAAAGTTGTCGGCGGCCGGCATGCCGGACAAGTTTCACGGGACAGATTTCGACTCGGTGTTTTGGAAGGTGATCCTTATAACCGATCATTACTTTCGTTCTCGAAATAAATTCATGCAGTCAGTGAACTGAACTGAATTAAAGGTAAAAAGCTTAATTGCAGCCATATCAGTTCACAGTATCTCTTTGTTCAGTCAGTATTTATGAATTAAGCGATGCCTTGCTACATTCCCGATGCTTCAAGTCTATTTTAAATTATTCTAACCCTCCGGGGATACGGCAAGAAATTGCAATGAAGACGAACCGAAGGTACCAGATATCCTAACGGCAGAGAGAGGAAACGGGGAATTCCCGAGTGTCCCGTCTTGCTCATTTTGAATGACAGCTCTAGAGACCACTGAGCATAACCAGTATCGTTATGCCTTAAGCAGAGAACCGCGTAAGTTTAATAATGCAAAGTGATATAGATTGTTGTTTATAAAACATTAGCTGTAATAAGAGTATATGAGAATAGCAGCAATTCTTCACTTAAGGAGATTTGCCAAGACGCAAACAGCCGTTTCGTTTATGAGAAAATCTCAAAGAAACGATACGGTGAGCTTTTCAAAAAATGTTAAAGAGGAATGTATTACATTATTCATAAGATACTTCATATCAGTGAGAAGGTATGATCTTATTCAGATTATAAGATCAGAGCTGTATAACATCAGATATCAGAGCCTATTCTGTTTTACACTAAAGTGTGCTTTAAGGTGAATTACTTGTACAAATAAAAAAGACATTAGAACATGATATTCAAAGCATGACAACAATTCAAAGACTAATGGGTAAGCACACTCCAAACATTAAGTGATAACTATTCCATGGAGGACAAACACCAGACCTAAGCTCTCCAGTCTGGATGGCAAATAGAACTGATTTCACAGGAAGAGAAGGACAAATTTATTTAGCTACGGGCTGTCGAAGGAGCAGAAGCCAGTCCCTTCTCTGCCTTCAGTGTGACATGCAGAAGCTGACCGTAGAGGAGCTGAAGAGGCTGCTGTACGACACCTTCTGCGATCACCTGTCCATGAAAGACATCGAGAACATCATCATGACTGAGGAGAACCACATCAAGAACCCAGAACAGTGTCAGGTGGATATCGACAGTAAGAGGCCGCAGTTTAACATGGATCTTCCATTCAAGCACCATCCATCGTCCAGTTACTTATCCTGCTCAGGATCATGGGTGGGAGAGGGGGATCCGAGGCAGTTCAGAGCTGGGGTACAGCGGGGGTACAGGGCTGGGGTACAGCGGGGGTACAGGGCTGGGGTACAGGGCTGGGGTACAGCAGGGGTACAGGGTTGGGGTACAGGGCTGGAGTACAGCGGGGGTACAGGGCTGGGGTACAGGGCTGGGGTACAGCGGGGGTACAGGGCTGGGGTACAGGGCTGGGGTACAGCGGGGGTACAGGGCTGGGGTACAGC
>JABFEA020000043.1:30864367-30873724 GCA_019775915.2 Cyphomyrus plagiostoma
CATCTCAGGCAACAAAACCCTGACGCACGAGTGTGATGGAGGGGCCTCACTTTGGAGTAGGGATTCAACGCATAAAGCAATATTGTTAAGTTCCCCTTGTTTGAGCTGTGCTATCTGGGAAGTTCTGTTCTTTGTGAGTAAGGCGGTCAGTAGCCTTAGGGCCACGATCTCTCTGAACAGCAAACATCCATGATATTAAAACACTGAAGGAAGAAAACAGAATGATACACCATAATTCCATTCCTGTGTTTCTCCCAGAAAACTCAGCAGGCATATAAGACACTTGTATGTTCCTGTGATATTTTTTTTCAAGCTTTAGGTTTATTATGACAATAGCTTGAGGGCAGTTATTAGGATTTTTAGAGTTAATGTTCTCATTTGAGTAAACAAGGAAGCCAAGTTTTACAAAGCTTCGAGCAACACTCTGTCCTCCTAAGGTGACCAGTCCTTATCAATCTAGCCTGCATCTAATTACCCATGAGTCTATGCACGCATATATGCATCCTCGATGCACCAATGACCTATTGCAATAGAATCTGTACACTGTTTATAGCTGCCTGTAGTAAACCTTTTATTAACAGAGACGGCCAGGATATGCCTGGATGTGGTGAAAAAGGGGCCTTTAACAGGGAGAATGTCAATCTTGCTGACTGATCGCTTAGAGTGCGGAAATGGAAGGCAAATCTGGCCTGGCTGGAATGATGATTACTGGAGCGAATGACAAAGACACAGATAATTTACTACAAATGAATGCAGAAGAATTGGATATTTACACTTGTGTTATGCATCAATTCCAGGAGGCCGAATCTCTGTGTTCTCATTTAGTGTAATGTGCATGTTTTTTGGCGTTTCCAACCCCCCTTTCCCAGCCAGCCTGTTATTAAAATGTGCTACTTTCGCTGGAATAACATTTTTGTCAGTGTATGTTCTGTCACAATGGCAGCACTTCCTGTTTAAGAAGGAAGTCCTCACATTTCTATTTAGAAAGGCATCAGACGAGGACAAGGAACGTTGAGAGGCCAAAAATAACATTTTCCATTCACCAAGATGCCACATTTATACGTTTACAGCATTATTCATTTTACAAAGATTATAAAATTCAGTAATATGCATTGTAACATAGCATGATATTCATTAATGCATCACCATAAGCGTTTAAAATTATATACAGAATCTCTCCAAAGGTACAGCATGTACCTTTACAACAAACAAATAAATAAATGGTGTGGTAGGTGTGATAATAAAAAAACTGGATTTTTGAAAAAATATTTTGTTTATTTTTATTTTAGCATTTATATAAATGTACTGTGTTGCAAAAATCAAGTTATTATGGTTCAACACCATTAAACTGTCTTTTTTAAGTATATTTTACTGTATCATATTCATTTCTGATTTTGATTTTGACAGAAACAATATTTTTTTATATATATATGCTTTTGTAATCACTGATGTTAAAGGTAGGGTAGTAGTTATATTGTGAGGTAATAATGAAGGATTGCAGGGTGTTTGAAGGCTGTTCTTGTTGAGTTATGGACCTTAATTCCTTTTTAATTCTCACTCTTTTAATACAAGTATTTTCCCATAAATTGTGTGAAGTATTGGGAAAAAATTATGAATATGTTAATCTATCAAGCAGTCCGTGTGCTCTAATGGTCAAATTATTCCCGCTCTTGTATCCTTTTAATGTACGTGTCTGGATCTCACAACAAAATGTTTTGTATAATTATGTTAGAAACATCTTGTAAACAACAACAACAACAAAAACAAAAACAAAAAAATTACAAAACAATTACAGCTCTCTTCCAGTTCAGAATGTGTGTGGAATGATATTGCTTATAAATAAAGGGAAACCAAAAGAACATTCTGAATATAATTAACACAAAAGCATCAAAGTGTCTGACCTCCTAAAATTTTCATTCGATTTACTAGTCTAATTTGAATAAAATAGGTGTTTCATGGTTCCCTAAATACTGAAATTGGTTGTTGGAGCAGTTCTGTCCTTGTTAACTTCCTTCTGTAATTCAAAACTCTGGTTCGCAAAACTCGGGAATCTACAGGGCAGAGGTCAAGTGGCAGAACAAATCATTAGGCCTGTTGGTGTGGGAGCACCAGGGTTTCTCCAGACTGACATGGGGCGGGGGGTCCATTTACTGATTCAGCTCAAAAGCGATAGAAAAAAATCTGCAGCCACATTCAGCTTCATCGGAACGATTTCTGGATATATTTATTTTTGTGTCACTGGATTCGTTTTACACTGTTTTAATGTGCTAGATTAGTACCCAGTTGACTGAACTGAGAGGCGACATCATTAAGGTGAACACCGCACGCCAAGCAAACACACTCGGATGGACGCCTGTTGAATGATCCCTCAGCTGTTCCTGTTCCAGAGCACACTCAGAAATGGAAGGATGAAGGCAGATAGGGGCCACTACGGAAGCATCTCCAGCTCACACCTTGCTATATCCAGACATTATTAATCCAACAGTGTGCTTATTATATCTTTGGACAGAACAAGAAGACATTTTTAGACATCCTCTGCTATCGTTTTCTTTTATGCCAGAATGTGGTAAAACATAGTGTACAAAGCAGCTGTATCACTGCGCTGGAGCTGCTAACTCTTAGTGGGACTAGAGCCCATCCCAGAGGCAGGGAACGCACTCACATGGTGTACAGCTGACACAAGGGTCAGCCCTAGATCAGGCTTGTGGAAGGGCTCAGTGCTGATATCACTGTGCCAATGATTTAAATGAGTGACTTGTTGACCACGGGCAGAGTGTTATGACCCACTGAGCTACACACAGCCCCCACTGGGTGACCCCCACCATGTCTTTGGATTGTCGAAGGAACCCTATTTACCCTGAGAGAACCTTTTATTCCCACTGGGTGTGAGTCCCATGACGCCTGTGAAACAATTTAATCTCTTTCACAAACCAGGAGTATGAACCAGTAAATTGAAGTTTACAACATATTAGAGTTCGCTAGTCACTCGGAGTCCCAACAGTGAAACGTTCTTCAGAAAAATGACTCAATAATAAAACTCGAGTGATTTTATAATAATCAGATGCAATTATGTGACTCACTGTCACAAACTGTAATACAGTTAAAACTTGCAAAAGGATATACAGTATGCTACTTTAACACCTAAAACACATAAGAGATTAAGGACAGGATAGAGATAACAAATATACAACCACTCCTCAGTTAGAGACTGAATTCCAACAGCCAGGTCATTAAGCAAAATGGTCACTCAGTGAAAATCATGGAAGCCAAAGTGAGCATGACTGTGAGTACGATTTTACTCCAGCCTCTCATATTAAATTCCATTCATCCTTCATGAACATTTGTAACAATATTTTATGCATTCTGGTTCAAGAATCTCTCTCACTCTCACAAAATCTGGTCATACATGCACGTATTGGCAGAATTTTTTTTTTTTTATTACGGTCATACTAGCAGGTGGCTAATCAAGGTGGTCGCTAAATGAAGAGCTGCTGTCTGATATCATGTATACAACAACATGGCACTCAATGCTCAGCTCTCCTGGAGAACCGACGTGAGACACAAAGGCAGATGTAGACGAGAAGTTTTTGGAAATGCGAATTGAAAGGCACTGGAACAAAAGTGGAAAACAAAAGATGTGAAGTTTCCCTGCAAATGATTTCAAATCAAACACATCAGCATTTTACAGTCAATATATTTCTTCTTTGGTCCCCAATTTAAGACAAATAGGAATCAAATGTCCAGCTGCACACATTTGTCTGTCTTTCTGTTTTCTTGCTCATTGTCACTCATTAAATAAATGCACATTTTACTGCATGGTGGATCTGAAGGCCAAAAATTCTCATTCTATTTGAAAACATAAACAACCCTATATAAACCAAGGACATTTCAGTTTTTCGTCCAAAAAATACATTTCATTAGCTCTGGTGTGTCCTGTTAATGAATGCATTAAAAATACCACATCAGCCGTGGTCATCTCTTTATCCAGCCACTAGGCGATGTATTGGGTCATCCCGGCAGCCATTTTGAGTTTACCTTTTAACAACATAATCCCTAATAACAGGCTTGATTATGAATCCTGATGCTGCGATCACATTAAATCAGATTCCTGCCACTATTCAAACACTGGCTGCAGTAGTTGAGCAGCAAAGAATTTGGGGATGATTCATTGTCACTGTTAAAGGGCTGGTTCATCACAGCAGGGCAGATGCATGGACAACAAAGAGATCCACAGCCTGGTGACTCTCACAACTCTGCTACTGCTGACCCAGCCGTGTCCATGCTGTGACAGGCTGCTACAGCAGGCAGCTAAAGAGATCAATTATCCTGCCCAAGGGGTGGGAAATGTCTTCTAACTGAAAAGCCACAGATAGAGAATGCGCACAAGTAATAGTATGTTTGATCTTTCATTGCCTGTCATGCTTTAGATAATCATAATTTATTTAGCTAAATAAAGTGCAATTTAATCTCTGTCAATAATGATAATACAAGTAGCTATGGGCTAATATATCCATCCATTCATCCATCCATTCATTCATCCATCTTCTAATTGATTATCTAGCTTATGGTCTTGGGGAGAAGCTATTTTCCCGCATACACTGATCAGCCATAACATTAAAATCATTGACAGGTGAAGTGAATAACACTGATCATCTCATTACAGTTGCTCCTGTCAAGGATGCCGTTACACATTAGGCAAGTGAACAGCCTGTTGATGTGTTGGAAGCAGGAAAATGGGCAAATGTAAGGATCTGAGCAACTGTGAAAAGGACCAAATTCTCGGGGTTCTCTGGTACGGTAGGTTTTGTGCAAGTTCCCGCTATGCAGTGGTTAGTAGCTACCAAAAGTGGTAAGGAAGGCTCAAAATTGATACCTGGTGACGGGGTCATGGGTGCCCAAGGCCCAGTGATGCACATAAGGAGTGAAGGCCAGTCTGTGTGATCCATCCTGCAGGAGAGCGACTGCAGCACAGATTGCTGAAAAGGTTAATGCTGGCTATGGATACGAAAGGTGTCAGAACACACAGTGCATCACAGCTTGCTGGGCCTGGGAATGGAGTAGCTGCAGACCAGTCAGGGTGGACACATGAGCATCAGAACTGGACCATGAAGCAACTGATGAATAACATTTTATGCTACATATGAACAGTCAGGTGCCTGAGCGTCATTTACCGATGGAAACAGGATGCAGAGGCAGTGTGATGCTCTGGGCAATGTTCTGCTGGGAAACCTTGGGCCCTGGCGTTCATGTGGATGTTACTTTGACACATACAACCTGCCTAAATGTTGTTACATCCAAGTACATCCAAGTACACCCCTCCATGGCAACAACCGTATTCCCAGAAAGCAGTAGCCCCCTTCAGTAGGATATGCCACACTGCAAAAATTGTTCAGGAATAATTTGAGGGACATGAAAAAGAGTTCAAGGCGTTGACTTCCCCAGATCTCAAGCTGACCAAGAATGGATGGGATGTGCTGGACAAACAAGTCTAGTCCCTGGAGGCCCCACCTTGCAAATTACAGGACTTAAAGGATCCATTGCTAACATGGTGCAGGATACCAAACGAGACCTTCTTAGGTCCGTGCCTGGATGGGTAAGAGCTCGAGGGGGCATCAGGGGGACCTACACACTATCAAGTAGGTAGTTTTAATGTTACAGCTGGCTGGAACACCAGGTCACAGCAGCCCACTGATGCTCCTAAGGAAATTTAGAGTAGAGAATCAGAGCGCTGAGACAATACTAAGAGGGACCCTGAGAAGAGGGTAATTCAAACAATAAGCCCTTGAAATCAAATCAGACAGCTTCATTAAACCTTTTAAACAAAACTGAATTATTACAGACCATAAAGCCTCAAAAATACAGGGATAAGTGGATTGAAGATGGTTGGATGTGACTTTCACGCTCCTGGTATGCAATGGCACTACTACCTAATAGTGCTCTACAGAGGTCAGGCACCTGGTGTACTTCAGTTAACCCCAAATGAAAGTCCAGTAATGAGTCCTCATTCATTTTCATTTAAACCAGTCCCCTCATTCATGAAACGGTAAATCTACTGACTGTATTAGGAGTACTCATATGGTGGACTTAAATGCAATTTAATCCAAAACACCCCCCTGCCCAGATAAATTTTCTTGTCGCCCTCCCACTCAGGAAGTTTTATCGCGGACCCACACCACCACCCTTGAAATTCCCCCTTGCATCCCCTGCATTCTTACATTAACTAAACAATATATTGCCACGTACTAACATTTCCACATTGATGAGACAATGTACTTTACGTACGACATTTACTCAGTGACTGAGCAATATGTTGCATGCTGCATGACGTAATGTGCAAAAGAGATGCTGAACAAAACAGTGCAGATGGTGCAATGCAAGTATTGTCCTGGTGCAGAAAAGTCATATAGAGTCAGCGGTGGGATGAGGGTGCAGTGGGGGAGGGTGCTGAGGAGACAATCTCCCTTCATAAATCTCAAGTGACGCTCCTGACAGACACGGTACAACGCTTAAGAATTTGCAAACAGTGCCGGCTGTCCAGAAACTACGATGCAGACTGGATATCCGCTTTTATAAAAAGCCTCTCATGTGGCAGATGACGCCTCTGACATTAAATGGAGGGAGCCCCTGTAATGTGTAATGGAGAACCGACAGATGTGTGGAGAGAGACGCAAGCCGGGGAACAGCCAATCGCAGAAAGGCTGGCGGGGAAGCCCCGCGTCGTTCAGCCGCTCACAGTCCACAGACACATCCGTCTCGCAGCCCTGCCAGGCAAGTGGAGATTAAGAGCCACGGCAAGTCCCAATAACGCCATTAAGGGCTGATTAAAAAGCAGATCCTCTTCCAGTCGTGTGATAAATGGATATGTCTAATTTGGCATTATAATGAGCTTCCTGCCCTCTCTCATGCAGGTGCCATGACTTTATTAATAATTCATGTGGGTCTTTTTCCAATATAAAATATGATCCAATTACTTTTCGCGTGCCATCTCTCTTACTCCCAATACATCCTGTCAACACTTTAGGGCATTATTTTGAAACATCACTGTATAACCTGCTACAATGTAAAGCATAAAAAATACTTTTTTATTACGTCATCTGATATTAACTATCCCTTCAAAAATTTACCACAGCATTTAAACAGTGCAGCATTGGTAATTGAGTGGTAATCATTCTAAGATTATTTTAATAGCTTTTTATTGTAACAAATTGGCATTGTCATCAATCCTTCAATCTTCTATAACTGCTTATCCAGTTCAGACTCACGGTGATCTTGGAATGTAGCCAGGATGCCCGAGTGGTCAGTTTGACTTCACTCCTGGGCACACTTATTCAGAATCACAGCTTAAATATAACAATGCTTTCGGACATTGGGAGTAAAATGGAGCACCCACAATTACTGGGACTACATGTGCACTTCAGTCCAGGAGGTATTCTAACAACTGGTCATGTTGTACCTGTTGCAGCTGTATTTTCAAAGGTGTGCTGTCTGTAACACACCAACACAATAATAATAATAATAATAATAAGTTGTACAACTGGGCCTGTTCTGTTCATTTTCATTCTTCATATTTTTATTTTTGGGGTTTTAATGCTCTTTTCACTCTGTCTGAAATGTTCTGTTAGACCTTTAATCTCCACCCCTAATGAGGCCAGTGTTACGTCCAGCGCCGTCCGCTTCTCCTGTGTGCCACGCCCAACTAATTACCTCTTGTGATCTACAATTGTTTTCACCTGTGTGGCGTTGCCACAAGCCTGTCCTGTGCCTGTCTAATGTATTTAGGTCTGCGTCTGCGTCTCTTACGGCAGACGCGGCGTTGACGTTGTTCAATGTGTTGGTGTGTTCTGCAAATAAACCCTCGTTTCCCCGTCTGCCTGCCTGGACATCCCTTTGTTCACCGCTCACGACCAGCACGAACGCAACAGCCAGTGTGTTCTGATTGGTCAACTTGCCCTATACGTTCTGACTGTGGGTGTTTTACAACACCAAAAATGCAAAGAGTGGACTTGTGGTCTTGGCAAGACTGGTCTTGGTAACTTGCCTGCCAAGAACAAACTTGGGGCACAATGAATTATGCGATTGGTGTGCCTTGGTAAGGATGCAACTAACTGATGTATCCTTGATATTTGGGATGGGCAAAAACATCATCTGGGAATTTTTGCCATCCTCTGTACTTCTGTTCTTAGTTTTGTAATTGGTCTTCGGCAGGGGAAGATGATGTAAAACCGGTACATGAGAATGCAAGTACGGTCAAGCATATGTATGGAGAAACAGCTGGTATGTCTGCAGACAGATTCTTGTAGATGGGCAGCCAATAAGGATTGTTTTATGAGGTGACCTCACCTTGTCACAGAAGCAAGGGCTGGAATTCCAGTGAAGCTTTTCAGGTAGGTTGGAGGAGAGTGATTTTTGTGGTAAGAGTTACTCCCTTTTGCAGGTACCTTGGGCCTTAAGATGTTACAGACCATTTATTTGCATATAAAGCTATTACAACACACTAAAGGAAAGAAGAAAACCAAAAAACTCTCCCCTTTAACATAAATAGAGCAGAGGCTTTATAGTACTATACATTATATAATGGGTAAATCAATCAATCAATCAATACCTTGTCTTTCAAAAATTTCTATCACTAATCTATAGTGAACCTGACCTGTTTGATAGCCACCTCACCACCAATCGTTCTGTTATCCTTTCCATAAAATGTTTTTATTTCCCCAGCCGCAGTGTGACAGAAGCCAAATATCACTTAAGGGATCTTCTCTGCACATTGCCTCAGGGACAAAGCACAACACAGCAAAACACACAGCACCGCGGGTTTGGATGTGCTTCAATTTCTCATTTGGGAAACTGTGGGTAAAGAGACACCTGCCTTCAGCAGACAGCCAAAATGCCACTCAGATCGGACTGCTTTCGTAGGACATGGCACAGGGGTTATTTCTGCGAGAAATAATGATTTATGAACAGGGTATGCAGTGTCATTGCACAGTATGTTTGCTTCTGGATTAAGGGGAAAGATGAATACTGATAGGATGTAAATACTAAACACCGTCTGAAGATAAAGATCTTATCCCAACATTACCCCTGTCCTGCGCCGATTGTCTGCTCCTTCCCTGTGTCATGCCCCCTCGTTAACCTCGTGTGGGATCCCCATGTGATCAGGTGATTCTGGTTGTTGTCATTACCATCTACCATCTACGGAACATAGCCAAGCTTCGGAAGATGCTTTCCTTTCGAGATGCAGAAAAACTAATACATGCCAGCTTCCAGATTGGACTACTGTAATGCCCTCCTTTCGGGTTGTCCATCTGGATCCCTACATAAGCTTCAGTTAGTACAAAATGCAGCAGCCAGAGTTCTCAC
>JABFEA020000043.1:30917390-30929732 GCA_019775915.2 Cyphomyrus plagiostoma
CCCCCCCCCCCCCCCCCCCCCCCCCCCCCCCCCCC
Organism: Cyphomyrus plagiostoma; assembly: GCA_019775915.2. Lineage (NCBI taxonomy): Eukaryota > Metazoa > Chordata > Actinopteri > Osteoglossiformes > Mormyridae > Cyphomyrus > Cyphomyrus plagiostoma. The sequence goes on from JABFEA020000043.1 coordinate 30,917,426, forward strand.
CCCCCCCCCCCCCCCCCCCCCCCCCCCCCCCCCCACAAAAAAGCCACAGATTTACAGCGCACCCCAAAGTCATTACCGTGCAGGAACATCGCAGGCTGCGCACATGCACACAGGCCAAATGCAACAATACAAACTGAAGCACACATCTGGATGGGCCACTAGCTGCAACTGATGCAGCCCGAATGACAAAATCACAATAAGGGATGTTACATTTTGGTACATTTTCTCATCATACAAGCCATATGTTCCACAATCTGAAATTAGCATGCAAATGTCACAAATAAATGTTTGCACAAGTTATGAGGTGGATTGTGTCTCTGGTAAGAGGTTAACATCCCCATCCCTCGGAGTCCCCACACCACCCTCAGGATATATTTCAACCACTTACTTGTTTTCATCTCTCTTTTTGCAGAGGAAGCAGCAGCACAGGAGAGAGAGGAGGACAAGGAGGAGGAAGGTGACTAGGGATCCGGCTGCGATCACGCCCATCCTCTGGTTAGGCACTGAAAGGGCAGATGAGTGAGTTGGCCACTGTGTCAGGCAGTCAGCCCAGAGCCCCACCTGACCACTACCCTCCTTCGTGCGTCATGATGCTGGCTTGGATGGACATGTGACCCTCACCGAGTACATAGCTAGATAACTGTCTCTCAAGCATTTACCCAAAGCAACTGTATATTTACACAAAGAGTAGGTTCAGCAATTTCACTGAGTTCTGTTACAGCATAGCTCACCTTGAACGTGAACCAACAACTAGTAGATTACCAGGCCACATCATCTGCTGGACTACAAGGAGACCCCAACTGTAGGGGGTATAAACAAACCACAACCAGAGGAACCCACTCTGAACCTTCAGGTGTTCTTATAGTACTTTGAAGCCTGTTTGTAGTTACTAGGCTAAATGGACCTTTACGCCAGTTTTTTCCACTTCAATTTCCTCTGCAACCTTCCAAAAGAAAGGTCCAAATTGTAAGTATGTAATGTGTGTATCTACAATAAGGAACTGTGAAACCAACACTGATAAGAATTAGCCTAGTAATCAGAGCTAAATTTTACATTCAGAAGCAATTTGTTGCAACACTTTCCATAGCACTCAAATATTGCACAAGAAACTTGGCGAAACACAGTAGTACTTAAGCATTATCTCACAAGAGTAAATTATACACCCGAGTCTTAGGTTTCTGCTAACTAGTGATCACTGCTATTACTAGCCCCAAGAACTTCATGGCCTGTTTTAAGACTGATTCAGTTTATTTTACTACTGTTGCAGAGTAACAGAAATTCCAGAAAGGACACTTTTTTCATTTGTTTTGACTAGTATGTACTGATCAATGTCTGTCACCAGTATGTCAGCAGTGAGTTTACTGGTACAGAGCAACAGAGCAGTGCGACTGTCCAAAAATCTATTTGAAATCACTTGAAAATTATACTGGAAATTTCTACAGAAGTTTCCACTGGAGTAACGCCAAGGGTTGAGAACATATTTTTGTTTTGAACGTGGATACATCCTTTTTAGCTTGAAGGGCGGTTTACTTCAGCTTGTGGTTTGCTGATTAGGTAGTTACTTATACCCTATTCCCTGAACAAAGAAAGGCCCCTATGTTTAGCGTATTAGTAAAACATTAGTAGACACTAGTTGAGTTATAACAAGGTTTCAGGCAAGAAGTAGATTGCCAGAAAATCAAACAACACAATACGTACAGACACAAAATATAGTAATCTCATCTCATCCCTCCTTTTCCTCCTCCAAAGAAGACAGTTGGTAATATCACTCTCTTATTTAGGTTTCAATCCCTTTATAAATTTCCTTTGTTTGTATGTCTCATGCATTGTTCCATTATGACCACACACTGCATTAACAATTTTCTTTCATCCAATCCACATGGTGATATAAGACGCTACTTTTGAAAACCATAATCATGAACTACGACGTTCAACGTATCCTAGTTTATCTTAACCCTTTACTTTGAAATGTCTAGACAAGCGATCATCTCCCATATTCATCGTGGTGCAAAGAGAGATAAGACACTATCACATCATCACAGCTTCCCAGCAATGTCCACTGGGCATTAATCTTGTAACCCCGTTGGATCCTGCCCTTCCAGTAGCATGGAGGTCAACCCACTGCCATACACCCCCCAGTCTCACACAATTTCACCATAGCAACCTGAGTGGATCTGCAAATACTGAACACTGTTACATGTCATATTTGCTGCTATTATAAGTCAACTGCAGAATGTGATCCACAGAATTATGTATACTAGTATTTTTCGGCTTTTCTTAGAATATACTCTCTGATATTGAAACAGCTAAAATATAATTATATCCTCCTGAGACCCCAGCCATTCATTTATGTCCATTGTAGTGGACATTTTATTTTTGCATGTATCTTTTCACTAATGTAAGGAAACATATTTATTCCTGTTGTACACTAAAAGAGGATGTGTGAAATTAAAAATAAATGTCTTATTTCCTTAAAGTTGAAGGACACTTTTTTCCTCGGGTCTCAGGAGGATATACAATTATCACACTCCCATAGCCCTGTGTTGGATAAGCACTCTGAATGTATTGATGTCGTTGCCTTCAGTAATGCAACAACAAAGTTCAAATAATTTTTTATTGTCTCAATAAATCAAAAGCAAATACAATTCTGCATTGTTTTATTAAAGGTCTTAAAGGCCCACATAAAGCATTCCGTTGTGTTTTACCACCATGAGTACAACACCTTTGCTTGTAATGAATCTGATGTGTCTCTGTTATGCAAATTGGCAGCTAGCAGATAACTCAAACCAACAGAGCAGTGCGACTATCCAAAAATGTATGTGAAATCAGTTGAAAATTACACTGGGAATTTCTATGGAAGTTTCAACTGGGGTAATGCCAATGGCTGAGAACATTTTTGTTTTGAATGTGGATACATCCTTTTTCACTTGAAGGGCGGTTTACTTCAGCTTTTGGTTTGGTGATTGGATAGTTCCTTATACCCCATTCCCTGAACAAAGAAAGGCCACTGTTTAGCGTATTAGTAAAACATTAGTAGACAGTGGTGGAGTTATAACTAAGTTTCAGGCAAGAAGCAGATACCTAGGCTCCGCCTTTCCAGATGCTGTAACACAGATGTCTCTGTCATGTGTATTTGGCAGCTAGCAGGTTAATGTACGTAAACCTGTACATAAATGTGTCAGACAGCAAATATACAGTAAATTAGTTTTCATCCAGGACTAGGAGACAAACTACTTATATCACCGTAATGTTTGAATACTTCCATAAAAATACATCTATCATCCAATCAGTTATGCCAGCAAACACAGGGCATGGGGGGGGGGGGACACACCCTGAATTATAAGCCAAAGAGACTGCTTTGCCTTGTCAGTATCTGCATCACTGAACAACAAAACAAACCATGTAGTCTTTCCACCAAGATATTAGTCTGAGTTCTGGGAGACCCATTCAGCGGCACTCTCCCCCCAGACCTCGTAAACGCCTGATTTTTAAACGCCAGATAATTACCGGGGGCGGGGGTAGGGGGGGGGGTTGCAGATTCAGAATCAGATCTGCTGAATGAGCTGAAGTTTTTGGGAAGATGAAGTAACTGAAGAGTCTTACACAAGTTGCAGGCCCCAGAGACGGGATTGCACCTCCGGTCGTGGCACGGGCACGTTTGTGCGCAGTTCACTCCATACTGGCCAGACTCGCACGTCAGATTGCAGCTGTGAGAGGGAGACAGCATGCAGAATTGTCTATTAGTACTATTATTACTACCACACATGCAGTAATAGGAGCATTAGCAGCAGTAATGATAATTCCAACATTTGTCAGTTTTTACAAAATAATCTAGTGAAGATTAAACAAATTAAACAAAACATCAGAAGCCCAGAGCAAATTGGCAAAAACAAATAATTACAGACAGATAAATAATCTTGGATCATATGCAAAAACAGTTCCTCAGCTGTGAATACTGAGGTTTATTACTAAAACCTTGTCTTATATTCTCTGTCATAAACACACCATAGTTTTTCTGAACAACAAAATACGATATTTAAAGTACAGTAAATGGGTTTTCTGTTGTGCAAAGACATAATTTCATCACTAAATAATTGTTATGGGAGGTAATGGTTAATTCATAACTCATACTGCCAGACTTACTATTTAACTATTTAGTTACACTAGATCAGTAGTAAGTCTTTGGATGTTTCATCATATATTAACACATACATGGCACATACATGGCACGATGGCATGGACCTGGGTTACACTGGCCAGCTTGGATTGTATGGTGACCGATCATCAGACAATAAGCCAATAAGGTCCTCAGGTAAGGAAATCCAGCTGATGCTGTTCAGAGTGCTAAGCTGGGTGCGTGTAAATAGGGTCAGCTGGGCGCAATGGGGATGCACGTGACAGAGGTATGAATGCAGTGCTTTAGGCTTGCTGTGGCCCTTCAAGTTTTTGGGTTTAAGCGATCTTTCGTTTTGTAGGGGGACTCATTCCCCATTGTGATTTTGTCTTGTATCATAAAACGGAACCTTGTTTATGCTTGGATAAAGAGGGTAACTAAGCCATTAATCTACCGCACCCCTTTACGTCACCACAGATGTGGCTGACGGATAATGGTCGTCTCTGGTCTATCCATCCCTTTGACGTTCTGGCTAGACTCGATCTGGGTGTTCCTTTATGGGACCCCCCCCCTCCTGGCACCACGGGTATGTAAAACCGAGATGGAAGGGACCGGGAGCGCGAGCATATTCCACCTGGGAGGAGCCAGTGAGAGGCGACGGGGGAGAGACCGCATCAAAGGCGGGCAACGTGGAAGCAGAGTGGGGTCAGCACGTTCATGACCGTGCAACTGCAGCCTCCATTACTGCCTGGGTTTATTCTTGTTTTTCCCATGATGGGGTAAAAAAAACCTACGGATTCAGCCCCGGGGGTCTGTAGGGGGTACAAACAACTAAGCACCATGAGTTATGAAGACCCCACTCCTCCCTGCCTGCCTGCCTCCATCGGAAGTACTGTGCAACCCGCCACCCGGCTTTTCTCTCTGGCCCAATGTGCTTCCGTCAGCTTGTTTCGGCATATCTGTCTCCATTAGGCCCCTGTGACAGGGACGGTGGGAGCCTGGGGACAGGCTACGTCTGGAAAATCGCTCTGACTCATCACTGTGCAAACAGCATAACTGCCCTGGAGATGCTATCCGGCCTCGGATAACTGTGTGAGAAACCGCCCAAAAAGCCAGGGGGGGGGGGGCGGGGGGCTCTTAGCAACATGACGCTAAATGTAAACAGATGTCCACCGCGATGTCAGCTATGTAACCCTGATGGGAAAGTGGAATCTTTGTCATGCGGGTCTTTCTACACATACTGATCAGTTTAATCCAATTTTCTGACCTCCATCTTTTTGCTATAAGTATTAAATTTAAACAGTGGCTTCTTCTAAATGACTAAGTTCCCAAAGTACTTGTTTAATGAACCCACATTGGTACATAACATTTAAATAAAATGACGAATGCTCTTCATTTCAACAAATCGAATTGTAAAAAATAGCCACAATGATGGTACATTAAAGTTTATTAATCATGGTCAAGGGATCAGAACGCAAGAGAGCAAAAGTCCTAATGCCACACTAACCTTAGCTGCAGTGATATATTAAAGCATGAAGTGGGGTGGGGTGAGGTGGAGTGGGGGGGGAGAATCCTACACGAAAGGACAGAGGTGTGCTTGTAGAAGCATCTGCTGAACGAGCCAGGATAGATGAAGCTCCCGAAGTTGAGATTTTCATGCTGGTCTTTCTGAGAGGTCTACTGCCAAAAGCATCAGGCTAGCATGATGCAACGTGGTGGCAAGAGAGGCCTCAGTGTGCAATGGGAGCAGAGGGGAAGGCCTGGGGGGGGAAGGCCTGGGGGGGCGGAGGCTACCACTCACAAGGTTCCGTGAAAGCCGGGGTCACACTGGCACTCCCCCGTTTCGAAGTGGCAGTCCCCGTTGAAGCAGTGGCTACAGTTGTTATCGCAGTTCTCGCCATACGTCCCGTTGGGACACCTGGTCTCACACCTGCAGAATGAAACAGAGGAAGAAGAATGGTTTGCCACATGCCCTTCTGCAACTGGAGTCCCCTAGAATCATGGCGGAGCCTAAAGGCATTCCCAATCAGCATTTCTGGCTCGCTGAACCTGAAATGCTCAATAAGATGAAAGGATGAATGTAGTAAACAACAGGGGAGCTTAGGAGCGAGGCTTGCTGGGAATCCCACAAGAGTACAAGGTCATGTGATTGGCTGTCACGGCCATGTGATTGGCTGTCACGACCATGTGATTGGCTGTCTCGGTCATGTGATCGGCTGTCACGTACCGATCCCCGGTCCAGCCGGGGTTACAGTGGGAGCATTTGCCATCGAAGCGGCTACAGAAATGCCCGTCCTTGCACGGCGGGCAGACATCCTTGCAGTTCTCCCCGAAGAATCCCGGCACGCACATCTGGTCGCACTTGGTGCCGTTCCAGCCTTGCTCGCATGTCACGCAGCGGCCCTCCGTCACCTTGCACGGCTGCTGGCCCTTACAGTGGCCACATCTGGGGGGATGAAGGCAGCACGAAGTTCGTGTGGGAATGGGGAATAAGAACTGCACACCAGAAGAATCCTTCCCAAAAATACCAATTTATGTGTAAAGGTACATCCTGGTGAAGTCTCTTAGTCATGATCAGAGTAAGGTTGGGGTGCACCTTTGATGGGATGTCAGTCCATCGCAGGGCACATGCAGTCATATATGATAGGCTGCTTAGAGACACCTAAACACCTGTCTTTGGACTGCGGGAGGAAACCTGTATGAGTGGGAGCACCACACACCCACAGCCGCCGTTAGATTTCCACCTCCACAGGAGGTGAAGAGACAGCAGTGCTATGCACTGAGGTTCTGAGCTGCTTCGGTGGTGAGGTAATATGTTATCTAATAGAAACAGCTTTATGTGATTTACCATCCATCCATCCACCCATCCACCCATTTTACACAAGTACTTATTCAGTTCAGGACTGTCGTGAGCCTGTCCCAGGTGGCACAGGGCACCAGGCTGGCATACAGCCTGGGGGGGGGGGTGCCAGTTTGTAACAGGACATCATATATATTCATCTTATAGCAATTTCATCTCGATTGATGCAGCGCCCATATGTACTGACGCGTCAGTGTAACAGGTGTGTGACCCGCGTCGCAGGAGGCTGCCACCCCTTCCGCACTGACCTGTGCCTGCAGTTCTGCCCGTAGAAGCCGGCGGGGCACGGCTCCCTGCAGAACTTGCCGCGGTAGCCCGGGGAGCAGGTGCAGGAGCCGTCGGCGGGGTTGCACCTGCCGTGCACGCACTGGCAGTAGCGCTCGCAGCGGGGCCCCCACAGCCTCTCGCGGCACTGGCAGCGGCCGGTGAACTGCTCGCACGGCGAGCCGTTGCACACGCACTGCGCCCCGCAGTTGCGCCCGTAGTAGCCCGAGTTGCAGATGCAGCGGCCGGTCGTCTGCTCGCACACGGAGTTGACGCTGCAGTAGCAGACCTGCGAGCACTGCGGCCCCCAGACGCCCGGGTTGCAGCTGCACTTGCCCGTGGCCTGGTCGCATTTGCCCTTCTGACAGGAGCAGGCGTTCTCGCAGTTGGGTCCCCAGCGGTTGGGGTTGCATGTGCACTCGCCGGTCACATCGTCGCATTGCCCGTTGGGGTGGCACATGCACTTCCCCTTGCAGTCTGGGCCCCAGAACTGACTGGGGCACTCTGTGGGGGGTGCGTAGAAAACACAGAGGTGACATAAGCTCTACTGCGGCGCATGTCTTCAGCTTTCACTTGTGACGAGAAGTCCGACGCTACAAAAAAAGTAGCTGCACAATCCAGGAGCCACGGAAAATGGTGTCACAACCAACCAAGTGAGAAACAGTGCTCTGTATAACTGGAGTATTAGTTTAGAGTAAATGTAATTCTTTGAAGTGTAGATGAAATGTAAAGCTGCTGAAAATGATTACCTGTAGATGGCCCAAGAAGCGTACTTTGAACCACAGAAAGAATATACTTCGTGTTATAAGAAATATACTCTTATTGATTTCTCCTTGAATAGGAGAATGAAGATTCTGAATAAAATGATGGACTTTTTGAAGTACACTTTAGATTATATAATGAAGTAACAGGCAGTATTGTGGTGACTGTGTTATTCTGTTCAAACTGAATGTACTGGTTTCATTTTATTCTGCAGTTCCAGTTCATCTGTCTAAATCTTCGATTTTAAGCATGTTTTAAATTAAAGACATTTTTCAGCTCTGAATTGAGTCCAGCTCTCGCGTTCCTTGGAATTCCTGGAATGGCGCTGCTTCAAACCCAACCCGGGTTAGTGCTTTCAGATCTCACACTCGAACCTCGCCAGCACCTCACATGCACCCTGTGCAACGCCCTCCTCTCCTGCTTCAGACGGGGGGGGGGGGGGCGCTTAATCGTATCGCAGCTGGCACCAAAGTATCCATGGCGACAGCGGCACTCATTGGGCCTGACGCACACCTCGTTCTCCTTACAGGTGAAGTTGCCTTCGCAGAGTGCTGTGCAGGGGGACAGTGTATCACACATGTCACATGACATAGATCTTGCAGAATGCCTAGAGGAGCGCGGCGGATAGTACGTACGTGTCAAGCATTCGTCTCCCAGTTGACTCCACCCAGGACAGCACTGGATTCCTGGAGACCTGGAGAGCAGGGAGGTCGGGAGCGTGAGCTTTGGTAGCGGCTTAGTAGACGGGGAAGATGGTGAGATCCTCCTGTGTAATCTCCACGTAGCCCCAAAAGACACGTTCCTCAGCAAATACATAGAGGGAGTGTAGCCTGCTGTGTGCACCCTCACCCACACTTCCATTCTTCATTCTGGCCATTGCAATGTCAGCCGGCGCAGACTAATGGCCGAAGTTAGGGCTGGTTTTCGTGAGAGTTTCATAGCTTCATTGCCTGTTTTCTAGCCCCTAACTCTTGGAAGTGGACAGATGGGCCGCCGCCTTCCCCTCCCATCTGCGTGACCCCCAGGATGCCCTGGGCACCCTTTAATTTCCTGAGAGGTGTATGGGGTCACTTCCTGCATTCTGTCAGAGAGCGTTTCTTTTTTTCCCGCTACGGATGACCCCTGACCCTCCCTGACTCTCTCATCACCCGGCAGAACTCCACTAACAATCTCTTGGAAAGAAAACAAAGCGTAACAGACTTATAGCGACTGCCCTGTGTGTTTCTTGCAAGATATACAGCTACTGACTGCAACGCCCAACAGGAGTTCTTTGTATATTAGTGCATCACATAGTTTGACAGCTTCCCAGGTCTGAAGAAACTGCCTGTACGAGGCCATCGTAGTGCTACGCAGAACAGCCCAGCAGCTTAAAATCAGGAAGGTGTTAGCAATCGACTCCTCAATGGATAAATACTTCAATATTAAAAGGTGAGACAAGGCTACATGAATTGGACACTGCTAGGAGCCTCAGCGTCGATGTGATGTTCATTTCATCAGCAGACGGCATTGTTACCACCACAGGGTGTTGTCTGTGTGTTTTTCTCTTTTTTTTTTTATCCTTGTCTGATGACTACAGACAACGAATCGCTGGTACATATCACAGCATCCTGTCTGGTTTCTCCAGGAGTGATGAAGTAATGTCCTCTCACCTTTGAAGAATCTGTTTTTATATTTTGTAATTTCTGTTTTTACATATGGCCTGTTTTGTTCACCTCAGCATTACACCCCCTGCTTCACCAAGGACAGTGACAGCTGTGATTGGGGTCTGAATAGAAAGCATTTTAATTTCACCTTTTCTATACATTTAAAATTATACACTGCAAAAATAGACTACAACTTTTTAAAGACCCTTTCTTACCAAGCAAAAGGAATCAAAACCCCAAAAATCATTCATATTGACTGTTACACTTATCCTTAACAAAGCTGCATCTTGACTTTTCCTGTCACAAGGAACAAAGCAATATATATGTCAGATCCTCTAAGCCAGATGGAACTGATCTATAAATAAGACAGAACTCAACTAACGTTGTTGTGAGTCATTTCCCCTAGAAAAAGAACCACAAAAAGGATTTTACACGGCCTTTGCCAAAGTTTAAGTTGCGGTGCTTTCCTGTGACAAAAAAAAAAAAAAAACATCCCTGCTTGTCTTGCTCACTCGACACTCTTTGCTTTTTCTGAAAAAATATAATGTCTGGAACAATGATGATAATACAAAATGTCCAGAGAACAAACTCAGCTGCCATTCAGTGACAAAGCATGGAAATGACAGAAGAAAACCTAAGAGCAAATGACACCGCACTAGTGTACTGCTATTTCAGTCACTTGTCATCTGAAGGAACCCAATAGTGTAAAACTGTGCATGAAATAAAGTCGGAGTTTTCAGTGATGAAAGTCAGTAAGTAAAGCTGTTTGCAGTTATGCTGAAGGTGTCACAGACATAGGGCAACCTGCTTGAGTCGTAAACGATTCATACGTCTGAAATAACAAAAGCGATTTGTACCTCAGTAAGTTTTAGGGCTAAACAATAGTGGTATAAAATTCCATCCATCCATTATTGTGGGGGCAGCAGTCTAAGCTGTGTTGCCCACACCTCCCTCTCCCCAGTCATCTCCAGCTCCTCCAGGGGATACCAAGGTGTTCCCTGGCCGGCCCAGAGATATAATCTCTCCAGCGTGTCCTGGGTCTGACACAGGGCCTCCTCCGGGTTGGACACGGCCGAAACATCTCCCCAGGGAGCCATTCAAGAGGCATCCTAGGGAGATGCCTGAACCACCTCAACTGGCTCCTGTCAATGCGGAGGAGCAGCGGCTCTACTCTGAGGTCCTGCTGAATGTCCGAGCTCCTCACCCTCTCCTTAAGGTCAAGCATAGATTTCTCAATTTCTGTTGCTTATATCCACAGTTTCATATTTTCAGTCACTACCCAAAGCTTCTGACCATAGGTAAGGATACAAAAATTCACATGGTAATATTTGAAATTTCTGTGATAAATATATTAATATAAATATAAAGCAAAAAAGGAGCTGAAAATTTACCCACAATAAGCTGCAGCCTAACAGAACTTATTATCTCGCAATAGTCTAATAAGCTGGTGGTGATGTCATCAGCTGCCTCAATGCAAAGCAGCGCCTAAAATCACTTGCTTTTTCTCATTATTATCTTTATGGTATCTGCAATACTTTCATACAGCTGAAGATGAACGTCCTTTGGTGAACAATTCATGTTCGATCTTCTCCCCCACACTCATTTTTGATACAATTCTCACAAAAGCATTGCACTGTCTATGAGTGAGCCCAACAGAATGGATGAAGTGATTATGGCTGGCTGTGAAAGCACATGTGGGACACATGTAAAAGCATGAGCTACCTAATCTTGAAAAGGAACAATAATGAAAATTGTTTGGTGTAACTTATTGAAGGTCTTAACCCAGCTGACCTGGTGATGTCACATAGCACATGTATAACATGATATCAGCATATTCAAATGCCACTTCCTGTAGGCTCATTGGGCAGCCCGACAACTCCTGGGCTCAGCTGCTCAATTCCCATATTAGTGCTGTGTGTGTGGATCTCCTCAGGGCATTTTGGTTTCCTCCTACAGTCCAAAGACATACAATTAGTTTAATTTGTGTCTCTAAATGGCCTGTTGCATGCGAGAGTATGAGACCTCTGTTGGACTGGAGACCCATCCAGGCAGTATGACTGCCCTGTGCTCTGTGGTGCCTGAGATAGGGTACAGGTTCAAGGGACGAGATAAATGACAAGTCGGATATGATGCCAGCCCATCACTGGGCACACATTCGCTCACAAACACTATGGGCAATTTACAGACGCTAGTTCATATCTGAGAGATATCACATCACGGCTGTCATAGCTAACCACATGTTTTATAACTGGACACCCCTACACCCAGGTAAAGATGACCCAACACGTGGAGATTATGCAAACTCCACACATCCAGATGGGGCCATGAATCAGTATGAGCCTATGAGCTCCCCACTGAGCCCCCATGCTGTGGAATTCCACTGCTGAAAAGGGCTACATCCATTTTAATAATGCCTTTTGGCCCTTTTGGGACGCTATTCACAGAACACGAGCCGGATGGAAATGTATGTAGCGGAACCTTCGGATTCTGAATTATCCTGCATCTTTTCTGTCTAGCTGATGGATTTTTTTTATGGATTTTCAGCAGTGTTTACTTCTATGTCTAGTGCTGCAGCACTGGAGCACATGAATCACACACACACACACACACACACACACACACACACACACACACACACACACACACACACACACACACACACAC